>CM062294.1:60170228-60770228 GCA_031216915.1 Pictodentalium vernedei | reverse complement strand
TTGTCTGAAAATTGTTCGTATGACAGTACATGCGACTCCCCGTTGTGTGGAACTGGAAAGCAACGATGATTTAACAAATCAGATGTTGCTTGCTAAAAGTAATAATTAAATATTTTATTTCAACATTGAATATCGAGACTGGACACCGATTACATATGCTTATCTCGAGATCTCGAGATATTATCCCAAGATCACGAGATATTATCTCAAGATCATGAGATATTATCTCGAGATCTTGAGATATTATATCGAGATCTTGAGATATTATCTGGGAATCTTGAGATATTATCTCATAACCTTGAGATAAACTTCCCATGATTTTGAGATATTATATCGAGATCTTGAAATAATATCTCGAGATCTTGAAATATTGTCTCGAGATCTAGAGACAAAAAAAAATGACCATTGCCTAAATCAGCCACGAAAGTGAAGAGTTTATTACAACATTAACAATCCATAATGTGGAGCATCCGCCGAGGGCGTAAAGTCAATGGGGAACAGGGATGTGTGAACCCCATTCTTCCCAATAATTTTCCAGTTCAAACGTTTTTATCTGGAATGAAGGCATAGTTTCGATTCCGTTTTTTATTGGGATTTAACGGCACTTTCGATAGACTGGAACACCTCGTGGCGGATAGTTTTACGGGTTGAGGAAATCAGAGAGAACCATCATGCATCAGTGAGCGACTGTCAGACACCACAGCGTACTAAATCCGCACAAGCAGGTTAGAATTGGTTAAATGCAGGAGCACCATCGACGTGCAGTACTCCTTAGTACACAGTCCCACTGTGTCCAGCGTGAGCTGTCGGAATTAACCCTTTACCTAACATGAAAAGCAGACGACACTTGCAAAAAAAATTCTTGAATAACTAAATTTTTTCATTTTTTGTCTCAAAAACATAGGTTATGACCCCTCGTTGGAACGAGCTCGACGAGCTCGTTCCAACGAGGGGTCATAACCTATGTTTTTGAGACAAAAAATGAAAATATTTTGAAAATTAATTGGCGATTTTTGAGAATAGCGCTGGCCGGTTTTGGCCGTTACGTTGGGTAAAGGGTTAAGTATCTTACTCGAGGATATAACGCACTTACCACTTGTCAGGGTTAAATAAACAATGATCTAACTAATGAACGATGCACTATACCCCGCCCCCACCACCCCCCGCTTTGCTTGATGGTAACCATGTAGTTTCTAAAGGGAGTAGATTTACTTCTTGGACTTGTGTGACACACGCAGTCGGTTTCCGCGTAATGGAGGTCTGTGGTGGTGGAATGGGGGTGTAAGGACCTTGGGGCTGCAGAACCTCCACATTTGAGTCCAGTACAGTACGGCCGCCATGGATTGGTCACTTTCCACGTATAGGCAATATTTCCGCGTGCGTAATAATATTAGATTCCAAACACTAATTACAGGAATAACCATCAAACATTTCATTAATAAGCACCGGGTATTACCCGGTGCTTCATTAATTATAATTTTGTTGACGATGATTTTTATTACCTGTTAAACGCATGCGTGGATATCACTGCCCACGCGTGGATTACAACCACTCCACGGCGACTGTTCTGTACGTGTTAATTAATTAAGAAGTTGGGAAACTCTGGCATCACGACTACACCTATTCGTCCGCAAACAAAATTCCAGGTTTTTAAACTATCAGCCCCATTGACAAACATTCCAAGTACATCATCAAGGCGTGTCGTCCAAGAAGGCATGACTTGACGATGTGGTTGAAATATTTCTTTAGGCTGGTTTTGGGCCATGCCAGTCGTGACAAATTGGGTTTACATCTCCGCCCTCCGATCTATAATCCGAAAAACCTCTTTTTTGGTCTATGATAGTGTTATAACCTGATTTCATTAAGTGGATAGTTATCCGTGAATTTGTGTGGTAGATAAATCACAATTACCAATCAATATCTCCAAGGTTACGCGACGTCACTGACGAGCGAACGTTTTCGAGGTGATAATTTTAAAAGCGCGAAGTTACGGCAGCGTATTAGTACTGCAGCGTATTAGTACGGCAGCGTATTAGCGCCATTTCGTTTTTTTGCGTAACTTATGTTAAATTGTGATTACAATTTAGCTAAATTGTAATTACAACTTAATAAATTGTAATTACAACTTAATAAATTGTAATTACAACTTAGCTTAAATTGTAATTACAATATAGCTTAAATTGTAATTACAATACAGCTTAAATTGTAATTACAACTTATTTATATTGTAATTACAACTTAGCATAAATTATAATTACAATATAGCTTAAATAGTAATTTCAATATAGCTTAAATTGTAATTAAAACTTATTTATATTGTAATTACAACTTAGCTAAATTGTAATTACAACTTAATAAATTGTAATTGCAATTTACCTTAAATTGTAATTACAATTTAAGCTAAGATGTAATTACAATTTTTTAAGTTAATCTAAGTTGTAATTACAATTTATAAAGTTGTAATTAAGCTAAGTTGTAATTACAATTTATTAAGTTGTAATTACAATTTAGCTAAATTGTAATTATAATTTAACAATTTAACGCAAGTTACGCAAAAAAACGAAATGGCGCTAATACGCTGCCGTATATATTGTAATTACAATTTGAGCTAAGTTGTAATTGCAATTTAGCTAAGTTGTAATTACAATTTAGCTAAGTTGTAATTACTGTTTAAGCTATATTGTAATTACAATTTAAGCTATATTGTAATTACAATGTAAGCTATATTGTAATTACAATTTAAGCTAAGTTGTAATTACAATTTATTAAGTTGTAATTACAATTTATTAAGTTGTAATTACAATTTAGCTAAGTTGTAATTACAATTTAGCTAAGTTGTAATTACAATTTAAGCTAATTGTAATTACAATTTAAGCTATATTGTAATTACAATTTTTTAAGTTGTAATTACAATTTATTAAGTTGTGATTACAATTTAGCTAAGTTGTAAGTACAATTTAAGCTAAGCTGTAATTACAATTTAAGCTATATTGTAATTACAATTTAAGCCAAGTTGTAATTACAATTTATTAAGTTCTAATTACAATTTATTAAGTTGTAATTACAATTTAGCTAAGTTGAAATTATTATTTAGCTAAGTTGTAATTACAATTTAAGCTATATTGTAATTACAATTTAAGCTATATTGTAATTACAATTTAAGCTAAGTTGTAATTACCATTTATTAAGTTGCAATTACAATTTATTAAGTTGTAATTACAATTTAGCTAAATTGTAATTACAATTTAACATAAGTTACTCAAAAAAACGAAATGGCGCTAATACGCTGCCGAAGACATGAATTTTCCTTCGTAGCTGCACTATACAGACTGGGTGTTTAACAAATGATGTAGCAGAGCAGCCGTGCGTGTTTTAGCAGCGGCAAGGTCCTACATACGTATCAAGCACTTACTTTTCACCTTATTGCTTATCCGAAATAAAATAAACTTGTAAATTACCGGAAATACCTAAATCATATACTCAAAGTAATGGTAAAAAAAACGACCAGTGAAATATGTAAACATCACTCTAAAAGTTCATTGTTTTTCAATCTTCATCCCCCAAACCACATCCCTCGACCCCGTACTAGAACGAGCTCGTCGAGTTCCTTCCAGCGAGGATGCGAGGAAATGTTTTTAGAAATTTTGTCTTTTTGAGCAGGGAACATCACATTTTCAAAATATTGTGCTAGGTAAAGATTTGAAATGACTCAACCAAGCAACTCGTAGCGCTTCTCCAAACAGTGTAACGTCGATACAGGTAACATATACGTAAAATTTCGTGATGTTACAGCTTTATTGGAAGCGGAATGAATACTTTTGTGGCCTAAATAACATATTCCGGGCTTAAAGGAAACTCAACATCGCATTTGTTCCCTAAATGTTCTAAAAAAATCAGAAGAACTGTTTTCACAACAGAACATTAAAAAAACGAGTGAAGTATTGTCTCCTTTGTATTGCAACAAAAAGTACATAGTTCCGTTTCAGAGAGTTTGCATTTATAAAGTTTTTAATTTGCGTATAAAATTTGGTGGAACATTTGGAAATGCAAACTTTGTAAATATGTATCACCCGTGATTGTAAATGGGATTTTATATACTGAGTCAAAAAAGAAAGTATAATAAACTTTGAGGAGCAATTTTTTTAGTATTATCGACTTTAATCCCAAACAAATTATTGTAAATTCATATTTCGAGTCTAGCTGTATGAATTTTCATAATTTCTTGTTCTTACTGTTGCCAACGTCGCGTCAGGACGTCGCTATTCAGACAGGGGTGAAATGAAAAGTTCACACATGCAGTGAATAGCGTGTATGTCCACCGTTTGCCTCTTGGATGGCAAGACATCGATGGCGCATAGACCTGATAAGCCTCTGGATGTCACCCTGTGGTATTGCGTTCCACTCCTGCCTTAGAGCATTACGTAAATAGCCTAACGTCTGAAGATCATGAAGGCGCAATCGACGGTCTAATTGACCCCAAAGATACTCGATTGGCGACAAATCTGGCGAAAGTGGGGTCCAGGGAAGAAGTTCTATGCTCTGCTCCTCAAGAAAGACACGACAGATACGCGCCACGTGACATCGGGTATTGTATTGCTGGAATAACTGCAATCCGTCGTAACCGTTGAACAACGGAACAACAACAGCGCTAAGAATTTCGTTCCTATATCTCAGATTACCATCGACGAAGCTTAACTGCGTTCGATGGTGCAAGGTAATTCCCGTCCAAATCATTACACTATCCCCGCCGAAACTACATTTATTCCCGAACGCAAGCATCAGAAAACCGTTCTCCTCGTCGGCGGTACACTCTTTCCCTACCATCAGCGCACCGTAGACAAAATCGTGATTCATCACTAAAAAGAACTGTGCTCCAACTCTGTTGAGTCCTGCGAACACGCTGATGTACCCATTCCATTCTGACGGTACGATGACGTTGGGTAAGGGTTGGTCCGTGGTATGAATGCCGTGTTCATCGAGTCTGTTGCAGACATCTTGTGCACTGATTCTATTTCTAGTTCAACCAGGAATAATTACTGCTGTCCGCGTCGCCGGAAGGAAGCAATCCCGCAAGTGAGACGTTCTGGTGTGTCGGTCTTGTGCAGGGGTCGTAACTCTTGGTCGACCTGAACGCAGTCGGTCGGCAGTAGATCCAGTGGTTCTATGCCTTCCAATGGGATTGTAAATAGTGGCCACAGTGACTCCGAACTCAGCAGCGAGCCCATTGGCAAGCAACCTCTCATTTGCGGTTAACCTTGGCATTTTTTAAAATGTCGGAAGACAAAAACTAGCGTGTTTTCCCAATAACCCAGGCTCTCTAGCACAACATAACACAAAGAAAATCGTCGGTTACCCATTCAATTTGACATTCTCGGATAGCACGTGCTATTTTGAAATCCGTAGCAAAATTGTATACGGTTGGGTGGACAACATCAGCATGTCATTAAACTCTTTGTACGACTTCTTGTTCACAAACATGCAACATTAGAACTTTTATATTTCATCCTGTATGCTATTTTTTCACATTTGTTTCTATTATACTTTCTTTTTTGACTCCGTATATATAACATTCTTGTCATTGGAGTGCAAATTCATATCTAAATCCTCATTCCATTTGTTCTGTACGTTAATGGGAGGTGTTGTGTGGATTTCTAAAAATTTAAAATAAAAAGCCCGAGATACTTTATTAGTAGATTTTAACAAGTCAATATTTTTGTTCTTAATAAAGGATAACTTTTTATTGGATCTGGATGCAATTTTCAAAGATTTAGGTAAAGCATTTATAATACCTTGATAAGCTGTAAATGGGGTGTTGATGTTATACTTGTTGGAGAAGTCAGCGAAGGTAAGGAGGCCATTGTTTTCAGATACTAGGTTATTTACGAAGTAAATGCCTTTATTACACCAAGTTTTATTGAAAAAAAGTTGTCCGTTAACTTTTATTTGATTATTTAGGAAAATAGTTTCACCTAGTATTTCTGCAGGGGTTGTGGTGCTTTTTTGTCCAGAAGAGTCCAGGCCAAAAAAACATCCTTCCAGGTTACATTCACATATTTCCCAACCACTTTTAAACCTTGTTCATGCAAGTACCAAAGTTTATAAGTTCTGAACAGTTCCAGTTCGTCGACTACGAGAGTTTTGTACGGGGCCAACGAGGAAAAGTCCAGTAATTTCTTAATCCAAATCATTTTTAAAGCACGATTAAAAGTTTCAACATGCGGAACTTTAATTCCGTCGTATTCAAAAAGGCCAATCATTGTTGTACGTTTAATTTTTTCGACTTTAAAACTAAAACTTCATCTTTGCAACTGTCCTGTTTTTTTTTTTTTGTTTTTGCTTATTTGAGGCAGTGCGGTATTTATCACAGACTGGTTTTTGTTTTGTGGATGTGTATTTGCGCGAAGTAGCAATGTCCGACAATTGGGGACCTTTTAACTCTAAAATCCTTGTAAGTGCCGACGTTCCCGGTTTCACGCGTCCCCTTTTCGCTTCTGTCTGAAAAGTGTGTTGAAAATGGCTAAAGACTAGCCGAGGGTTGTCTATTTTTTTTTTTTCGTTTATTAAAGAAACAAAACGAAACTTGGTTTTATTTCCTTCTGATTTCAAAGGTGTTTTCTCACCAATTTCATGCTTCTGAATTAGACCTTCATCGCCCGTCTAATAATTCCAGGGGAGATAACTTTATCGAAAGTCGATTTTAATGACGAGATTGGTCAGGGATAATACTGCAGGTCATCAAACTTTACATACAGTTTACCTAAGTTGCATAAATAATTAAATTACTAAAAGTTCATTCGTGTTAACCCTTTACTCAACGTAACGACCAAAACCGTCCAGCGTTATTCACAAAAATTGCCATTCAATTTTCATTATTTTTCAATTTTTGCCTCACAAACAGGGCTTGTGACCCCTCATTGGAACAAGCGCGTTAAGCTCGTTCCTATAAGAAGTCATAAACTAGGTCTTGATGTAAAAATGAAAATTAGTTATTCAATAATTTGTTTGCAAGTGTCGTCTCCTTTTCATGTTAGGTAAAGAGTTAACAGGTTGTCGAACATGATTTTTGAATCCAAGTGAAAAAACAGAAAAACACACGATCCTCTCGATCCGTCGTTCTGACTTGCAAAGTGTATGTAGGGTACAATACTCGCTAATTTGATTTTTTTTGTTTATTGGGTTTCGGACTGCTGTACGGGTAGACGAAGCCAGAGTACCCGAACAGACCACATGTGAGCGGTAGGTAACTTTTGGACTATCCAATTTACTGACGTGGCACAAGCAGGGTAAGTATTGGTTGAAAGCAATTTTACAATCGGCGTGTTGAACGTTTTAGTACAATGCACCACCGTGCTTACGCTTGGGAAATTATGATTAAGCCCTGGAATCCGAAAGACCACTTTTCTGGTCTAGGATAGTGATATGGCCTGACGTCATTGAGTACAGTACATGGAGAGTGGATTGTAACTAAATCACCCGCGGAGTGGAGTTATCACCCAAGCTATAACTTTCAAATTTTGTACATACCGACAAAAAAAACACAAGCAATGTTTCAGCCAATGGACCTCCGGGTTTAACTTTGAAACGGCTGAATCTTTGCTCGTGCTGGTTATGCCTGCAACAAATTTGCAATTATTCCTCGGGTGGAATCTCCACTCTGTGGGTGATTTAGTGATAATACACTCTCCACGTACTGTAGATAGTTACTCGTAAATTTGTGCGGTAGATCGATTAAAATTACCAATCAATATTTTCAACGTAACGACACGTCACTGATGAGCGGACGTTTTCGAGGTGACAATTTTACAAGCGCGAAGTAAAAATTCAGATTGCTTTTTTGTTGAATATTCCGTACAAACATTGAAAATTTCATTGTTTTGCGTACACATCAAGAGTTGCTTTCAATTTTTTAATATCCATTGTTAGTTTTAAATATTCACTGGCACAGAAACACTCGGGAGAAAGAGTCCAAATTTTCATATTTTCTGTGTTCGCGTCAAGGGTCGAATTCAATTTTTAAACCATTGAACCCAAAAGGCGGTTTTGTAGTCCAGGATTGTGATACGACCAGGGACCAACACTATAAATCTTTTACAATTGTATTTATCCGAATTGTGTTTTCTACAAGGGAATATAAATGACGAAAATGAACCATTAGCATTTCAAAAGATATGGCAATTTGCCAACTGGCAAATTGCCATATCTTTGAAAGTGCTAGTGGTTCATTTCAATTAGTTTTTTACATAAATAGAAAATACAATTCTGAAAAATACAACTGTAAACGTTTCATAGTATTGTCTGCAGAATTCATATAGTAAATAGTTATTCAGTGAATTTGTGTTGCAGATGAATCAGGCCCGAAGGCTTCACGTTAAAAAACTTAATTGGTCTTCCTCAAGTAGCGAATATAGAATCTTCCAATTGATGACACTGAAATATTTCACTTGTAAGATAAAGGTCAGTTCATTTATTTATTTATTTATTGATGTTTAAGGTCACATATTTATGCACAATGACTAATCATGACCGTGACAGTTTTACGGGTGGAGGAAGCCGGAGTACCCGGAGAGAACCACCGAGCAACGACGAGCAGCTGCCAGCTCCCCAACATCGTAACTCCGCACTGCAGCACAGGCAGGGTTAGATTGGTTGAAGACATGCGTACCATCGACGTGCAGTACGCCTTAGTACACGGCGTCATCGTGCCCCCACACGGGCAATGGAGATGAAGTGTCTTGCCCAAGGACACAACGCGGTTGCCGCAGGTGGGAATCGAACCGAGGACCTCTCGGCTTGCAGCCTGCACCTCTACCTACTGAGCCACCGCGCTCCCAAAGGTCAGTTCAATACGATCGTCTGATTACAGCGCATTGAACTATGGGACGTGTAGAACTCTATAAATATTAACCCGTTGAAGCCAGAATGCAAGCTTTTCCGCCCAGGATCCTGGCACGCCCAGAATTCATGAAGTTGAAAGTTGTTCAGTGAGTTTGTGTGGTAGACCAATTAAGATCTGACGTGGGTCTGCGCGTTGAAATATTGATTACATGCGCATTGGGACCACGTATCACTGTGGAGATGACACTAAAATATGGCCGCTCACACGGGTTGCCGTAGCAACCAAACATGGCCCTACTTGGTCACGCGACATTACGTCACTTCGGCGGTCCTGTCCTGAGGTCCTGCAACTAGGGATGAAAACCACATTACATACTTCTTATAACCTTCCAAACTTATATCGTCGTGACAATCATTTCACATAAAGTTATCTCTCTTGAAATTATTAGCGAAGAATGTCCAATTAAGACGCACGTAACATTCTTGGGAAAATACTCAGGTCTTTTGACGTCAATAGAAACAAAAGCCACTCTTCCGAGCTGTCTCTTGTTTTCGTTGAATAAAATTAACAAAGAATTAGAGAAATGCGCACATAATCCGCCATTATGAATATCTCTCAGTATCCCCTCCACCATCCCTACCAACCCTAATGTCCACTTTGGCTCGTTGTTCAGCGAACCTGTTTTTATAGTAATTTTCATCATTTTTTTTCCAGGGAAAAACGTTAGCAAATCTCACATCTAATACTTGTATATTAATGGAAAGAGCAGTGCCCCATTTTATATATGTCGATGTGTACACTGTTGAACAGTTGATATGATGAAACCGTAAAAAGTAAAACACATTAACCCCTTGAATTCTAGTAGTATCTTCCATGCCAGTTGATTGGCAGTAATTAGAAGAGTCCACATTCATTATTTGGGGTAGACCAATCAATATTTTCAACGTGCAGCCTCGAGGCTGCACGTTGAAAATATTGATTGGTCAACCCCCTCACGTTTACTGAACAGCCATCCTATTTAATGACGTTTTGACGTATCATGTTCCTGGCCCGTAAAACGGCCTCTAGGGTTCAAAGGATTAAGTAATGACGGAAAGGCCATTTTGTTATTTTTAAATGGGTTTCAACACAGAAGAAGAAAACTTTTTGTGCAAACACAAGCGCGAGGAAGGCCCCACGAAAAGCTTTTAGAACGTGCATATATATCAAGGAGTGTCATCGTATTAGATTGAAGACAAGAAACATTCTGGGGCAAACTTGAATCTCCTATATCAAAAAGAAAACGAACACTACACCTGACAGCATTGTGATTTGTGGTTCACGAGCAATTCTTTTTAAATAATTTCTTGTTTATTGGGCAGGGTACTAATTTATTGGGGTTGTCTTCATTCGAAAACGCCTGAAATGGTACCCCCTGCCCACTATACACACACAAACTAAAACAAATAACCTTTTTTTTGTTTTGGACGAATAGACTTGCGACGAAAGGCCTGGACCGAGCTGGTTTTTGAGACAAGACAGCCCGGAACTATCTCAGAGTATTGCGATTGGTAGTTTACGAAAATTATTTTGTGAACAAGTTCAAACTTATTGGGCAGGATCTTACACTTTATGGGCTGCAGTCTTCCTTTGCAAAGCCATGGTAAGGTACACGTCTTCTACAAGCAAGAGAGTGACTATGCCCCGACGTGACAATGACCTTGATCTGTGACCTTGGCCTCCATCGACCAAAAAAAAATTGTGCGCGACACATCGTCTTCCCATAACCAACATGTATGCCAAGTGTCGTCAACAAATCCAACCAAGAATCTCAGTTATAAAGAGGACACGAAAATCTTCCTGACGGAGAGACAGATGGAGAGACAGAAAGTTAAAAGGACAGATGGATGGAAACGACAAACACTTTTTGCTCGCGAAATTTTTTTTTCGGAGGCATAGAAAAACAAAGCAGAATACTTAAATGTTCTGTCAAACTAAAGTTAGAAAAAAATCACATATAAATGAAGATTGGTTCGATCTCACATGGCGTACCAATCTGTGTAACGCAAAAAGATTTTACATGATTTTGATAAAAAATATGTCTTTTCCATTTAACCCTTTACCCGACGCAGCCGATATCAAAAAATAAAACCACATCACGTGACCCCTTAGTGAGGGGTCACATGATGTGGTTTTGTTGAAATTTTTTAAAAAATGTATTTTTTTCGACTGCTGAATTTGTAAATTACGCGTGCGGATGATGCCGATTCGTTAGGTAAAGGGTTAAAAAGCCACTGTTTTTTTAAAAAGAAAACAACGATTTAATACAACAACAGATAACTTGCTTTTGTCTCACAATCAGTGTACATTGTAAAAACAAATGTGATGATTTCTGAAGAGAAAATAATTCGAAGTGACTGCTATGATTGCACAGTGACCTCATTAATTACTACTAGTCGAACTCTCCGAAGGCAGTCTCGCCTCATCATAGTTCACACAACGATAGAACCATGGAAAGGCGCGGAAAGCGACAACGGAAGCCGAACGCATTATAGAGGAGAGCACGAAAGGGTTTGCAAATTTAGGGATATGATATGATATGATATGATATTTTGTTCAACAGTACACATCATACAATTCAATGGTGAAGGTGTTACACAAAATATTACTGCAGTTTTAATGTATACTGTTAGGAAATGGCATAGCCAGATTGGCTGTCTACCTGCCATTTCCTCGGGGAAAAAAGAAAATCGTACGGCTCTATATGGTGTCAAACAGACTGTGGCAGATGTTTCAGTAAGTGATTATATTAGTAACTGTTATGGGTTAGAATGGTAATTTTTGTACCTTACTCGCCCAGCGTGCTAGAAGGAAATACTAACGCTATTAAAACTCTTACTTTTAAAATGGTATTATTTTTTAATTTCACTCCTTCAAAGTACTGCCAATGACGCCCCGTCGAAGCGAGCTTATGGCTCTCGCTTCGATGAGGGGTCACAAGCTATGCCGCAAAAGCAAATAATTAACTTGTATAGTTATAATTGTTCACAGCCCACGCTAGGCAATGGGTTATTTGAAAAAGTTTGTTGGTGAAATGTTTCGTAACAACTTCGGTGCTGACAACTGTTTTATTGAAATGAGTCAATTGCTCCGTCCGTGCATTACAGATTCTAGACGCGCGAATAAAGCAATGGGCCCTCCAAACTGGATGAGAAAATCAGACATAATTACTGTATATCGGATATTTTATGCATATATATCTGATTTGTGTTATTCGGACGCAAAAACAAAAACTAGGACTTAGATAGATCCGCAGTCGGGACAATATGGATTGTTGCACTCAATATTTCGTTCAGTCATATATGTACTTATAAGTTTGAGTGTCAGGGTCTTCTTAAAAACTTTTCTATTTTCTATATTAGGAATCTCCCGGTCCAGTCGATTCCAAATTTGGGGGAACGAATATATAGGCAAGTATTCTAAAGACATAGTACGCGATTTGTTTAAGGTCAAGAGACCTGTTTGTCTTGTTGTGGTACCGGTCGGGTTATTGACACAACTAAAGAAATTATTAAAAGAATTTGGTAGAAGATTATTGTACCAGTCAAATATGAATAATGAGACGTTCAGTGTGTAAAGATCGGTTTCCTTGAGTATTTCATCGTGGAAAAAGAGAGGGTCTGTGTGGACGAAGCGTCTTTTATTATTCAGTATTCGTACTGAGCGCTTTTGCATTTTTTAAAGTTGGTTAATTCCTCTCGAGTTGCCCCAAATATGTATACCGTACAGGAGATGACTGTGAATAAGTGAATAGTATAGTGTTTTCATTGCACTGTGTGGGAGAATATGTCTAACTTTATTCAATGCAAAGTTGGCCCTTGCCACTTTGGAGCATACTTGACTAATATGTGCTTTATAAGATAGCTTTTCGTCCATGGTTATCCTCAGAAATTTAACACTTTGTGTTGCCTCATTGTTACCAATTCTTTCTATGCTTTCGTTGTTGATCATTATGTCTTTGTTGCTATGAACGGCTGACCTTGCAGAAGGATTAAAGATCACATATTTTGTTTTTTTAGCATTTATCGCCAATTTGTTTGCTGAGCACCATTCAAATATTTTCGAAAGTTCTTGGTTAAAATTTTCGATTTGCAAATCTTTGTCGGAACCTGATGAATGGGTAGTAGTGTCGTCTACAAATGAGAGAAGTTTACACGAGGTGGCCAGGTGGATATCATTTATATATAGCAGAAATAGTAAAGGGCCAAGTACTGAGCCTTGCGGAACTCCACATCTCACTTATTGCATGTCTGAGTTGTAATCCCCAAATACAACGTATTGGGTCCTTTCCGATAAATAACTACGAAATCAATGGTTACATATACCTCTAATATCATACCTTTCCAATTTATTCAGCAAGATGTCATGGTTTATTGTATCAAAGGCTTTCGAGAAATCCATGAATAATGCAAGAGTAGATTCTCGTGTTGGTTTGTTATTTTGGTCCGCTATCTCTTTCAATAAATGTAGTACTGGATGAATGGTTGAATGTTTTTTTCCGAAATCCATATTGATGGGGACAAAAAATGTCGAATTTTTCTAGGAATTTGAAAATTGGGACAACTTTAGCAATCTTCATTCGGTCAGGAACAATGCCCTGGTTAAATGATTTGTTTATAATATCTGATAAGGGGGACGCTATAATATTGATAGAACGCTTTAGAAGATTTGTAGAAATATTATCCGGATCTCTTGTTGTTTTTGGTATAACCCTTTACCTAACGTGAAAAGCAGACGACACTTGCAAAAAAAATTCTTGAATAACTAATTTTGTTCATTTTTTGTCTCAAAAACATAGGTTATGACCCCTCGTTGGAACGAGCTCGACGAGCTCGTTCCAACGAGGGGTCATAACCTATGTTTTTGAGACAAAAAATGAACAAAATAGTGAAAATTAATTGGCGATTTTTGAGAATAGCGCTGGCCGGTTTTGGACGTTACGTTGGGTAAAGGGTTAAAAGTCTTTACTATATCAATAATTTCACCTGGCGTCGTTGGGGTCAAGAAAAAGTTGTGATCAAAATTGTCGGTTAAGTAATCAGTGAAATGTTTACTTTGTGGAGGTATTTGGTCGTTTACCGTTTTTCCAATATTGGCAAAAAACTTATTAAATTCTTATGCTATTTCCTTCGGGTTCGTTATTCTTTTATCGGGTTGGCTAAACCACAAAGGCGAATTGTGGGTTATTTTCACTTTTTTGATGGCTTCGTTTAGAATTTTCCATGTTTCACGCATATTGTGTTTGTTTTCTATTAATATATTTTTGTAGTATGATGCTTTACTTTGCTTTTTCACTCTGTTGAATATTCTGCAGTAGTTTTTTATAATTTTGGATGTTTTGTGAGTTTGGATGCTTTAGTTTTTTGTTGTAAAATTTTGTTTTATTATTCGAAGAAATGATGAGTCCCTTAGTCATCCAGGGATGCTGCTTAATAAACTTTTTATATGCGTACTTCCGTTAGTGGGAAAGCAGCTTCATAAGCTGTTTGGAATGTGTCAATGAAGATGTCATAGCATGTGTTTGGGCAGTTTGAATTGGTGATTTGGGTGAAATCTCTCTGTTCAAGAATGGATTCGAAGTTTGCAATACTTTCGTCGTTTATTTTTCTAGTTTTTATAGTTGGTGGATCATTAATAGGTTTTAGATTTAATTCAATATGAAATGTTCCGAAGTGGTCAGATACGTCTGCAACAATGATACCGGAAGAGAAAGGTGATGTGATGTTTGATGAAAATATATGATCTATGAGGGTGGGATGGTGTTGCGGGTTAATATCCCTCCCAACCCACTTGGGTTTCTAATAAACAAGAACACATTTCCTTCAAACGTTGAACAATTTCATTTTCTGGAAAATTTATTTTAGTGTATAAAGAAGGCATAAATGTCAAAAGGCGAAGGCCTAAGAAAATATTAATCCTTTTTTATTATTAATTATTTCTTATGGCAAAACTGACAGAAACTGATAATAGCATGGGGAAAAGTAATAATTTGTTGTGTTTCTTTATTTTTTTACTTTCTTCAATCAAATTATTAGGGTGGGGAAAATGATTATGCGAATAATATTAAATATTATTTCAATACAAAACGACAACCTTTTTGTGTCGATTTGTAAACTACATTGATGCCACAAAGCTACATATATCTTCTGTTCTATGTCACAAGAACTCCTGCGAATAAAATTACTCTATCACTCAGTCTTCAACAAAAACACTAACACTCTTCATTGGGCGAACCGATCGAAAATTCAAGGTAAACGTAATAGTAATAACACTTTGGCCAGCCGCTGATTTGTCGCGGTTCTCGGACGAGAAGGCCATGGTTACCCCTGTACTCCCAACTGCCTTCCTATTCCAACGCTTCTCCTCTCCTCCCAACACTCGGAGACGAACTGCTTGATGATATCCCTTGTCCCATTCTTCCCAATCTCTCCGATTAGCATATTAACCCTCTCCTTTGAGTCTCCCCCGAACCACATGTCCTTCATTCTCCCATCCCACTTCCCCATTATACTCCCTGTGAATCTCATTCTTTCAGACTGATACTTTGGGCATTCTAGAAGAAAGTGTTCCAGTGTCTCCACCATGTCCAAGTTACACATCTGGCACTCCCTTTCACCGTCTTTCCCAATTTTTCCCCTCAGCTCCAGGGATCGCGACCTCAGCTTGAACAACAGTGACCCCCAAAGGTGCCTCAAGGTACTCTTCAAAACCTGGCTTCTCTTTATCAGGCAGGCCACCCAAAGACCTCTTTGATTTGACCCCCTCTCGCCAATTACGGTTACAATCCTCCATGACCCTTTCTCTGACGATTTTTTTACCCTGGTTTGCCCCAACGTCCAGGTCCGAGATCTCCAATGAGTAGTTCTCTACTAGCTCCCTCACTTAGACCATCCACCCCGTTTTGATATTTGAGTTGAAAATTCTCAGGAACATTACTTTACACCATCGGCTGTCGGGGAGATTTACCAAATAATTAAGATAACCGAGCTTCAACAGGTCTATCCTGTCCTTGATCCTCATCCACCCAAGCTCACCCCTGATTGCTTCTAGCGCTGCGGCATTACTCGTAATGAGTGAACGCTGAATTAACCAAAATTGTCAACATCCGAAATGGCCAGCGGACGAAACGTCCGTACCTTTATAAATTAAAAAAAACCTTATGAGATGTCACCGTAACAAAAACAAATCAATGACTGCTACTCAAAACGAGTTAATTAGAGCGTGTACATAGAGAAAAAAGCCGGAGGATTAATTATTCTGTTCTTCGAACACTTGATCAAAGTGCAGACAAATGGAACACGAACCAATCATGTTCAATTTCATGTACAAAAACTTAGGTAGGATATTACAGTCAGATTGGTTTCCTGTCACTGTTGCAAAAACATTTCAGTATACGACATATATAGATATGCTTGTATTAAGGATTGTTTCGTTTGTACAGTGTAAAAACAATGAACTGAAAAGATGATGAAAGCAAATTCAAGTAGAGAACTAGACTTAACCCATTGAACTCTAGTGGTATATTCCATGCTAGCTCAATGGCAGCAATTAGAAAAGTCCATATTCATTTTTTAGGGTAGACCAATCAATATTTTCAACGTGCAGCCTCGGGGCTGCACGTTGAAAATATTGATGGGTCTACCCCACACATTTACTGAACAGCCATCCTATTTAATGAAGTTATGACGTATCATGTTGCTGGCGGAAAAAAAACGGCCTCTAGGGTTCAAAGGGTGAATGACTCTGGAGAATCCTGGCTTTTCCTGATGAGATTCCATGATTTTCCATGACCCCAGAGTGTCTGAAGAATTGCTTTTAACTGTATCACTGAAGTGCCATTATTGGCGTCCTGGGTATAGTAGTCTCCAATGACTCAGATAAAAAAAATGTTTAGGTTAAAACCATCATTATTGGTGGAGAGATTTAATCTCAATATCGTCGTCCAATAAGTTTAGTCCGACAAAAGGAGTTATGTTTGTTTGTCACATACCTACGGAGTGCTGCGGCAATTTGAAAATAGCCCATTTTATCTCAAATGTGTCTAAACTTTTGGTGTTTGGCAGCATGTAGAGGATTTAGGTGATTCTAAACTGAAGATTGTAGTTTGAGTGGACAGCTCGAAAACATGATGTTTTTTTTCATTACTGTTCAATAGTAATGGTTATTTAATACATGAATGATTGTTTCCTACCTAATAGATTACAAAACTGTGATAACAATTTAAAACAAAGGAATTTACTCACCAAAAAACTGCTTTTGAAAATCCTTAACTCACGGTCAACTTCCTGCCACCAAAACTTAAATATGAATCTCACATTGAAGGAAATGTTTTCTATGTGCACTAGAGAACAACAGTTGAGTCATAACTTTTTAAAAAATAAATCCAACTGTATGTTTATTTAAATTTTTGAAGGACCACTGCATGCACTGGTCCAGCCATTTTTTCCAAAGGGAACCATTTACAATTCAAAAGTATGGCACCACACTAATCAGTAATCTAGTTTACCTCCCCTGGAAATATTAGCCATACAAGTGATACATCTGTTCTGTCCTCTTCCACAAGTAAAACTGTCTTGACATGAGATGACCCTGTTGAAAGTGTATCGTCAGTAGTATGTCTCGTATGTTTCACCTGCTGTAGAAGCTAATGATAGGACAGATAGGGCATAGACCTGTAATGGTCTTGGAGCTTTGGCGACAAGATAGAAACGGAATCCCTTTTGTGGAATCCCTTTTAAAGAATCCGATTTGTGGAATCCCTTTTTCTGAAATGGGGCTAAGAGTCGTAGTAAATTAGACCTCATTGGGGGAATTTTAATGGCCCTCATGGCCTCATACGACAAAAAAGGGATTCCATAGCCACGGGTGTTTCCCAAAATGGGATTCTATAGGATATACCTGTTAAATTCTGAAATGAGGCTAAGAGTCGTGCTAAGCTATAGCTCATTGCGGGATTTTTCATGGTCATCATAACCTCAAAATTCAATGAGGCTATGAGGGATAATAAATGAGGACTCATTAAGGGCTTTTACATAGCACTCATGGCCTCATGCGACAAAAAAGGGATTCCACAGTCACAGGCGTTTTCCAAAATGGGATTCCAAAGGATATACTTGTTAAATACTGAAATGACGCTAAGAGTCGTAGTAAATTATACCTCATTCATGGATTTTTCATGGTCCTCATAACCTCAAAATTCAATGAGGCTATGAGGGATAATAAATGAGGACTCATTGAGGGATTTACATAGCCCTCATGATCTCATACGACAAAAAAGGGATTCTCCAAAAGGTATCCTCGATAGGTATCCTCGAATAATACGATACCAGGCCATAAGTATCCTCAAATACTGAAATGAGGCTAAGAGTCGTAGTAAATTATACCTCATTGAGGGATTTTTAATTGTCCTCATAACCTCAGAATTCAATGAGGCTATGAGGCATAATATAAGAGGACTCATTGAGGGCTTTTACATAGCCCTCATGGCCTCATACGACAAAAAGGGGTGCCGAAGGCCATATGTTTTCCAAAAAGAGGTGCCGAAATTGGGGTGCCTGGGGATATGGCCATTGGATATAGAAGTGACGAGAATCATTGTAATAAGGAGAGATAACTCTGCACACAGGTTATGATTGGTAGTTAGCGCCAGTAAAGTGAACTTTATTTTGATAAGATGGTGACAACAAGCTGGACATGGTCTGAGTGAGCTCCGTATTTATGTGGATTTTATGAATCTGTTGAATATAGAGGTAACGAGAATCATTGTAATAAGGGGAGATAACTCTGCATACAGGTTATGATTGGTAGTTAGCGCCAGTAAAGTGAACTTTATTTTGATAAGATGGTGGCAACAAGCTGGACATGGTCTGAGTGAGCTCCGTATTTATGTGGATTTTATGAATCTGTTGTATGTTTAATAATGTTACAGTGAGACAATATTGTTCGTAAAGTATTTCTGAGTATTTCTGAGTATAGTGGATGGAAGTTTTAAGCTCACCGGGGTCGATTTCAACATTTTAAGCCATATCTTGAATGTCCGATGACGAGAAGTGAGTAGTGATCAGTTCACCTCAGTCAATGTTGTATTTTTGCATTTGGAGAAATCCAGCTGTGTGTGCTGTGTGTGCTGTGAACTGTCATTAGTCTATGTGTTAATTTTAACAGAAACAGAAAGTGGTATTGTATTCTTTAAGCCTCAGTGGTGTTTCTTCATTTTTTTTCCACGTCGAAGATGTCTGATAAGGGATCGAATAAAGAAGTTAACCCTTTACCCAACGTAACGGCCAAAACCGGCCAGCGCTATTCTCAAAAATCACCAATTAATTTTCAAAATATTTTCATTTTTTGTCTCAAAAACATAGGTTATGACCCCTCGTTGGAACGAGCTCGTCGAGCTCGTTCCAACGAGGGGTCATAACCTATGTTTTTGAGACAAAAAATTAAAAAATTTAGTTATTCAAGAATTTTTTTTGCAAGTGTCGTCTGCTTAAAAACTAGGGATGATAATGTACAGAGTGCTACAGGTGTTACTGGCACGAAAAGAGACAAACCAGAGGACGTGTCTCCTGTTCTCGTTAGGACCTCTCGCAGACGAAATTCGGTTGGTGACCTCCCCCCATCTATCACAAATGTTAACCCTGATATTCTAAAGACTGTTATAAGTCAGCACGCCACTGGTGTGGTGTCTTCAATGGTGAAAGGAATTGAAGCGGACCTGGAAAATGTCCTGAGGGATGAGCTTAAAATAGTTATTAATGAAACTAAGTCTGAAACCTCAAAAATGATTGTCAGTGAAATGAGGGCGGCTGTTTCTGAGATGATAACGCCTCTGAAGGATGAACTCTCAACAGTGAAATCAGCCAACTCAGCGCTCGAAGCAGAGGTTACCACACTGAAAAATGCTCTGCAAGATTGTCAAATAGCCCAGGAAGAAGCCGAGCAGTATAGCAGGAGAAATTGCCTGGTTTTCAGAAACGTGCCCATTCCAAATTCCGTGGACCACAACATTGACAATGACAAGTTGGTGGTGGAAATCTGTAATGATAAGCTTGGTCTTTCTATTACAAGTGATAAAATCAGTAGAAGTCATCCTATTAGCAGTCCACGCCCAATACCCGGACCTTCGTCATCACCACCCCGAATGTCAGTAAATATAATAGCCAGATTTATTAGCTATCGTGATCGGAACGAGATATTTTCCTCCAAGAAACGTCTGAAAGGAAACCGTGACAAAGTCTTTATAACTGAAAGTCTTACCACCCATCGATATGGAATAGTAAAGAAACTGTCTGAATCCAAACGTAATGGGCTGATAGCCACATTTTGGACACAGGATGGAAAATTTTTTATGAAAAAATCAGAATCGTCAGGAAAGGTGTTGGTTCGTAAAATTGATGATATTCCATCGAGCCCCACCGCTCCACCCTCCTTATTTTTTTTTTTTTTTTTTTTTTTTTTTTTTTCAACAAGCTTTACTTTCTCAAAATGTTCGATAGTTAAAGGTTTACGTCAAAGTGGAACCGTCTCTGTATCACCATCTACAGGTCGAGTGGGCCTGTCGGCTGTGATACAGAGCCTCTCCCACTAAATCCCTACGAGTGACTCCAACTTGGCTTATCCAAATTATGTTATTTTTTAACAGTAGTCACCAAACCACTAAGCAGAATGGCAGGGGTTCTACATCCTGGCTGTCTAAATGAATGCGTTTGTCGGCTGTGTTGCGGAATTGCAGCCATACCACCGCACACCTGAGAATTCTCAACTTTGTGTACATATGCGAAAAATCATCGATGATGAATTAACTGAGGCAATCTTCGTACCGCTGATACAGAGCGGATGTCATTCTACCCTATCTCTGTGAATTTAAAAAAAAAACAAATCTCTGCTGAATACACGAATGACCAAGTATCGCCGCTATGTCCCCATAATTTTGTGAATGCGCAAAAACATAGATACCCAAATACGGAATCTACCGTCGCAGTGTTTCTGCATCACCGTTGTCGGCCTGGGTGGGCCCGCCGGCTGTGACGTAGAACCGTTGTCTCGCTGCCATAACAGTGTCAATTGAGACATAATGGAAGTCATTAATGACCCCCCCCCCCCCCCCCCAACATTACCACAAGTCATTAATTCTCAAAATTATATTTCAGTTAATTTCAGTCAATGGAAACATAATGGAAGTCATTAATGCCCCCCCCCCCCCCCCCCCAACATTACCACAAGTCATGAACTCTCATAATTATATTCCAGTTATTGCAGGTATAAATCATCATGGCAGCGCTTCTACACCACTCCTGGTAGTCTAGGTTGGGGCTGCCGGCTGTGATGTGGAAACGCTGCCGTGTCACCACAAATAGGTGCGTATCCTAAATCAAGATTTTTCTAAAAATCCCAACCTCCGGCATTTTATTTGTTCTATCACCAGTCACAAAATTATAAAGAGACCAACGGCAGGTTGTCTGTACCATTGCTATCCGCCCTAAAGGGCTAGTCGTCAGCGATGCAGAATGAGTACATTCTACCGTGACTTTGAGAATCATAAAAAAAAAAAAAATAAATATATAAGAATGAAAATTTCCATAGGATGGAAAAATGTTTATGAAAAAATCAAAATCGTCAGGAAAGGTGTTGGTTCGTAAAATTGATGATATTCCATCGAGCCCCACCGCTCCCATTTTTTTTTTTTTTTTTTTTTCAACAAGCGCTACTTTCTCAAAATGTTCGATAGTTAAAGGTTTAAGTCAAAGTGGAAGCGTCTCTGTATCACCATCTACAAGTCGAGTGGGCCTGTCGGCTGTGATACAGAGCCTCTCCCACTAAATCCCTACGAGTGACTCCAACTTGGCTTATCCAAATTATGTTATTTTTTAACAGTAGTCACCAAACCACTAAGCAGAATGGCAGGGGTTCTACATCCTGGCTGTCAAAATGAATGCGTTTGTCGGCTGTGTTGCGGAATTGCAGCCATACCACCGCACACCTGAGAATTCTCAACTTAGTGTACATATGCGAAAAAATCATCGATGATGGACTAACTAAGGCAATCTTCGTATCGCTGATACAGAGCGGATGTTACCCTATCTCTGTGAATTTTAAAAAAAAAGAAAAAAAAAAGCTCTGCTGTACACACGAATGACCCAGTATCGCCGCTATGTCCCCATAATTTTGTGAATGCGCAAAAACATAGATACCCAAATACGGAATCTACCGTCGCAGTGCTTCTGCATCACCGCTGTCGGCCTGAGTGGGCCCGCCGGCTGTGACGTAGAACCGTTGCCTCGCTGCCATAACTGTGTCAATTGAGACATAATGGAAGTCATTAATCCCCCCCCCCCCCCCCAACATTACCACAAGTCATTAATTCTCAAAATTATATTTCAGTTAATTTCAGTCAATGGAAACATAATGGAAGTCATTAATGCCCCCCCCCCCCCCCCCCCCAGCATTACCAGAAGTCATGAACTCTCAAAATTATATTCCAGTTATTGCAGGTATAAATCATCATGGCAGCGCTTCTACACCAGTCCTGGTAGTCTAGGTGGGGCTGCCGGCTGTGATGTGGAACCGCTGCCGTGTCACCACAAACACGTGCGTATCCTAAATCAAGATTTTTCTAAAAATCCCAACCTCCGGCATTTTATTTGTTCTATCACCAGTCACAAAATTATAAAGAGACCAACGGCAGGTTGTCTGTACCATTGCTATCCGCCCTAAAGGGCTAGTCGTCAGCGATGCAGAATGAGTACATTCTACCGTGACTTTGAGAATCATAAAAAAAAAATAAATAAATAAATATATAAGAATGAAATCCAGAATTTACAAACTTAAATGGTTCCAGCAATCAGGTGACCCCCCCCCCCCCCCCCCCCCTCTTAAATCTCGAAGATATTTTATTCTGTGGCAGCCCATTAAATCAATTTCCTAGGCGTGGTAAAATCTCGAAGATACTTTAGTCTGTGGCAACCGAATAACAGAAATGTAAGTTTTCAGGTTTTTTCCTGAATTCAGGATTTAATCTTCTTTAAATCAGGAATTTTATGGAGTTGGATCATGACCAATTGAAAAGAGAAACATCGATTGGATGTGAAGGACAATTCTGATAACCTCATGAACGAGAGCTGCGGGGGACTAGCCGCTGGCTTTATAATGGTTTATATTTAGTGAGGGTCCTTTTTGCCCTGACATCGATATCCAAACCCTGAAACTCACAGATGTCATTTTTTTTCAAGACTTACCACATAAATTATGTAAAAATTCAACAAATGATGTCTCGTGTGACAGTTCTCATTGAGACCTGTCACATGAGTTATCATTTTGAGAAATAAAAAATAAAAAAATAAGTAAACAAAAAAAAAAATAAAAAAGTGCAAAAACTTGTAGCTTCAGACAAATCTAAACTCTACTTGTTGCATGACTACATTGGTGGTCCTCTAAGGAAGCACTGAATCATCTTCTTGACGCAAGCCGCACTCACACATGACCAGTAAGACCCTGTCCTGTCTCCGATGGTATAAAGCTCCTAAGTAAAAGTTCCAACTCATCTAGGTGAAATCCCACTTTAGGGCGCACCTCTCCACGCGTTGGGCGCGGGAGACATTAGCTGGCTTGGCCGCGATCTGTGATGCCCTGTTGGGTTGCTCTGCTCAACAACTTTCGTCATTTTTCGGAGCAGGGAAATTTACGGGGCAAGCACACATCGTCCAAATGTTCCATGTGTTGGGGCTTGACCGCGATCTGTGATGCCCTGTTGGGTTGCTCTGCTCAACATCTTTCGTCATTTTTCGGAGCATGTTAATCCTAATTTACGGGGCAAGCACACTCATCGTCCAAATGCTCCATGTGTGGGGTTAAGATGGGGGTGGGTGGGGTGGTATGGGTGGGTTAGTATCTCCGCAGGTTGCCGGCTCTACGATCTATGATGCCCTGCTGTCTTTCGCCTTTCCCTCTTTTCACATTGGGGCATTCCTAAAGCTGATTCTGGGACACGCAACCATTGTTAATGCCCCCCGCATGCAATACATGTACACCTCTGCATTACTTGTCGCTGTTGGAAGATTATTAGGTGTACAGATAAATCCATTGACTCGGAATGTTTCCCATTACCAAAATGTGCTCTGTTTGGACTGGGTTCTGAGAGGTGTTGCGAGGAAATTTCTGCACTGTAAATTTCTGGCGGGATTTCTCAGATTTTAGTTCTATGATGTCTGTTGACGTTTTTACATGCAGAGTTTACTAATCGATATCTCTTCCTTGCTACTAAATACGGGAATTATAGTCACACAATGTTGGCGTCCTGAGTGGGGGGAGAGGTGTGGGAAGGGGGGGGGCGCTAAGGGTAAAAAGTTACCACCGTGTAAATTGCTGACGAGTCCTTTTCTGACTCCTGTTCTCTGCATCGACCTATGTTGTATTTCATTGTATATAGTCTAGTTATTATTTCTTTTGTATTTTGCCTTTAGAGTATAACTTTGTTTCTCAGACATCAGTTCGTTGAACAGCTTTGTTATCATTCGTTCCTAATTTGCCTTATAAGTTCAGTTTTGTTTTTCTTTTTCACCCTGTTTTCTCAGACCTATAAGATCACTAATTACTGTGACAGTTTTGTTGTGTTTCACCTGGTGTCATAATCGAAATGAACCAACCGTGTGGCCAGCTACCATAAACTAACGCTCACATTCGCCCATACTGAATTCCAGTCCCCTAATTAGTATCAGCTATTATACAGAATTGTATTGTGTCAAACCAAAAATCAACGATAAAAGATATCCCAATTACTCAAGTCATAAACCGACATTAGTGCTGAGTATCTTTATTATTGATAATAGTGGTGGTGGTGACGGTGGTGATGGTGGTGATGGTAATGACAACAATTACTATTATTATTGTTGTTATTGTGATTATTGCTGTTGTTATCATCATTTCTGTTATTATTATTATTATTATTATTATTATTATTATTATTATTATTATTATTATTATTATTATTATTATTATTATTGCTTCTACTACTACTACTACCGCAAGTGTTAAATGACCTGTCTCATGTAACATAAGTTAAAAAAAACCCAGTTTTTACGAAATCCACAAATTTTCCAAATGAGTATAACTTTGGCTTGAGATGCCAATAAACTCAAGTTTTTCCCTTGTGTTTAGCTCTTTTTGTTTTCTACCGTTAATCCATTTTACCTTCTTTTCAAATCGGCGAATCCTGCTTCTAGACTTCATCATGTAGATAGGGAAAACTGGCTGTCGTGGGGTGGAAGGTGTGTGTGGATGGTGGTTGTTTCCGGATGTATTCATTGTGAAAATCAATGGCGATTGATATTGATCACTACCGCCAGTCCATAGGCACCTTTCACAACAAGATGGCCTTGCAGATTGGACATCGCCCTCGTTGCAAATTAAAACTAAACCTCTATAAATATGTGTATACTGCTTCAGAACTCGGGCTTATGGTAATATTGGGTTTAGTCATTTTGCTTACAAAATGTGGAGATGTTGAAATGAATCCTGGGCCAATGAGTGAATCCAACAACGTGGGTGCCATTTCACTAATTAATTATAATATCCGCAGCAAATGTAACAAGCTCTCAGATCTCCAGGATAATATAGACGACTTCGACATTATTTGTTTTACCGAAACGCATCTTGATGAAAATTTCGATAGTAGCAATATACTTCTCCCTGGCTATCACCAACCAGTTCGCCATAACAGAAATCAGTACGGTGGTGGCATTGCGGATAAAATATACTACCGTGAACTGAGTTCTCTTATGTTTGATGATGATATACTGTGGCTGGAGATTGCCCATAGGACAAAATTTCTGCTCTGCGTTACCTATAGATCTGAAAGAGAATGTTGTCCGCTGTATTGGACTCGGCTTGAAGAATCGGTCGAAACTGCATTAAGTATAAATCCCTCTGTTGTCCTTACGGGAGACTTCAACAGTGATTTACTTCAAAGTCGGGGAAAACTTCATTCCATTATTATGAGATTCAATTTTAAAAACTCAATAGAAGACCCAACTCGTATTACTAATAATAGTGTCTCGTTACTGGACCCCATTATCATTAGTGATACCATTAGAGTAACACACTCAGGGACAGCTGATCTCAGCTGCTCTGACCACTTGGCTGTGTATGCTTACATCGCACCCGTTGAGTTACACTCTCAAAATTTTGTTAGACACGTGAAAAATTACAAAAAAAGCCGATTTCCGTAAGATGAACCAACTGATTTCCGAAACGGACTGGGAAACACTTATCTGCAAACCACAAGATATAAATGAATCCGTCAACAACTTTGAAACGACTCTCAATGTTATTATTGAGGAGTGTGTACCAACCGTTGTAGCGACCATTAGAATCAATGATAAACCATGGTTCGACAGTCGGTTGCGGAGTCAAATTCGCAAAAGAGAACGAGCCAGAAAAATAGTCATAAAACGAAACTCCCCTAAGCTATGGGCCAAAATATAAAAATATAAGAAATAGTGTTAACAATATGAAAAAAAATGCGAAGGAAAAATTCTTGACGACTGTTGATGAGACCCTGAACGAGAAAACCGATCCAACCTGAAAGCAATTCTGGCATGTTGTTAGACTGTTTCAGAATAATTTTAGTGATGATTCCAATATTCCACCCCCCCCCCCCCCCCCTTCAAAAAGACTGTAATGGTGAAATAATTGTTGCAGAAAGCGATCTAGATAAAGCAAATATACTTAATGAATTCTTTCTACAAAACAGTAAGTTAGAAACAAAAAATCAGAGTTTCCCATCATTCAAACGAAAGTGCTCGAAATCAATGTCTTCTATATTTTTTACCCAAGAAGATATTATAAAAATTATTAAGTCTCTACCAACAAACAAAGCGAATGGCCACGATGGAATAAGTCATAGAGTACTTAAGGAAACGAAATTCACAATTTGCAGACCGCTTTTTCTGGTATTTGACAAATCCTTGCAGATATGCACATTTCCAAGTGAATGGAAAAAGGCTGATGTAATTCCGATTTTCAAAAAAGGCTATCGATAAGTTCGATTGTAAAAATTATCGTCCAATATCTCTTCTGTGTTGCATTGGGAAGGTAATGGAACGAGTGGTTTTTAAATCTGTGCATGAGTATTTCATATCAAACAACCTTTTCTACAAACTCCAGTCAGGATTTCTCCCCCAAAACAGTACCGTTTTCTAACTTATAGAAATCTATCACAACCTATGTTTAGCAGTAGATAACAGGATGCTAACCTGTGGGATATTTTGTGATATCTCCAAAGCTTGATATGATATATGATATGTATTTATTCACCAGTATACAAAAAGTATAGATATATACATAATAGTTTTACAAGCATAACAAAATTCGTTGTACAATAAGATATTTTCAATACCCATACAATGGTATGACACATTTTCTTTTTGTATACCAGTAGGGAAAGGCATAGCCAGATTGGCTGTCTTCCTGTCCTTCTTTTGATAGGGTCTGGCATGATGGGATTATTTTCAAATTAAAAATGTATGGCATATCCGGCCAACTTCTCAAATGGTTTAAAAGTTACTTAAAAGATAGAAAGCAACGTGTCAGAATAAATGACAGTTACTCCAAGTATTGCTTGATTGACGCTGGGGTTCCCCAGGGATCAGTCTTGGGTCCGTTTCTCTTTCTGGTCTATATAAATGATATTGCAGAGACAATAGAGTCAATTGTGCGCCTATTTGCGGATGACACGTGCCTCACGGAAAGCGGGAATAGACCGGAAAGTATAACAAATAAGGTCAATACTGAACTCCTAAAATTAAATAGATGGGCAATTGATTGGCTTGTGACCTTCAATGCTAAGAAAACTAAATTAGTTGTATTTTCTCTTCTACGAAATACCGACAACCCGAAAATTGTTTTCAGTGATGAAATATTAGAAATCAATGAACACCACAAACATCTAGGAATAGACCTGCAGTCCAACCTCTCTTGGGATGTACACATTGACAATATTTGTAAGAGAGCGTACGCTAGACTTTCTCAGCTGAGAAAGCTAAAATATGTGCTGAGTAGAAAAAGCTTAGGAAGAATGTATACATCATTCATTTTACCGATCTTAGAATACACATCCCCCGTTTGGTCAGGAGCGCCCCAGTACTTGCTTAAGAGACTCGAGGATATACACTGCGATGCTGCTCAAATTGTTACAGGCTTAACACGATCTGGGGGCGCGGTGGCTCAATAGGTAGAGGTGCAGGCTGCAAGCCGAGCGGTCCTCGGTTCGAATCCCACCTGCGGCAACCGCGTTGTGTCCTTGGGCAAGACACTTCACCCCATTGCCCATGTGGGGGCACGATGACGCCGTGTACTAAGGCGTACTGCACGTCGATGGTACGCATGTCTTCAACCAATCTAACCCTGCCTGTGCTGCAGTGCGGAGTTACGATGTTGGGGAGCTGGCAGCTGCTCGTCGTTGCTCGGTGGTTCTCTCCGGGTACTCCGGCTTCCTCCACCCGTAAAACTGTCACGGTCATGATTAGCCAATGTGCATAAATATGTGACCTTAAACATCAATAAATAAATAATAACACGATCTGTATCACGTGGCCGACGTCTGATAGAAATTGGCTGGAAAACACTAGAAGAACGTCGGTATGTAAGTAAAATGAGTACATTCCACAAAATAGTAAACAAAAACGCACCAGACTTCCTAGCCAAACTTCTTCCAAGGTACGTATCAGAAATGTCGTCATACCCACTCCGTAACTCCTCGAATTTTGTTTCCCCCCAAGCTCGTACAGAGCTTTACAAAAATCCATTCTTTCCATCCTGTACCAACATCTGGAACTCATTAAGTGAACAAATCAAAAATCTTCCCCTTAATGAATTCAAAAAAGCAATCGCCCAACAGACCCCCAAGCCACCGACCTACTTTGATATAGGAAAAAGAAACTATAACGTTTTAATGAGCCGGCTTAGAGCTGGTTGTAGCGGTCTGAATAGCGACTTATTCAACAATTACGTTAGCAGCTCACCACACTGTAGATGTGGAAATCAAAAGGAAGATGTTGAACACTTTTTTAAACACTGTCTACTCTATGTGGCGCCTCGACACGATCTGATCTCGTCACTGGGACTCACTGACAGTAATGAGATATCGGTTGATTCACTTCCGTATGGAGACTACCGACGATCCGATAGTGATAATATTGTTATGTGCACTGCTGTACAAAGGTTTATAAAGAATACCAAGAGGTTTAACGAAAGCTAAGTACATTGAAAATATGCAAATACTTCTTTTACTCATGCATATAAAGAATCCCATCCCCCCCTTAAGCTATAGTCATGCCGCCGATTTGGAGCCTTCCTTACGGGGTGCACTCTATAATAGAATTCACTCGGTACTGGGCCCACTGGCTGGATCATGGACGACGGTGTGCTCAGTCCCTGAGTGTCACTCTGTGATTAGTCATAAACTTGGCCATGTCCAAATCCTGAACCATTCGATTCTGAAAGTAGAACATGCGCACGCGGTTTGTCAATGAAGCGGTTAAACGCGGCGAGGGTGTTGCCTCACTGTACAGATGTGTGATGATGTTGAGCAGGAAATCGCCGAGTTCTCCCCCTTTTTTCATCTTTGTTGTTATAAGTTCAACCTCACTAAATCATCTGTTCTTTACTGAAACTCGACAACGCATCTTCATTTCTTACTTCTATATAATGTGATTGATAGAATATGTATGTATTTGTTCTTCAAAATTTGTTGCCTTCTTCTGTATGTTTGTATATTTGTTCGAGGAGCGGAGGGTTATGTAAGTGGAAAGCACTTGTCCGCCAATCCTCGTTTGCATGTTTAATGGCAAATAAAATATGTTTAACAAATAAACAAGTAAAGTGTACTGATTGGGACATCTGGGTAAATGAAACAATAAGAGTACTCAGAATAGGGTCAGAACTAACAAGAACAGACCAGAATAGATAAATATAGTAATAATAAGCAAAGCTGTTCCAACTGATAGGCGGCTCTTCTACACTTCTGGAGTATACCCCAGAACAAAGGAACATGGTAGACGAAAACTATTACAGAGATAGATAGAAGCAGAGAATTCTGAAAGAATTCGAACTAGTAAAACTTGTCGGGTTGTTTGTGGTAATTCGTGATACTCCGGTTCAATCGAACATACCCTCCGAACGTACCCCTGTCTTGTTGTAGGCCTTTGGGTAACATAGCAACCACCTGCTACCATAGAAACAAAGATGGCGGCTTCCAGTATACAAAATGGACGACGGAAACACGTATCACCTTAATTGGAAATTAAAAAAAATGGAGTTTTCAAAGTCGAAAAAGGGGCATGACTTTGGCAAACATTGTCGTGCTGCACGATTCGAACTGGACCTGTATTTTATGTTGATACTCCTGCATACCAAATTTCATTTGATTTTGTCAACTATAACTAAAGTTATCATAGGGAAACCACAGTGGGACGGATACACGAACGGATGGACACCGGCCATTTTAAAAGGCCCCCGAAAATATTGTACAGGGAAAAAGGTACACATTAATATTGCCTGCAACAGTAATAGACCAACTCAGCATTTGATGCTGGTTCACATCCCATCCACCATAGACACCCCTTTAACAGTGGCACATTTCCAGATTGGACTGGAATCATGTAGCATTCCCAAAACACCTTCAATTTCCACCTGTAATCCGTATTTTTGTCATAAAGGTTTTCTCTTGATTATTTTGCCCTCTTACTAGTATGTACACTGTGAAACCTGTGCAGTATATATTGTAAACAGTCAGTTCAGGTTTTAGGCTCTAGTGTGGACATACAGTACGTGGAGAGTGTATTATCACTAAATCACTCGCAGGGTGGAGATTCCACCCAAGCAATAATTGCAAATTGGTTGCAAAGCGTAATAAGCACAAGCAAAGTTCCAGCCAATGGACCTCCGGGTTAAACCCGGAGGTCCATTGGCTGAAACATTGCTTGTATTTTTTGTCCATATGTAGAGAATTTGAAAATGATACTTTGGGTGATAACCCCACTCCGCGGGTGATTTAGTTACAATCCACTCTCCACGTACTGTACTATATTATTCTGATGCAGTCTGTGACCTGCAGACTAGTACCACCCACACCCCTGTGGTATGATACAGTTATGCATTCTTCTCAACCATTTTGCTTGACATTATGTTTTCATGAAAACATTTTGTTTCCCCAAAACACCCATTCAAGATATCGAAGAGTCCCATGAAATGACAATCTCTTACCTCTTTATCACTATGTACTTGTATTTAATATAACTGGAAGACAATATTTATGACAACATTCTTTCAAGTATTTATCTAACACACTGATCAAATCACTATTGTTACACAGATAAATGATCATTCAGATTTCATCAACGGTAACTGATGAGCTTACTGGAGCCATTCCAATGGGAGGTTATGAACTCTGTTTTTTAAGGCAGAAAGTGTATATATTCTGTGACACGAGAAAACATCACAGAAGTGCCACCTTTCCTCTGCATTATTGAAAGTGTTAATCGTTTGCTTCCCATAAGCAATCCTTACCATTCCAACCAAAGCTTGTTCACTTGAGGTGTTGGTTGAGGTACAGAAAATAAAAAAAGAAAACCTTTCATTTGTATGTTGGGGAATAGTGCTGCTTTGATATGCCCACGACATCAGAGCTTCGTGTGGCCACGTTCTGTGGGCATATTGAGGCCTCATTCCCAATGGGGTACATGCAATAAAATTCCTAATATCTGGCACAAAACATTATTACATTATTAAGCTTATACATCATTATCAGGTTACAAAATCAGTTTTTCTGACAGTTGATTCTAATAAACTGATACCCATTTTAACCTGTATTCTCTCTGGAAAAAAAGCTTCCAGCTGGGTTTATGTCTAGATGGCTAAAGAATTTTTGCCTAAGACCATGAAAAAGGACCCTTTCTCAGTTTACCTGGATCAAACCCTGAACTATACATGTAGGTTAGATAGAGTGCTTTTCATATCCAGCCAAGTTAATACATTTAAAAAGATGTCTTTACCCATGGCCACCAGGTTAAACGAACACACGGGAATATATGGAGAAAGTTTGCTAGAATTTAATTCTTTTAACCTTTTTCCTAATACTGTGAATCCATCCATCCTGTGTTATTAGTAGAATTTTAGAATACCTTGACCTGTCAAATAACAGTGCTGAATTACTATTATACATGAAAATTTTAAGAAAAATTTCAGTCACCACTATTACTTAAAAGAGCCTAAAGGTGAAAATGCCATCACTATTATTAATTTTCAATAACTTTTATCAAATTCAGAGTTGCCGAGCCATTGACAATGAATTTGTATATAATCTTCTTGGTATTTTGGTTATCTAATTACCGCTTTTTAATTCCGTTTTCTGGATTTTTGATTATTTAGAGGCCCTATCTGTAACTTTATGCAGAGATTTTTTGTGAAAATGCAGATTTATTAGCCAATATTACGATAAGACAAAGCACTCACACATTTGAAGCTCGATTGCGCCTTGTGTGTGTTGCCATACTTCACTTTCGTTGAGAATTTCTATCCAGCAACTGATAAAATAATTTCCTAGAGAAACATTGCATATTCACATTTCTGTCATATTTTAATTTGTGATTAGGAGGTCTAGTGGGGTGGATAGAAAGAAAAAGTATTATTTTTCGCACTTTGAACAAGCGACTTACCAACGCATGTGACTTTCCGGTGACAGCAACTTCGATCAACAAATACTTGCAGACATGAGTCTAATAGCCCACAGATTATTCTAAATTATCGATGATCTTTGTGGATTGCAAGCAAATATAATGAAATACATCGTTTACAATGTAAATAACACCACATCGTAAAATTAGGAGCATTATTTCTGGAAATCACCGAAACCAGACCGAAACGGGACCGAATGACAGACCAATACAGTTATACCATCAATATTACATGACGAACAATAGTTCCCCCGTTTTGCGATTAAAAGAAGTGAAAAGGCAACCTGTTTTTCACTTCTTTTAACTTGGTTTTCATTTCGTTGAGCTCGATCCAATGAGGGGTCACATGATATAGTTTTGTTGAAATCTTTGGGGAAAATCTGATAAACTAATTTTCAAAATAATAAATTTTGATATCGTCTGCGTTAGGTAAAGGTTCTTCGAACAGCATCATCAAGGCATGCCAATTCGTTCCGACTGTGATGCATCGAGTCTCGATTGTGGTACTTGTGTTCATATATCTGAAAAGTTTTTTAGGTATACCGGTATACCGCAGTATTGTTTTGAATATCGATACGGGTATTTAGTTTTGAATATCGTGCAGCCCTACCGAAACCGGTACTATTAGTTGCATAGTCAGCAAGTGGCCGGGTACAGGATGGAACGTGGTCTGTGGGTTTTATACTAGGTGAGGCAAAGCCGAGCCTTGTATAAAACCTACAGATCAGGTTCCATCCCGTACCCGGTCATATGCTGACTATGCGATGAATTTTACCCCACCTATGATTCCCATGAATACGGTAAAAGAAAAGTTGAATAGAAAACAACAATTTTACATCCATTTAAATACATTTACTGTCATTACCACCCGAAAAGGGTTACCAAAGAACTTTTTAAAATGTCCCAACTGGAAACATTGAGAGCTGTTCCAACCCAACACACTCATACACAAAGTGTTAGATTTACTGGCAGCTGCAGGGAATTAACGGACTGAAAACAACTTCCAATAACGGAAATTGTTAGCCATGACATTGCCGCCTATCAACACGCAATGGATTCGCATATTTTGCTACAGAAAAGATGGCACAAAGTGCAGAGGTGCATACTTTCGTTGAAAGCTTCAATTGGTAATGTGGTTGGAATATTTGTCAGACGGGAATGTCAATGCGGTTATTTATTTTTTTAGATTTATAAAATATTCATGTAGTAGTCGTGACGAAGTAACTAATTTAATTGACACGTACGGTGTCATTACTCCAAATTGGTCAGGCTAGGCCCCAAACTACCGGAGACCGATACTATTAGCTACACAGTCAGCAAGTGACCGACAGAGCCGGGGAGAGGGTGGCGGATCCATAGCGATTATTACAATTATGTGGATGTTCAAAATATGTATCCGAGTCTCGCTCCGGGTTCTAAGGGTAGATCACTACTCGTCTTCGACTCGTCGTGGTCTGCCCCTAGAACCCGGAGCTCGAATCGGATACATATTTTGTACATCCACATAATGGTAATAATCATTTTATCTTACAATATATTGGGGATAAGTCAAGAATGTAGACGAATATATAACGAACTATTTATTCCTATGGATGAACAAAAAGAAAAAAAAAAACAATGTAACTCACGCAAAAGAAACGTGCTTGTATCCAACCCCCTGATACAAATATCTGTATCAGGGGGTCGGATGCACGACAGTTGCGGAGTTAATACAGACAAAATACATGTTGATTGTAAGATAAATGTAGTAACACCGAGGCCCGGAACTTTGGGGATCCCAGACTTCTCGTGTCAGGCCAGCCACACCCCCACCCCCGACTTCCGACTCCTCTGCCAAGTCTGCGCTTCTGATCTCCGAGCGCGAACCAGCAAGATAAGTACTGGAATACTAGTTGTCACTTATGTAACGAAAGAATTGTAGTGTCCCATGGAGATGCTCAATCTGTTAATAGACTGTTATCTAAAAACACCAAACTTGGTATCACGCGGGTTTCCAAAACACACCTACAATAGCAGTCAAGCTATTCAATTGGGAAACCCAAACCTAATAATTTAATCATTTGCCCCGCCTCTGCGTTTGATTGGTTGAAAGCATACGGCGCGAAAGTCGTCAAAATCGTATAAACCAAATCACGTTATGATTTGGAATATCTACACGTTCGCACATGTATCCGATCCGACTTTGAATACCCTGAAAGCCCCGCCCACTCAATCCAGTTGTCACCGAGAGGGCGTGACGACAGACTGATAGATGGATAACAAGCTTGTAAACAAAGATCAGTGATCGATTTTTCATCGCCTCCTGTCAGCGAGAATATAATGATAATTTCTAGGGAACAATTGAATTTAATAAAATATACCGAAGTGGGAGACGAATAAAAGATCATGCACCCAAACACGATTTTGGGGGAACTTAAAAAAAATGTTTTAAGGACATTGTTACGGGACTTGCTAAATATCTGTCGTCTGCGATCGAAAATCAAAACATCAAACAATTTGACAATGATTGACGTGACCTGTTTGTGGCACACTTTCCTGAGTTTGACTGTTGTCTTTTGCGAAAATTAAAAGTTTTTCGTTCACGTACACATAGTTTTTATATTTTAATATTACAGCCGGATTAAATTATAAGAAATAACTGTTGTTTTCCTTCGGTTTATGCGATATAAACCGAAAATGTTCAGCACAAGCTTAATCATAACTCGCTACGCGAGTTATGAAGCTTGTGCTGAAAATTTTCGGTTTATATCGCATAAACCGAAGGAAAACAACAGTTATTTCTTAAATCGAAACGTGGTTTGAAACATGTTGCTAAAAATGTCATTTTTACGCCGCAAAAACACCCCCGTTATCATGACAAAAGCCGCCAGAAGTCTTCATCTAATAACTGTATTCAAAATTGTCTTGGGGAATCGCCTCTATCATCGAACCTTCATCACTCTCGAAGACCTCTGCATCAGTATTTTTCCACTTCCGTAAAGGGAGCTGTCACTGAATTAACTCTGGAGCCCGAATTTCCACTCCCCGGTCCTGGTGACCGGGTACGGGATGATACTTAGTTTGTACCCATCCCGTACCTGTTCATTATTTGACTTTGTTAGGAATTTACCTCAAAGATGACCTTCACAAATAAGGTTAATAAAAAGTTGAATAAAAAACAAAAATTGTACATACATTTACTTTCATTACTACCTGAGAGGGGTTAACAAAGGACTTTTACACGTTCAGAAAATCACTTTTAATCTCTTGAGTAAACTGTAATCTAAAAAATTGCTTGAGAATGAAAATTGACAGAATCGCAAAAACAACAAAGAACTTTAGGGACTATACATGTAAATAATATTTTCTGTCATTTTTCAAATATTTAATTTTTTAAATCAACACCTTTAAAATATTTTTAGTACTTAAATTCTCTTCCTTTGTTTTAATTCAAATTCTGAAAATTCGAAGCGAGTGGAAATGCATGAAAATAGTAATGGCGGCTACCTACCCGAGAAAGATAACTCCAGGTCACCATGCAATAAAGTGACACCCACCATGTACGGGATTTACCGCCGGTATGCACTTGACATTCTTTGTCAATAAAATTCGAGGATATATCAACAAATTTGTGACAGGTAGGGTAATAGACTACCACTTGTGTCATCGAACGCTTGTGTTAAGTGTTCAAGTATGAAATCTAATCTAAAAAGTGCATGATTACACGCAGGGGAGAATCGATATGTGAGACTATACAAACAGACCCTAAAACTATTACAGTACGTGGAGAGTGGATTGTAAATAAATCACCCGCGGAGTGGAGTTATCACCCAAGCTATAACTTTTAAATTTTGTACATATCGACAAAAGAAAAACACAAGCAATGTTTCCGCCAATGGAACTCCGGGTTTTACCCGGAGGTCCATTGGCTGAAACTTTGATGGTGCTGGTTATGCTTTGCAACAAATTTGTAACTATTCCTCGGGTGGAATCTCCACTCTGCGGGTGATTTAGTGATAATACACTATCCACGTACTGTACTTAGCAAACGCCCCTGATGAGACGAAGATACAACCCTGGTCGCCAATATCGAAAGAGTTAAAAAAATACTCACCTTTCTTGGGAAAACATGAATCATACCACGCTCTCGCCCAGTTTTGTACACCAGACTCTTTTATCGAATTTCCAAAGTCAATATCCTTTCGGCATTCCATCAATCCTTCCTGGACGCATATAGAAACGTCACGCATTACGTCGGGTCTGAAAGAGTTTTTCATCAGAAAGCCTAAATTCTTGAACACTGACTAAACTTCTAAGTTCAAAGTGAATTACGAAATGTTTGTTTTAAATATTGTGAGTTTTCATTCAAGGATTCAGTTTTGACTCGGTGGAACGTCCCGTACTCTAAAATCAGTTGGGTTAAAACTTAACCTAAATCAACTGACGGTAGTGAATATGAACCCAGCTGCGATCATATTCACACAACTCAGTTGATTTGTATTAATGTTTATCCCATCCGGTTTCAGAAAGATCACTGATAGTATGGGCTTGAAGGGGCTAATGTTGAACCTCTGCATCAAAATTGGGACGGATTTATACTAAATGAGGCAAAATCATATTTTGACTAAATTTGAGTTGACAGAACCGAACACCTAAAGTACATAACGAGTATGTTTTAACGACATTTTCGGCAAAACAATCATTTATTGAATTAAAAACACAAAACATATCTCAGTGATCCTATTGACATATCCAAATGGCATTTTGATGGTCATAAATGTATTTATTTATTTATTTATTTGTGTTTAAGGTCACATAATTATGCACAATGGCTAATCCTGGCCGTAACAGTCTTACGGGTGGAGGAAGCCGGAGTAGCCGGAGAGAACCACCGAGCAACGACGAGCAGCTGCCAACTCCCCGTTATCGTAACTCCGCACTGCGACACAGTCAGGGTTAGATTGGTTGAAGACATGCGCACCATCGACGTGTAGTACGCCTTAGTACCCGGCGTCATCGTGCCTCCGTGTGACCAATCGGGGTTAACTGCCTTGCCCAAGAACACGACAAGGGAGTCCGAATCGATCGCTCGGACGGTCACCATCCGAGGATTAACTGGGATCCACGTTGCTAATTTTCGGTGTTCTGACGAGAACCGGGTACCGCAAGGTCACGCCCCCCCCCCCGCCCCCCCCCCCCCACATGAATTTATGTATTCTATTGAATGTCCACACTGTGATATATACTGTTTATAGAATTGTTTCCGCTTTTCTTGAACAAATAATACAATTATCTGAAAATATTGAGCGCTTAGTCCTTACACAAAGATTGAACGCAAAAGTAAGTGAAGACCTGGTTTCTTGTTAAATGATCATCGCAGTAAAAACAAATTGTCTCAGAAGGAAGTATTTCAGTATCAAGATAAAGGTGAGTGCAATAAGATCGCCTGACTACCGCGCAATGGACTATTTGAGACTAAAGTGGACGTGTAATACGCTATAAATATTAATGTTTTGAACCTGAAAGGCTGTCTTTGGTATGGCCAAAATTTATAAAGTAGATATTTATTTATTTATTTATTTATTTATTTATTTATTTATTTATTTATTTATTTATTTATTTATTTATTTATTTATTTATTGGTATTTTTAAGGTCACGTATTTCTGCACAATGGCTAATGATGACTAGGGTCCTGCGAATATTCGAGATTCGATTCGATATCGATACCATACGTATGCTTCGAGATCGATCCCGAATCAGTCTCAGGATTCGATTTTTTCGAATCTCTCGTACTAACTTCAATGTGTTACATTTCCAACAAAAATAGGATACAACTGTCATTAGAAAATTCATTCATGTAGGCTCAATTCCTATTTATTTGAGTAATTGACAATGTTTAATTGTTAGGTAAGGTGTGAATTTGGCCCAGAACATTATCCATAGTTTTGGTTTTTGAAGGCTTAACTTGTTACTATTCACGTTTTTAAGAACGTGAATAGTAACAAGTTAGGCCTTCAAAAACTAAAACTTTGGACAATATGCCTAGCTGTTTCAGCGACGGTGCTACAGAGAATATTTAGTTATTGTGTTTAAGGTGTTCACTCCGTCGCGTAAGGGTCATCACAGTGTTCCGTAACTTCCGTTTGATGCAATATGAAATAACTTGTCTTTTAAGATTCGATTCAGGATTCGATTCGATGACGATATCAGAGACACGATTCGATTCGAGATTCGATTCGAAAAGAAATTTGTGATTCGCAGATCCCTAATGATGACCCCCGACAGTTTTACGGCTGGAGGAAGCCGGAGTACCCCGAGAGAACCACCGAACAACGGCGAGCAACTGTCAGCTCCCCAACATACGAACTCCACACAAGCAGGGTTAGCATTGGTTGAAGACAGGTGCATCATCGACGCGCAGCACGCCTTAGTACACAACGTCACCGTGCCCCCACGTAGGCAAGGGAGGAGACCGATACTATTAGCTACATGGTCAGCAAGTGACCGACAGAGCCGAGGAGAGAGCGGCGGATCCATAGAGATTATTACAATTATGTGGATGTACACAACGCGGTTGCCGCAGGTGGGATTAGAACCGAGGACCTCTCGACTTGCAGCCTGCACCTCTACTTACTGAGCCACCGCGCCCCTATATAGTGGATAGATGCGCAGTAAATTTGTGTGGTAGACTAATCAAGATTTTCAACGTGCAGCCCTAAGGCTTCAAGCTGAAAATATTGATTGGTCCTCCACAAGTAGCGAAAATATACTCTTCCAATTGATGGTCCTGTACTGTTGTGGTAGAGATCATCAGCATTCACGGGGTTAAGAAATAAATGGGTATATTCATTGACGAGCTATTCCTAAAAATACAAACGTCATACGTTACACTGAGGAAATAACTGTAACATAGCGGACAACACTTGATTATGGAACAGAAATTTACAACCCCGACACTACTATTAACTTATGCAGAACGTCCTATGCACGAAAGGTATCCAATAAAGTGAACAAGAACTCCCCATCTTTCGATCTATACACCGGTATGCTAACCATTCAGCAACATGCAATGCGAACAGAAAGTTGGTAACAATATTCCCTCATAAACTATTTGGGACTGGAACATCAAGTGCGAATACGTGACACACAAACGGTTATTTTTTTGCTGCATAGCGTGATCGAGCGAGCAGCGCTACATCAGCGAGTTTCTGAGCTTATCTGCACTGTACACGCATCGATCTTTTTGCGAGCTGCAAAGAGGTTGTCCGTCAACAGACAACATCACGAAATCTTCACGGGACATGAGGAGTGGTGATAATTTATTACCGAATCTCCCACCAAATACAAAACAGAACAGCCCATTTCGCTGCATACAAAAGTAAGTAAAGGTGATGCCATTGAGTGTTTCAGGGATAAAAAGATTTAAAAAACCATCAAAGTCGACAGAGGAGCGAGTCTAAAAATGCACGCTTGCATATAAAAAAAAGCACCCGCCCCAGGATGGGGAACCTCTACCGCGCGACGAAAAATTTCTAGTTGCGTTGCATATTACGGAACATAATCAAACTCAATGTTCTGGCTGTGCGAAAACTCAGAATCATGGAATCACTCCATGCCCATGTTTGTAACAGATAAGGAACAGAAATAATTACATACTTGCATACTGCTCTCCCATTTGAATGTGTCATTTCTAAGCATGGCATTAGTCTCGTAACGATGTCTTCTGGACTGCAAACAATTTCTTCAGAAGTAACTTCTGTGACTAAAATACAAAGGTATCACATTTCCAGCAATACTACTCCGAACTATTCCATATTTTATTGTTTAGAAGTTCTTGAGTTCGCGTTCTCTCGAGACTCGTAATGACCCGTTGACTTTTCCAAACATCAAAACAGGTTGCCATTCGATTCAATGAAGGGTTTTGCACTCTGCAGAGGCTCTGGGTGGACTTTGCGTCCTTGGGCCCGTTGAAACCCCATGAATGCCAATTATTGACAAGCCACGCCGGCCGCAAGGACTCAGTCCGTCCTTATCAGCTTTTGTATTTCCAGCATGCGCCACCTCAGGTTCTCGATTCACCGGTCTAATTCTGTTAAGATTTCAGTCTAGGTCTGACGTAGTCCATCACCAATGTTGAGATCCAATCGGGTGAAATATTTCAGTTGGTCGTAAAAGAGAACGTACGGTTCACTTTTCCAACCAACTGAAATATTCCATTCGACTGATTGAATCTAAAAAAAATCGATAAGCATTCGTTTTCTTTGAATCAACGCAAGAAATGTTTCTCAATCGACACTTATTTTCACCAACTCTTTAATAGGGTCCTGCGAATATCCGAGATACGATTCGATATCGATACCATACGTATGCTTTGAGATTGACCCCGAATCAGTCTCAGGATTCGATTTTTTCGAATCTCTCGTACTAACTTCAATGTGTTACATTTCCAACAAAAATAGGATAAAACTGTCTTCAGAAAATTAATTCATGTAGGCTCAATTCCTATTTATTTGAGCAATTGACAATGTTTAATTGTTAGGTAAGGTGTGAATTTGGCCCAGAACATTATCCATAGTTTTGGTTTTTGAAGGCTTAACTTGTTACTATTCACGTTCTTAAGAACGTGAATAGTAACAAGTTAGGCCTTCAAAAACTAAAACTATGGACAATAGGCCTAGCTGTTTCAGCGACGGTGCTACAGAGAATATTTAGTTATTGCTGGTTAAGGTTTTCACTCCGTCGCGTAAGGGTCATCACAGTGTTCCGTAACTTCCGTTTGATGCAATATGAAATAACTTGTCTTTTAAGATTCGATTCGGGATTCGATTCGATGTCGATATCAGAGACACGATTCGATTTGAGATTCGATTCGAAAAGAAATTTGTGATTCGCAGATCCCAACTCTTTAATGATATTTACCTTGATGTAAAAAAACGTACAACTGTTGTAGTTTTACGATTACTCTCTACTAATTGTGTTAACATTTTCATGTTTTCAAGGTGAATTAAATATTCATTGATTGGAAGATATATAATTCATGAACGAAAGAATATCTGTATATCTGCGCGTAAACTTCGCGAAATGTGGGTAAGCAAACGGCCGAAAACCACGTTGCTTTCCGAACAGAATTAGACTGGTTACGTGAGAGTACCGTTTATTCCCAAAATGATCAACTGCGGCGTTCCTCGCCAAAAAACGCAGTACCATTAGAGATGAGCGTTATTGACATTTTAGGTTCTGTATCGGTAGCGGTATTTTTCTGACCATATACCCCAGTTTCGGCAAGGTATTCGCCACCTTGATTAAAAATAGCTTCAATGCACCAAACTTTTATATAATCCCCCTCAACGCAATGAAAAAAAAAATAAAATTTAGATATTTAAAAAAAAATATATATCACTAATGTTGATAAAACCACACAAATGTGGATGTCACAGGAACCGGCTGTCTGAGCCGGTTCCTATGACATTCAAATTTCTATAATTTTATTCAGAAAAGAAAATGGTATTCTGGCTGTCTTAGCCTTATTTTGGCTACATATTAGGCTATAAATTGGCCATGTTGGGGCAGAACCAGCTTCTCGCTGTGATGAGATCGCGCGTTAGTTGTTGCTATTTATTTTAGGGGAAATTCCGTTAAAATGAGCACAGCCTGCATGGCTGGCGCAACCAAAAAAATAGAGTAGGCGGAAAAGTATCTTAACACTGTTTTCTTTGGGATTACCACCATGTTGTACAGAATGACATGCTAACGGGTTATTATTTCCAGGTCTGAGATCACCATACTCTAAAGACATGCGATTCTGACATTAGGTTACCCAGCACAAACATCTAGGCTTAATAGCTGAACGACCGAGGGTCCTGGGAAAACATATTTTGGAAATTCCCAAAAGGCCTGGAAATAGTATCCGTCCTTAGAAAGTATAAATTTTCCCTTGATCGTGGAACGCAGGAAACAATATTTGATTTTTATTCGACCATAACTGGAATATGCGGACACGATTTGGGATAACTGTAACGTCCACGAATACTCTGCACCTGAAAAACATACAGCCCGATGCGGCCCACAGAGTCACTGGTACTGGTGCTTGGAGAAGTGCAAGTAAGGCCTCGCCGTATGCGAAACATTACGGACTCGCAGAGAAAAACATAAACTCATACGGGATTTAAAAATGGTTCGTCATCGTATACCACGTTACACAGTACGTGGAGAGTGTATTATCACTAAATCACCCGCAGAGTCGAGATTCCACCCGAGGAATAATTGCAAATTTGTTGCAAAACATAACCAGCACCTGCAAAGTTTCAGCCAATGGACCTCCGGTTTAAACCCGGAGGCCCATTGGCTGAAACATTGCTTGTGTTTTTTTGTCGATATGTACAGTTATAGATTGGGTGATAACTCCACTCCGCGGGTGATTTATTTACAATCCACTCTCCACGTACTGTATATCGCCTCTAGTTCGCTCACTAATGTCAGCAATTCTCCCCGTAGCAATGCCAACTTAAATATTTAACACCGAAACCTCGATTTTCCACTAAAACGTGCCATGCATTCAACGTTACAAATGCATTAGTCTGGGCGTATGAAGTATTTTGAACTTGGGGTGGGGGTGGGGGGGGTGGACGGTCATACATGGCCACCCGCACGCTATTCCATATCAGTTGTGTCCTGGTCAGATGTGTTTGTGACGCGGAAGGATGCAATACAAAATGACGACTCTCGCAGCTCTGCATTTAGTAAAATGCAGATTTGGGACTCAATATTTAGCAAATTTACTCTCTCTGTCTCTCAACTACTTCGATGCCTACCCCCGGCTCTACTCTTATAAAGTTAATTGACGTGCGACGGATATGATTAACATTGCGCAGAAATATATGACCTTAAACACCAATAAATAAATAAACGATACCTGCGCTTTTTGTGAAGATCGAGAATTATCTCGTGAGTGTGGATCTGAAAGTTTTATTTTTCACGAGAACTTGCGCGAGTGAAGAATAGTACATTCTGGTCCACACGAATGAGATAATTCCCGATATTCCGGGTGTGTGTGTGTGTGGGGGGGGGGGGGGGGCAGTTGCATGAACATAGGTGTGTGTGTGGGGGGGGGGGGGGTGGGGGTGGGGGGGGGGGGGTGTCTTCAAGTGCCAAAAATGTGCTAAAACAGTTGGAGCATTGTTTTTCCGTTTCCCTGTTATGGCATATTTTGTGTCCCAAACTGTAACAAAAAGTGGCATTATTAACAAAACTAACCCATTTAATATAAATATATTGGAAAATTTCATCCCAAACTGACTTATGCATGGGGGTGGGCGCCCAATATCGAGCGGAAAAAATGCCCGACAATTTTCTACCAAAGTCAACTAAAATATCCATTCACAGAATATTCATATCAAGTTTTTTTTTTAATAAAACATTCTTTAAAATAAAGCATAGTATATATAATATTGTTTTATGAGTCATAATAGCTAGGTGGGACTGATTTTTCAAAATGAAAATATTAATTTCAATTTCAACAAAAACAAAAACGTCTGATTTAACAAAAAAAAACAAAAGCCTTTTTTGATCGCTATCCTCGTATGCAGATGCGATAACAAAAACAAAAACATATGGTTTGCCCTTCTTGAGCCAGAACAAAAACAAGTTCCCGTTTACTCAACCAATATTTGCAAATTATACACAGTAAGAGTATAAGCAGTTGTAAATTAATTATGGGCACAGCAAGCACAGTGCTCACCTATGCCTGCAAATGCCATGATTTACAGAAACTAGACAGTTCGAAGTGCATATCACTGCATATCAGAGATAAAATTAGGAAAAGCTTATTTAAATTTGTTTCAAATCAAAGGTTTCTGGGAAAAAAAATAATTGAATTTCATTTGCAAGGTAAACACATAGAAACGACATTTGTAAGAATATAAACCTACACATTTTATTTGTCTCAGTTGTCTGATATGGTTTGTTTGGGGTTTTAAATCGCTTTCAACAGCTATGGGCATATTATATACGGCACGTGGAGAGTGTATTATCACTAAATCACCCGCAGAGTAGAGATTCCACCAGAGGAATAACTGCAAATTTGTTGCAAAGCGTAACCAGCACCTGCAAAGTTAAACCCGGAGGCCCATTGACTGAAACATTGCTTGTGTTCTTTGTCGATATGTACAAAATTTAAAAGTTATAGCTTTGGTGAGAACTCCACTCCGCGGGTGATTTATTTACATTCCACTCTCCACGTACTGTATATGCGCTGTTAGTTCCCAAGATAAAGGTAGAATTTTTCTAACAGATCCACTGGATGGCCTCAGGAATTCACCAAAAACTGGAGGAACTAACAAGCTCACCCAAACAGACACCTCAGTATAAGGATAAAATAAATTCCTTAGAATTTGTTTCATCAGTATAGTATTAAAATATCTGTATGAACAGGGGCGCGGTGGCGTCGCGGTAACCGGTTCTCGTCAGATCACCGAAGCTAAGCAACGTCGAGCGCGGTTAGTAGTTGGATGGGTGACCATGTCAACGACTGATTCGCGCTCCCGCGTTGTGTCCTTGGGCAAGGCACTTCACCCCACTTGCATACATGGGGCACGATGACGCTGTGTACTGAGGCGTACTGCACGTCGATGGTGCACATGTCTTCAACCAATCTAACCCTGCCTGTGCCGCGGTGTAGAGTTCAGAGTTACGATGTTGGGGAGCTGACAGCTGCTCGTCGTTGCTCGGGTACTCCGGCTTCCTCCACCCGTAAAACTGTCACGGACATGATATGAACCTGGCTGTTAATGTGTCGTTAAACCCTAATAAAAAAAACAAACAAACCTGCCGTGCGTTAACAACCAGACCACCAATGGTGGACCTATTATACTTGGGCCCATACGGGGTCCAAGCTATACAGTAACTTGTCTTTGTGAACTGATGTGAATCTGGCAAGTCATCAAAAATGTATCTGATAGAGTAAATGGAAGCCTGTTTGGATATATAAAAATATATGCAATGAATCAGTGTGCATTACGCGTTGCGACTTAGTGTCCGAGTGACAAAGTTTTGAATATAAAATGCATCAGAAGGGGGTCCCCAAAATGTTATGGAAACATTATGCAGGAAAGGGTGGGTGGGTAAAAAAATCTGAAAAATAAAAATGTCCGCAATATTCAGCCCGATTGGACTGCAAACAGTTTTAAAACAATAACATAGATCCGTTGATCGTTCCTGCAAGACGACGATGAAGGCGACGTCCTGCGCCGAAGCGTAACGTCATTTTGAAGAAGGTACTGAAAAAAATCATCGTGTGGGTCTGAAAGTAGTATTGGTTCTTCGCGCAAAGTACAACTTTCAGGTCTACACTCATGAGATAATTTCCGATACTGGCTAAAATAGAGTAGATTGTCCTTTTTATTATATGCTACGAGGCATTTTATTGTACAATATTCATCCCAATTCGACCCCAAATGCGTGCGATTCAAAATAATAGCAAAGATCGTTCTTTCAAGGCGACGTGATGCGGCGTAGCTTGACGTAATTTAGAAAGCTACCGAGGGACATTATTAGTTATACAGTTTGTTGGTGGCCTAATATGGTATATATGGTGTCAGTTAATTTCATATTGGACGAGAGCGAAGCTCTGCTCCAATATGAAATTAACTTCGCTCTCGTCCAATATGAAATTAACTGACACCATATATACCATATTAGGCCACCAACAAACTGTGTAACGAATATATCTTACCGACTGCTGCATCGATGCACAGAACTAATAACAACAGCGATCAAAATTAAATGAGAGAATTCTCAAAATGTGTTCACGAGTCTTTGCCTTGTTACAATTTATGGGAGACTCTCCCCATAAATTGTAACAAGGCAAATTCATACATACCAAACAGTTTCATTTGGAAGGTAACATGACACACATCTACAGAATACGAAGCCTTTTAAATTGCCTAACCTGCACTTCAGACCAAATATGGGCTTCCAACACTCAATCTTTCAACTTGAAGCGTTTATCGGCTGCCGCCATTTTGAATAATTAATGAACAAAGGGGAGATTACCCATAGCTGTCAGCACATTGATGTTGACAGGCAGTATATTATAAGTTACAGGACGTCCAGGTGGCGGATACGGTATAATATGAGGCGAGGTGAAAACAATATTGGACGAGGCGGTACGCAGAGTCCAATATTGTTTTTGCCGAGCCTCATATGGCACCGTATCCGCCACCTGAACGTCCTGTAACGTATTTATTATGCCAGCGAAAACAAAATAACAATCAAATTTGAACGCCGGCACATTTTCAAAACTGGTGCAAAACGCTATGTAAGTTGTAACAAACGTGCACAGTTGTCTCCCTGTTTGTGTATAATTTCCTTGACAACACAGACAACAGCGATAGACGCTTTTCTTCGTACTGTCACGTCCGATTTTATACACTTCGATCAAAATAAATGTATCTCACATTTTTTCCCATTGACTTTCATTCATTTTCCTACAATTTCATCATTGTGCAATCTTATAATTATTCAATGAAATTAAACCCATTTTCGAAGCGACGTTATCCATTTACCACAACAGAGACTACAGAATGAGCTCAACGAGAAAAAAATGAAATTAATCTATTCCCGGGATAAGACAATTTTTTTCTCAGTTTATTTATTCACACTAAATATATTTTTCAACTTTCTAACAACGCATTTATGGGTTACATATTTTTTCTAAAGCTTTTAAAATATCGAGGCGAACACCGTACCCAAACTGTTGTGTGTTAGCCTCAATAAGCTTAGACCCTATGTCAAGTTAGGGCTAGGCCGACTTATCCGTTATCGGTAGATCGAATACAGTAGTATTTCTCACTTGAAATAATTAAATTTACATTTAGAAAATAAATTTCACAATAAATTTATTATAAAACGAGAGAAAATGAGACATATAGACACGGAGGGACGTTTGATTGTACTGTAATTTCTTCAATTGGGTATAAAAGCACCGCGAGGTGAGGAATTTCCACGTCGAAACAAAATGGCGGTACTGACCTAATACGAGTTTCGGATTAGGTCACCTCGGGCTGCAGGTGACCCAATACGGCTCAGTACCGTCCCACTATTCGGGGGCTGTGATTGGCGAATTTCATTAGCTGGCACAATAAGGTTTTATATGCAGTCTGCATGTGACGTCTTTGAACCAACGAAATCCCCAGATACTTGTAGGAGGTCAGATATTACTCGAAATCCATCGAGTCGATGGATATCGATAAATATCTTTTAAATAATTTTCGATAATTCACAGGCTAGCATATAATAAATAAACAGTAATAAATAAATCAACTTACGTAAGCAAACGAAAAATATTATTAAAATCTTCATTGTTGAGAATGTCCTCAGAACAGCGGAGTCTGCTTCTCTCTGTTTATAGGAGATGAGTATTACGTATATACTGTCTTGATTAACACACTCTGACATTCTATTTCATAACATTTATCTCACATAATTGTTCCCATGAACTTCCATATTGAATGCTTTCAAGGTGGCAGATGAGGCATTTAGAAAAACTTTGATGACAAATAATTGTTGGATATCATCACGTCCCACCTTCTAAATAGACGGCAAATCGCTACAATTTATAACATACAAAGCATAAGAATAGACAAATTAGTAGGAATTAAGCATTTCAGTACGTGTGGCAGTCAACAACTGCAATTTGTCCCATGAGCTCTGCGCCGTTCTGAATAGGCCTACTTCTATGGCCGCGTGCTGTATCCTCAGGAGTCGCAAGCTTACATGCGGTACATTTTAAACAAAATCTGCATGCGAGTACAGATTTGGACACAGCTTGCCAGAGTGCTTGCATTTGACACCATAGGCTACATAGCTGTCAACAGCCGTCACTGGAAGAGATTTATGGGAAAGTTATCCCCCTTTAAGTTCCGGATGGTGTCAGTATATTTAACATTTAGGATACAGAAATTTCATTTGAAAATATGAATTTGAGATGTTAGCGAATTTGTTTCATCGATGTGTGCATCATATCACAAACTTAACCCTTTACCAAACATGAAAGCAGACGACACTTGCAAAAACAGTTCTTGAACAACTAATTTTGTTTATTTTTTGCTCAAAAACATAGGTTATAACCCTCATTGAAACGAGTTCGAAGAGCTCGTTCCAACGAGGGGTCATAACCTATGTTTTTGAGACAAAAAATGAAAAAAATAATGAAAAATAATTGGCGATTTTTGAGAATAGCGCTGGCAGGGTTGGTCCGTTACATTGGGTGAACTGTAAATGCATTTTACTGAAGAGTCGTCTAAGAACACAGAAGATGACTTGTCACATTTTCTTTTCTCATCAGTTTTAACGTTAGTAGTACAACATGTACCCGAACGTGCCTCATTACCAGGGGCTTTTCTGGTGCAAGCAGTGTTAAATTCTCAAAGAAGCAGGAGGTTTTTCCCGGTGACACGTTTCTCGATGCGTAGTGGTACATTTGTATAACCCGCACACTTTCGGTCTGACTGAGGGATTTCGGCGGGGGACCACGTGTGACGTCATAGTCACGTGTCCCAGTTACGTAATGTTGGATAGTTATGGTCAATCGCACGAGTGGCCTTGTCGAGACGTCATTTCTATAGAGATAGGTGGTGTCAGTGCGCATACGCAAGGCGTTTTGTTAGGGTGATTCGTGAGCTCGACGTCCGTTTTGTACAGTGGAGGCCCCCATTTTGGGTTTTGTCGTAAACATTTTGGTTACTTCGTAGAATTACCACAAACAACCCGACAATTACAACAAATCACCAAAAAACTGTTTAAAATTACCGAAACGGACTTGGCGAAGCCGCATTTTAGGCTTATAATAATAGCACGACGAGTTATAAGGCCCGTTCTATTAAACTAGAATAGTTCAGGTTTTTTCCAAATCCTCTGTTTCCACCTGTTGTTGGGATTCCTTGAAAATTCTGTTTAAAAGAGGAGCATGTAGTGATATATGGCCATAAATAGGATGAGGTGTGTTCTGTTGTACAAGAGTACTTTAACTAGTTCAGTTTTCCCACGAAATCCTCGGTTTCTACCTGTTGTTCGGTTCGGGAGAATCTTCTTTATATGACCCTGGCTGTTAATGTGTCGTTAAGCCCTAATAAAAAAAAATCTTTTTTACAAAAGTTGTAGGTAGTGCTACGGGGCCCGAAAAGTCACAAAACAACGAATTGTCGAAGCTCCCATCTTGGGCTAATGAGAGTAGCAGGTAATGCGTGTTCATCAAGGCGCGTATGTGTACACGAATGCCATGAAATTAACTTCTAGCTCCCCATATCCTAATCTGAGGACTGAAGACAAAGGGGTTTTGGGAATCTCCTGTTTCAGGACAAGTCCGCATGCGAATAGGTAAGCCATGAAAATATTTCTCCATAATCAAACCTCAACCCCTTCCTGTTCCCATGCAGGGGCTCTCAGAGAGCGTTTGTACACTGTGATACCTTTTTTTTGGGGGGGGGGGGGCGTTTGGTGGACTCAAGGGACCTTTCATGGATTAATTGTATGTTAATAAATAACAACACAATCTTTACATTTTTCAGCTAAGCCAGAAATTTGTTTTTATCTCACAATCGGGGCGTTTTTGCACTGTTACGCAACTAAACTTTAATGTATCTGAGCCCTTGTTCCGAATCCGTATCAAGGGCCCCTGATACCAGCGCGTGATTCTGCTGTTGCCAAAACAACGCCATTAATATCATTATTCGATCGCTTCGCGTTTTTCCCTTCAGAGAAAACAATATTAGGTGAGGCGAAGCCGGACCTAATATTGTTTTCTCTGAGCCGTATATGCCAATGTATCTGCCAACTAAACGACCTGTAACGTATTTATTATGCACGGCATGCTAAAATGTCACTGTGGAAGTTAACTCAACGAATAGTTAAATTATACGCATTTTTCGGCATCTTGGGCTGGTTTGTAGCCTATTATTGGGATTTCCCAGAACGCTCGAGTCGAGGCTTCTCTCTTGAAGTTAAAGGATCAGCTCTCGCTATGAAAGGTGGAAAACTCCACCCCAATAAACGACGAACAGCATAATTATTTTAAAATATAATAAACCTTTACACCAAGAGGGATATTTAATTCACCAGTAATTTTTGCAAAAGTTACAACCAAATTCACGTTGACGAAACACACAGTTGCTCCACTTCGCAAGACAGTAAAGTGAATCCCAGTGACGTAATTTTCTCTGAAGTGTAGCGTCATCACTGACCACAATATGGAGATCAATGAACGCTTTTCTATTTTTCAATTTGCGTCTTTCCATCGATAAGGCAAATGAAAAAGTTCCTCTTCTTAAAATAGTTTTATAACACATTTTGTGGTCAATATTGTGAGATAAATTTATCATCACCACAGTGTGTGTCTCCGGAAATTCTGATCAAGTCTCGTTGTAACTCGACTTGATCTGAATTCCCGGAGACACACACTGTGGTGATAATCTGTATGTACCGAAATATATAGTCTGTATCGAGAACGTGGGAACGTGGTGGCTCAAGGGTTACATCCTTGGAATTTGGTCAAAAAGGACGACGGTGCCATGCTGACCTGCGTCATATGCGCTGTGCCCTTGGGCAAGACACTTAATCCCGGTTGTCCATGTGAGGGCTCAGTGGCACTGTCTACTAAGGAGTGTTACACGTCGATTTTACATTTACCTAAACCACTGTTAAATCTGCTTGTGCAGTAATACTAATTGGTAGTTGTTTGCCGCTGTCCGGTGGTTCTTTCCGGGTACTCCACTTTCATCATCCGTAACGCTGTCCGATTTATTTATTTTTTTATTTTTTTTTTGGGGGGGGGGGGGGGGGTTAACGACAATTTCGACAGCCAGAGCCACCTCGTAATGAAACGCTCTCCAATTTGATATGACCCTGGCTGTTGAAGGTATTATTAAACCCCAACAAACAAGCATGTGGATTGTATCGAGTCTATATTACACATGGGTGTGCTCAGACCGAAACAGGCCTGAACATGGAAATTAAGTTCAGTAAAAATTGTGTTCAAACTCGGAAATGCTGCATCCGTCGTCTGGCGACTGTTATGACCCATACTTTGTGATTATTTGGAGTGTTTGTCTATAGTCATAGCTAAAAGGAAAACATGAAATTTGTTTCCGGATAAACACTTGTTATCGACAAATCAAATGGACTTCTCAACTTCTTATTCAATTTGCACGTACACTGCCAAAAATATAGGTTCTGTTTAGAACCAAAACTGGTTCTAATCTTGTCGCTGAGATGGAACCAGTTCTGTTTAAACAGTATTTATTTCAAATCAAATAAATTTGCCGAGATTAGCATTCCATTTTAACAGAATATTACATGAACTGAAGAAGATTCAGCAGTAAACTTGGAGCTTATTCAACGCAGTCGTCAAACATTTTGAAACAAAGGAGATATGAACAGTTGGCATATCGAACCAGTTTTGGTTCTGTTTCGAATCAAAACTGGTTCGATATGCCAACTGTTCATACCTTCTTTGCTCAATAATGATTTGAGACAGCCTCGTATAAGCTCTAAACTTACCGCTGAAACCCCCTCAATTTATGTTTAATTCTCTTAATATTTAATGTTAATCTTTATAAATTTATTTGATTTGAAATAAATACTGTTTAAACAGAACTGGTTCCATCTCAGGGACAAGATTAGAACCAGTTTGGGTTCTAAAGAGAACCTATATTTTTTGCAGTGTACGGCATTCAAAATTGGTCATACTGGGACCAAAACGGCCACAAACCTCCATTTGCATAGGGCAAACTGCACGTAGGTCAAAAGTGCAAATCTAGCCTCGTAATATGATATGTGGTTACTGACAACAGTAAATCGACATCTAGCACACCAATGCAGACGAACATATCCCGACTTTATTATTTAGGCGCGGGGGGGGGGGGGGGGGGGGGGGTCACACATATACACATCGTCGTTTCGTTCCTGTCTTAACGCCAACCATCACAATAATATAACCAACGCACGCAATGGGTTGTTGAAGTATTGAGAGAACGACATGATGATTGCATAAGGAAATAACGTGAGCCAATTCATCATGAGAACTTCATCTCAAGGACTAGATTCCAGCTATCGTTTTTTGACGGTGTGCAATGATCTAGTGGTTTTGGTGCAGTACTCTTGACTTACCTGCGGGATTGCCGTGAGTTCGATTCCCGATGGGGGTCAGAAACCAACATTCTAAATTCCTCTAAAACGTGATTGTGTCCTTGTAAATACACATACAGGCCCTCGCCAGTCTTTGTTTGAGGTCAACAACATTACTTTCGTTGTATTGTAATCATTGCGTTCCACACCTTCATGCAGCTGCAGAAAGGAAAATGAACCAAGTAAGTATGAGAACTTCACTAAAACGCTTGATTCCAGCCATTGTGTTTTTTTTTTTTGTATGGTATACAATGGTCTAGTGACTTTAGCATTGGACTCCTTATCGCCGGGCAGGGTTGTCGTGAGGTCAATTCCAGGCGGGGAATCAGAAACCAACATTCTAAATTCCTCCAAAACATAATTGAGTCCTTCAAAATACACCACATAGTTTCGCTCCTGTCCGAACGCCGACTGTCACTCCAGTATCACCAACGTTTGCAATGGATTGTTGGAGTAACGTGAAAATAATATGATAATTTTATAAAACAAAAAGACTTGTTGGGAAAATAAGGAAATAAACTTCAGGAATAGACAAAAATATTTCCACACTAACATATAATAGCAATACCTCTAATGCAGGTATGAATATTTAATCATACTTACTTCTTTGTGCGTGTTGTATCATAGTAGAAGGAATATAATTAACTGTCTCCACAATGCAGTCAAAACATAAACATGTCAACCTTCAACTTTTTCACATCAAGTAGCCAGGCATTTAACCAATTCACTCATCACTGAGCTCTGTCTGAGCGGATAAATTCCTAATTGTATTATAGGAACAATACAGTCATGTAGCCAGTGGAAGTGCGACGGTTGCGAACGCACCTCCCTCACTCGAATGGAGCTCGGGTCATCTCCCATTTGTAGTTTCCACCAAATGTCTAGGCACTACTCTAATATTATTTTATAGCCACGGCTATAAAAAAAGGTATCAAGGTGCCTAGGTGTTTAACAAAAATATTGTTGCATGATTCTGATGTTACAGGCCCTATATGTTACACTGAGCTTATCGAAACTTTAATTACTGCCAGAATCACATGTTAACAGATATACATATATCGGTATTTTTTGTCTGGAAAATAATATATGCACATCAGCATTATTCATCTATATTGTGTCTGTATTTTGCACATATGAAATTGCTTATATTTTAAATCTTAAATTTCACATACTATTTTCGATCGCCACTTAGCGCATCTTCCCAACAAAGTACTTTGCTCCACGCCAGCAGTGCAGTTTAAAATTCATTATTTTCATACCAGTGTGCTGGGGGTTAACAAATGAAATTTTATTTGCTCGAGTATTGACCTTGGATAGAGGTGTATTTGCATCAATTTGACGTCAACTGGTTAACCCTTTGAACCCGAACGGCCACTTTTCCGGCCAGGAACATGATACGTCATGACGTCAATAAATAGGATGGCTGTTCAGTAAATGTGTGGGGTAGACCAATTAATATTTTCAACGTGCAGCCCCGAGGCTGCACGGTGAAAATATTGATTGGTCTACCCCAGATACTGAATATGGACTCTTCCAATTGCTGCCATTAAACTGATAACCCTTTGAACCCGATCGGCCGCTTTTCCGGTCAGGAGCATGATACGTTTGTCTTGGAGAAGAAAGCCCCCACTCCCGTCCAAACAAAAGTCCCGTGTTTGTCAACATATATGTATGGGTAAGGAGAGCAAGAGAGCAAATGTCTATATCTTCTATCTCGTTGTCAATGTTTTGATCTATAGTGAAACTTAATTTGATGGTATTTGTCCCACCCCAACCTCACCCCAACAAAAAAAGTAAACAAAAACATAGAACGAAGCAAAACACAATGAAAAACAAACATAAACAAAAACGCCCACAACACAATAACAACTAAATATTTTACACACTCGAAGAAAGAGGATTTGGAAGGCTTGCATTGTTGAAAAAAACCGGCTCGTCTGGTCAACTGAAGGAGATGGTATGATAAACAAATTACCACACGAAACAGTATGTGATAATATTTATTTCTGAACATTCAGACCAATTATCTAAGTAGTTTTACTGTAAAATGGGGTGAAACCTTGAAAAGTGAAAAAATACCAGTTAAAAAACAGAGTAATTAGTAAAATTAATATCAACCCGATTTAAACTTCATCAATCTGTGGAAATCACTGCAATTAAATTGTCATGTAACCTAAGAGAGTACAGATGCGTATTCAGGACACGTTGTAACGACATACGCAACTGTTTATAACGACTTAGTTCATTCGTTATAATGACTGAGAAAGTCGTTATAATGACTTACGTAAATCGTTATAACCACTAACTTGTCGTTATAACGATTTAGTAACTCGTTGTAACGGCTTATTTATCTATTTATTTATTAAGGTTTAACGACACTTTAACAGCCAAGGTCATCTCGTGTCGGTGGCAGTTTTTCGGGTGGAGGAAACCGGAGTACCCGGGGAGAACCACCGAGCAACGACGACCAGCTGCCAGTTCCCCAACATCGTAACTCCGCACTGCAGCACAGGCAGGGTTAGATTGGATGAAGACATACGCACCATCCACGTGTTGTACACCTTGGTACACGGCGTCATCGTGCCCCATGTGGACAATGGGGGTCAAGTGCCTTGCCCAAGGACACAACGCGGGAGTCCGAATCGATCGCTCAGACGGTCACTCATCCAACGACTAACCGGGCTCGACGTTGCTTAACTTCGGTGATCTGACGAGAATCGGTTACCGCAACGCCACCGTGCCCCCTTATAACGACTTCGAAACAAACCTAAAGTAGAAAGCAGTTATGATGCCAAATCATCCCGCTTGCTTCTTAGCAGATGTTGGCTCTCTTAGGGGTTAAATAATTTCATGTTCCGTATTATGTTCAGCCACGCAAGCAGACTATTCAATCGAGCACTTGCAATTCTTTCTCTAAACAAAACCTTCAGCAGTCAAAAATCTTGAAATCTCAAACCTGCTGACGGTCTTATCCTCCAATGATTAGAAAGAAATTGGCGTTATATGAACATTTTTTTTATTTTGTAATTACATACGATAATTTGTTTGTGCGTCATTTAGAAGGCTTTGTAGAAAAGTCAGGATAATTCGGTATTTTTTTCATCTTCTATTATTTTAACAACCATGTGTTATTAAATATGAATGTGCAATTAGAAACATTTCCTCGCCCATAATGAATAAACTCGAAACACGCACTTTCGATTATTTGCACATTTTTAGTACGACTTGTTCTGAAGCTTCCATTATGGTATTTGTCCTCGGTGATAGCGCCATGCGAATCTCAAATTTTGCGGCAAATAAAATCGTGAATCGAATCCGGCAGATAATTTAGAATTTTGAACCTCGAAATCTAGTCTCATCACTCATCAAGCTGTAGATATTTCATCTTCCTACAAATGTATTTATTGTCAGTCTCCACGCAAGGATTGTGTGCAATAAATGCTCGTCTGTTTAGACAAATCAATGGAAAAGGCGGAACACTCCAGATCGGAATTTAAGTAGTTTTGGAAGCGGAAACTCCATGGACTCTTCTTCTGCCACCAGGTCTCCTCAAAGGAGACCTGGCGACAGAAAGAGACTTCAAGAGCACACACCTAAAAATGTAGCCTCCTCCTCACGACATAATTCCAATGATCTGTGCATCCGTTAATAGTGACTGGAGATGAATGATACAGTTTTGTTCCGCTGAAAGACATTTATGTAGGTAGATACAAGTGATGAGCAGTGATCAAGTTCGTTGTATGCTTTTTCCAGACCAAAGGTACCAAATTGCACTGCGCAATGTGTTGGTAAGATGGTTCAATATCTGGATATGGGAAGAACCATTGTCAGTAACGCTCAGATTCCCGCGAGAGGATAACTCCTTTCATCAGTGGGGCAAATCTCTAAATAGGACTCTGGAATTCCTTACCAAAAGGAAATTTGGGTTGATAATGACCAGATCTGCTGAGTGGTCGCTTGTTGTAAAATATTTGTTGAAGGTATGCTATATGGAGATGGACGACCAGGACTCGGGGCCAAAGCTGCAGAGATAGTTGTGGGTCAAATGTTATTACAATGTGAGTGCCATTGGTGGGGAGCTCTTATGGGACGTTATGCGTGTCGAATGTATGCCCTGTCTATATATTTGAGATAGAAAGGAGTCAAAAGTATTGGTTCTTGAGATTTCATACTTCGTGACTTGGTAAATTGTGGGTGTCTTGATATGCAAAAATGCTCAGTTGAAATTTCTTGTATCTCGATTTTTCAGTTTCGTTATGTGGTTTGTTTATATCGGAGTATTCCACAGCCTGAATGCGTCTTGTTGAAGGACTTTTGATGTATTTGTATGAACCTGGGGTGTAGGCAGGATGTTTCAGGGTGGGTACTAGCTTTTATTTTATGGACTCTGATGGTCGAAGGTCACCATCTGCGACTGATGGAGAGAGCACGAGAAGGATTTCCCCTCTCGTTGGCGGGGAACTGGGGGACCTCCCCAAGGAATGTTTTGATATGTCAAGCCCACGAGAATGTAACTGGGACCCCAATACTCTTTTGTATGGAATTTAAATGAGGCCTAGTCCAAATTGGAACCAAAGGCCGTAATATAACGTTTTGGTGTGGAACATTCTTGAGGATCCTTTGGGTCCGAGTTTGGACTTATGTTTTCCATGGGCTCACCTTTTTTAATCTTTCTTTTTTTAGAGGAGGGAAGGGGGATGGTCTGGTCGCATTGCTGTTATTAAAAATCCCATGGCGACACCCTTCATGAAATATCGCGGTCAGTTTGAGAGACACGTTTCGTAGCAGATGCCGATTCGGTTAGAGGTGAGTAAACTTAGATGTGTGGTCAGTAGGTGATTCAGTGGGTTATATGCTTCACTTCTGGTAACCCTTGTCCCCTCGTACCGTGGTATGGTATCGCCTTATACTCGATTGTGTAGATCAAAATATGGGACTCCATTCTGCATCACCAGATACGTTCTTCAATCGGGGTCAATGATGCTGTGATATCAAGCCCAAATAAAACTAATTGGTTCTGTGCATTCCAGAACTGTAGACTGAAGATCCTATTTTGCTCAGAGAACCTCTGCTTAGCCTGTATATCATAGCACTGTTATAGACTTTATCAACATTTCCTAAATTGATGACGTATGTCTCCTCAAGTGGTCTTTATTTACAAAGCAACAAATACATGTGAAACGAAATGGAGAGACAACGATGACGGTTACAGGCAATCGCTTCACATTTCACTCATGTCCTAACGTATATCCCCCCCCCCCCCCCCCTCCCTCTCGTGGGAACCCCGAGAAGTGAAGCAGTTCTGGTTTGCAGTGGTAAACAAGCTCTGTTTTACTGATAAAATAGGACCCAGTCACTATTGACTAGGTCCTATTTTATCAGTAAAACAGAGCTTATTTACCACAGCATGCCCTCAAAAATGGGCAACATGAGGATGTCCTCAAAAATGGGCAACATGAGTATAAACGATGGACTTGACTTGACTTTATCTCCATGTTGTGGTCACGACGAATAGCAGAAGTATGTGACCCTAAACACCAGTAAATAATGTATATATCAGCTAAGTTAAGTCCTAAATGACTAGTATTGACAATACTTTATTTACAGTACGTGGAGAGTGGATTGTAACTAAATCACCCGCGGAGTGGAGTTACAGTTAAAACTAGAAGTCCTGTCATGAAATGCGCACAAATAGCACGTTGATATGCGCGTTAATGTACGCGTTATGGCCCAAGTAAAGCTATCAAATTCTGTACATATGGCCTGTGCTCAAGCAATGTTTCAGCCAATGGACCTCCGGGTAACCCGGAGGTCCATTGGCAGAAACATTGCATGTGTTTGCTATGAGTAACCAGGAGAACCTGCAGTGCTTTGGATGCCATTCGATATGGCAATTGCGCGCAATTCCAACGCGCAATTAAGCCTAGATAAGCGCACTATTCGTGACAGGACTTCTAGTTTTAACTGTATCACCCAAGCTATAACTTTCAAATTTTGTACATATCGACAAAAAACACAAACAATGTTTCAGCCAATGGACCTCCGGGTTAACCCGGAGGTCCATTGGCTGAAACTTTGCTTGTGTTGGTTATGCTTTGCAAAAAAATTGCAATTATTGCTTGGGTGGAATCTCCACTCTGTGGGTGATTTAGTGATAATACACTCTCCACGTACTGTATATAGAAAGTTAGATTTAGTAATGGTAGTTTATAGTTTCCTTTTGCACAGCAAGGAAAATACACAACTTGATTCAGACTATACGCTGTCACATTTTATTGTTTTCTTTACCTAAAAGTTCGATTTAAAATCAGATTTACCACATTATTAATATTACTACTGATACTTACTATTGTAGCGGTCGAGGTATAAAGGCCATTTACCAACCAGCCTGGTTAGTCCGGATCTCTTAGTCTCGTGGTAAATCGGTCGCTTTGTGTGCTAGAGGTCGACGGTTCGAACCCTGGCTCCCGCACTTATCTCTCCTCCTGTTACACTTGGGGGCTCGTCCGATCCTCAGCAGTAGGTGGCACTGCGGGTGTTTCGTCCGATCTGAGTGGGGAACTTGGGTGAGATTCACATGTGGTGAATCTCAAAAGAAGGGGAGAATAGTGTCGCGGTCGAGGTATAAAGGCCATTTACCAACCAGCCTGGTTGGTCCGGATCTCTTAGTCTCGAGGTAAATCGGTCGCTTTGTGTGCTAGAGGTCGACGGTTCGAACCTTGGCTCCCGCACTTATCTCTCCTCCTGTTACACTTGGGGGCTCGACCGATCCTCAGCAGTAGGTGGCACTGCGGGTGTTTCGTCCGTTCTGAGTGGGGAACTTGGGTGAGATTCACATGTAGTGAATCTCAAAAGAAGGGGAGAATAGTGTCGCGGTCGAGGTATAAAGGCCATTTACCAACCAGCCTGGTTGGTCCGGATCTCTTAGTCTCGTGGTAAATCGGTCGCTTTGTTTGCTAGAGGTCGACGGTTCGAACCCTGGCTCACGCACTTATCTCTCCTCCTGTTACACTTGGGGGCTCGTCCGATCCTCAGCAGTAGGTGGCACTGCGGGTGTTTCGTCCGATCTGAGGGAGGAACTTGGGTGAGATTCACATGTGGTGAATCTCAAAAGAAGGGGAGAATTGTGTAGCGGTCGAGGTATAAAGGCCATTTACCAACAAGCCTGGTTGGTCCGGATCTCTTAGTCTCGTGGTAAATCGGTCGCTTTGTGTGCTAGAAGTCGACGGTTTGAACCCTGGCTCCCGCACTTATCTCTCCTCCTGTTACACTATTAACCCTTTCACTGCCATGTCCACTTTAGCCATATATGGAGGACCTCTATGCATGCCTTTATAATCAAAATTATGACATACTTGAAACTCTATTATCTGATTAATTGTTGGAAAGGGCTCTCAGAGCCCTTTCCAGCAATTAATCAGATGGTAGGTTTGATCTGCACATACCAGAACGTACAGATAACCATCATAAAATTGGTGACAATAGTCGCTTTCGGCAGCGTAAGTGTTAATGATAATTTTAACACAAACGGTCAGGTGCGTAATACACCAATATCAATTTATGTGACTCTGAGTCGAGTTCACGTCAGTCATTTCCTGACAAGAATTGTGCTCTGCTAATGTTCCACGTGTGAATTGCTCTGAAAACAAAAGTCACGTGACGGAGATGGAGGCACGCGTCATCAAAATGGAAAACGCTGGTCTTCTCTATTGAAAAAAACACGTTCTCTTGATCAGTCCTGAGATTATAATTACCCTCTTCTCATGCTATGTGGGGGAATGGGTAAAACTTACAGGGGAGGTGGGGGATATATGACTCAGAGATGAGGCTTGAGTATCAGAGTCAAAAGTCTTTCACCGAGCGGGAGATTTTTTTGTCTCCTACCATACCACATATTACATCATCGAAATGAAAAATAAGTTCCTGCCTTGAAAATCGACTGTTCCATCGATTGGTTGGAAATGCATTGCATATTCGGAAATCGCATCGAAAATGTCCATATACACTACGAAAACGATCGGAAGCTTTTGAAATTATAGAATTGATTGCGATGACGGAGGAAGAAAAGTCATTCTCGATTGGTGTGGGTCGGATCAAAGGATTGATAGATTGTCAAGTGAGGGGAAGCAGGATGCCATATTCGTTCACAAAATGACAATGATGAAATAGTCTGTTGACAATTAAATGCTCAAAGGATTGTTATGTTAGGGATCTGCGAATCACAAATTTCTTTTCGAATCGAATCTCGAATCGAATCGTGTCTCTGATATCGACATCGAATCGAATCCCGAATCGAATCTTAAGAGACAAGTTATTTCATATTGCATCAAACGGAAGTTACGGAACACTGTGATGATCCTTACGCGACGGAGTGAACACCTTAAACACCAATAACTAAATATTTTCTGTAGCACCGTCGCTGAAACAGCTAGGCCTATTGTCCATAGTTTTAGTTTTTGAAGGCCTAACTTGTTACTATTCACGTTCTTAAGAACGTGAACAGTAACAAGTTAAGCCTTCAAAAACCAAAACTATGGATAATGTTCTGGGCCAAATTCACACCTTACCTAACAATTAAACATTGTCAATTACTCAAATAAATAGGAATTTAGCCTACATGGATGAATTTTCTAATGAAAATTTATCCTATTTTTGTTGGAAATGTAACAAATTGAAGTTAGTACGAGAGATTCGAAAAAATCGAATCCTGAGACTGAATCTGGATCGATCTCGAAGCATACGTATGGTATCGATATCGAATCGAATCTCGAATATTCGCAGGACCCTATGTTATGTAGTGTGGGAAAGGTTGGTCTGTCTCATCCTGTTATCTTACCCGGTACAGTACAGCTGCCGTGGACTGATACCTTTCCACGGGTGGGCAATATTTCCAGGGGCGCAATAATATTAGATACCAAACACTAATCAACTTCTTGGAATAACCATCAACAACTTAATTACTAAAGCACCAGCTACAACACGGTGCTTCAATAATTGTAGCTTTGCTGATGGTGATTTTTTATTATCTGGTAAACGCATGCGTGGACATCACTGCCCATGCGTGGATAACCGCCAGTCTATGGCGACTGTATTGTACACGCGTATCTCAAAAGGCTGGTAGTAGTGGGAAATGTCTTGAAAGCAGACTATTAAAGTGACTGTGCCTCCATACGGAGTTACAACATGGCTAACCTCAATCCATCATTCGACCTCCTTATTAATCTGAACGTACCAGAGGAAGCTTGTTTTGTTTTGGTACTCGATGCATCGCCACAAAGCTGTTCGTCAACATTCTGTGAGAATAGCGTGGCATTCAAATGAGTGCATTTGTGTGATTTGATAAAGGTTTCAGTTGGTGTTGGTTTGAAGCGAAGAACAACAAAAAGATACATTTTAAAAATGTACTCATTATTGTACGCACACTTGGGAACAAGGGAAACAATTGCTATGGGAAGGAACGTTCTCAATGGCGCGAAAGAAAAGTTGTGATATTCGATGACAATTAAGCATTTCTGGAGGAGTAACTGTAATGAGACACATATACAGAATAATTCATTCAGTTCAAATCATCAGAACGCAGACTTTTTAATTCCCCCGAGCACAAAACGATATCCGATGTCCACAGTCTACACGAGTTCAAATTAGATTGGATATGAAACATTTTAGTTTGGTTTGAATACATTTGTGTCCAATTTCATAAGACGTCATTTCATCCCAAAAGGCTTCGAACGTTTTATTAAATTTCGAATACTGATAGCTTACACCCCGTAACTTTGCAGTTGTCGCTAGGCAATTGTTGGCTGCCTCTATAGACAGCCAAGACTTGCCCGGAAACAACTGTCACGGTATTTACAATGTAACGTAGTGATTATCCAGAGGCTACTCGTTGGGGCATCTATTCGGTTGCAGTAAAAGGTGAGCTAAGGGTCATCAGATATTGCGATGCGCTATTAAAGCACCGTGAAATCCGAAAATGTCATTTCAGACAGTCATTACTACAAAATATTTCCTTCAATGGGTTGGACAGTAACTGGCAAGGCAAATTCCGCGATACCCCCCCCCCCCCCCATCCCCCATACCCCCAAATTAGGCCAATCTAATAGCCTTAATATGGATATAAGGTAAATATCCGGTTTGATTGAGGAGAAGAGAAAAATGGCTCACCAAACGCACGCGATATAAAGTCAAAAGAAACACCACGCATTCTGCTTTATTCGTTTTATTCTGCATCGGCATTTGGCCTTACAATATTTTTTTTCTATTCCTACGTATAAAAACATTGCCGACCATATAAAATTGGCGTTCGTTTGTCGATTGGTCGCACTCAAGTCTATTTTCTGTATTGGTCGCCCTTTTTCACGGTTATTGATAACACGACCGCGTCTCTAGTGGAACAAATGGTGAAGACTCCATTCTTGGTAAAGAGACTCAAACTTTTCCCGTACACTCCGGACATTTAAACCTGTAAAGAAAAATACGTATAATATTAGCGCTACAGTCTAAATTGAATTGTCGTGGACAAAAGTAATGATGTTTACATGTATCAGTAGGATAGTGAAGAGAAAATAAGAATAATAATGAAAACACATAGTTATATTTTGGCGCCGTACAAGCTGTTTTGAAACCGGCAGCTGGGTCTTATCCATCATTTTGCTACGCACACGTTTACCATATATGAAGGATATATATATCGTGCCCAATGCTCTAGATTTGCAAATTGGGCCTTGTTGCACCCAAGGGTCGATATGTGCTTGTGTGTGAGGACGTTTAAGAAAATTCATAACACAGATGTAAGTTTATCATCTGATTAATAGACCATTTCAGCATTCTGTCATATTAATAATGACACTTCGGCCGGCCGCTGATTTGTCGCGGTTCTCGTACGTATGAGAAGGCCTTGGTTACCCATGTTCTACCAATTGTCTCCATATTCCCGCGCTTCTTCTCTCTTCCCAACACTCGGAGACGAACTGCTTGATGACATCCCTTGCCCCATTCTTCCCAATCTCTTCGATTAGGATATTAACCCTCTCCTTTGAGTCGCCCCCTAACCACATGTCTTTCATTCTCCCATCCCACTTCCCCATTATACTCCCCGTGAATCTTGTTCTTTTAGACTGCTATTTTGGGCATTCTATAAGAAAGTGTTCCAGGGTCTCCACCACGCCCAAGTTACACATCTGGCACTCCTTTTCACTGTTTTTCCCAATTTTTCCCCTCAGCTCCAGGGACCGCGACCTCAGTTTGAACAACAGTGACCCTTCAAAGGTGCCACCAAGGTACTCTTCAAAACCAGGCTTCTCTTTATCACGCAGGCCACCCAACGATCTCTTTGATTTGACCCCCTCTCGCCAATTACGGTTACAATCCTCCATGACCCTTTCTCTGACGATCTTTTTGCCCTGGTTTGCCTCAACGTCAAGGTCCGAGATCTCCAGTGAGTAGTTTCCTACTAGCTCCCTCACTTGGACCATCCATCCCGTCTTGATATTTGAGTTGAAAGTTCCAGGAACATTACTTTACACCATCGGCTATCGGGGAGATTTACCAAATAATTAAGATAACTGAGTTTCAATAGGTCTATTCTGTCCTTGATCCTCATCCACCCAAGCTCACCCCTGATCGCTTCTAGCGTTGCGGCATTACTCGAGCCTGTTACCCAATGGCCTGCATCGTTCTGCATACGGGATACGAATTTCCCATGCAACCCAGCCTTGTTAATGAACATTGCACAGACGTGTGCTGATCGACGCGATTTTATGATGTGCATTTGTTTTTTTTTAAATTTCTTCAAATAAACGTTTTTTCTGGCGTTGTTGATCTTTTTGTGAAGACCTGATATTCAGTTGCAAAGATAAACATTATAATGATTTGATCACGGAGTTTTTGATTATTTAACCCTCTGCACACTGATGTCAAAATGTCAAATTTTTAAGAAGCAAATTTTTCCCATAATCCATCTGGGAATTTAACCAATTCAGTCTTGTTTGACAGAGCTCAATGAGCTCTGTCAAACAAGACTGAATTGGTTAAATTCCAAGATGTATTATGGGACAAATTTATATTTTCAAATAATGATATTTTGACATCGGTGTACAGAGGGTTAAGGACAAAAACTATTGTGTATCATGGAAGGAAGGAAGGTGTGTACACGATTTCATTTTATTGTTTCGATTGTAATAGCAATCAGTTGTTCAACATACGTGTGATTAATGTTTATTGAAGGTAGGGCCCTGCGAGTCACATATTTTCAAATCGAATTGAATCTCAAATCGAATCGAGTCTATTATCAAAATCGAATCGAACCTAGAATCTTGAGGTCTTGGCTGATAAAATTTCCCAACTACATCTTCAAGGCATGCCTTCGTCGAAGGCATGCCTTAGTTTAAACAATATTTATTTGAAATTATGTTATTTGTATACAGTACGCAAAAGGTACAAAGAAGAACAAGCAACACAATGTACAACAGTACACAAAATAACAAAGGTAAACGAAGATAGATCGCTGTATACATATGAGAGGGATTCGACGGAAAGCTAACAGCTTATGTAAGTCATCTTGAGGTCTTGGCTGTTAAAATTTCCCAACTGCATCTTCAAGGCATGCCTTCTTCGAAGGCATGCCTTGATGATGTAGTTGGTCTATTAACTAGTAAAGATTTTTGTTCAAAAACAGAAACGGGTGCGTCGATTCTGTACTGGGCACTGCATGTGGCTAGCCGCTGGCAACCGTGGGCTCATCATCGGTATTGCTTGGGAACTTTAAGTTTGCTTTCAATAGTGGTAGTGACTAGTGAAATTGGAATTCTCATGGATAGTTGCATTGGTACAGATGCTTGTTATGTTACTATAGCGGAAATTACACTCAGTCTTTATTTTCAACATCACTTGGGCACAATTTCTATCTCAGTTATACGTTTTGTGCAGCGACTAAGATGACTGATACTAAGCGAAAATAGAATGAAAAGATTCAAAGGAAAGCGAATAGAAATATCAGGCACAGAAATGACCTGTTCCATATTCATCTAAATTAGCTCTCTCAGAAAGTGTGATGTATGTGTTCTGAACATGGTTTAACTTCTTTTTTATGGTTCTTTGGTACTCTGTAATAATGGAAGAGCCTTTCATTCGGAACGGAGTTACATCCAATTCTTCCAGGTCTCTAGGTACCGGTATCTAGTCCAGACTATATGTGACTGTTCTCACCCCACCATTCCTGGGCCTGTTCTAGGACTTCTGTCTGCTTTAGAGTACCTATTACTATTTTCAAATATATGCGTGTGTGCTAATGCAGCACACGTACACTTGCTGGATGTGGCGATATGTGCTTGTGCATTATTGCACAATGTGCGCACAACACATGCAGCACATGAGCACAAACGACGAATGTAGGGATTATAAAAGTATAGGCGGACACTAGAAAGGGATTTTACGGGGAATGGGGAAGGAAATTGGTGGAATGTGTCTGTGGGCAATGACACATTGTGTCACAATGTGTACAAGGCGCATGTAACACATGGGCATATGCTCGGTTTGTCGATGTGTGGTTGCGGGCTTATGCAGAATGTGCGCACATCACATGCAAGAAGTATGTGAAGATTTGATTACCTTTTGGTCTAGATGTGTGTCGAACATCATTAGAGATAGAAACTCACTGAATGCATCGGAATACATGAACTGTGAGAGAACGACAGTGTATTGATGTTGCTGGCATTTATTACTTTTCAAAGTGTGATTTACTGGCATTTCCGGGATTGATTATAAACGATAACTTCACAAGTGAATTATGCAATCAACAATTGGGTAATGTATCCGTGCGCGCAAACGAAGACGTTTTGCCGTGGATGTAATGGGGACTTCATCATTGTTTTTTGTTTTTTTTAACCCCTTACCTAACATGAAAAAAACATACCTCACTTGCAAAAAAAAAAATCTTGAATAACTATTTTCATTTTTTGTCTCAAAACACAGGTTATGACCCCTCATTGGAACGAGCTCGACGAGCTAGTTCCAATGAGGGGTCATAACCTATGTTTTAGAGAAAAAAAAATGAAAAAATAATGAAAATTAATTGGCGATTTTTGAGAATAGCTTTGGCCGGTTTTGACCGTTACATTAGGTGAATAGTTAAATAATATAATTATCGTTAATAATGAAACGTAATAAACAGAGTAAACGCTTGACTGGACTGGTTACGTGAAATAATTCATTCGAGGCAATGGGTATTCTGAACTGTGAGAGAACGACAGTGTATAGGGGGGCGCGGTGGCTCAGTAGGTAGAGGTGCAGGCTGCAAGCCGAGAGGTCCTCGGTTCGAATCCCACCTGCGGCAACCGGTTTGTGTCCTTGGGCAAGACACTTCACCCCCATTGCCCATGTGGGGGCACGGTGACGCTGTGTACTACGGCGTACTGCACGTCGATGGTGCACCTGTCTTCAACCAATCCTAACCCTGCTTGTGTGGAGTTAGTATGTTGGGGAGCTGACAGTTGCTCGGTGGTTCTCTCCGGGTACTCTGGCTTCCTCCACCCGTAAAACTGTCGTGGTCATGATTAGCCATTGTGCAGAAATGTGACCTTAAACACCAATAAATAATAATAATAAACGACAGTGTATTGATGTTGTTGGCATATATTGGAGTGTCCACCGGCATAAAAAAAATCAGTTACGGAAATGGGATTTTCTTACGGCATTCGCCACCCCAGTCCTTGCTCTATAAAAGGAATAAAGGTAGACGACACTTGCAAAAAGAAATCCTTGAATAACTATTATTTTCATTTTTTGTCTCAAAAACATAGGTTATGACCCCTCATTGGAACGAGCTCGGGGTCAATGCGGGGTCATAAACTATGTTTTAGAGAAAAAAAATGAAAAAATAATGAAAATTAATTGGCGATTTTTGAGAATAGCGCTGGCCGGTTTTGGCCGTTACGTTAGGTAAAGGGTTAAATAATATAATTATCGTTAATAATGAAAAGTAATAAACAGAGTAATCTCTTGACTGGATTGGTTACGTGAAATACTTCATTCGAGGCGAGGGACTATATTGTAAAACACTCGTGCACATTCGCGCACTCGTGTTTGTACAACGTCCCCCACCTCTCATGAATTATTTCACGTAACCAGTCCAGTCAAGCGATTACTCTCTATATAATGAGAAACATCGTCAGGGGTGTCTTTGGCGAAGACCAAGAAGACTTTGACAACCTCATAAACCAGTATATCGAGGATGGAATGGATAAAAATGCTGTCGAAGCAGGAGACATATCACTTCAAAAAGGTGTCAGAGAAGTCGGTTCGATATACATTAATACGCTGGTGTACATTAAAAATATTTTACAAGGATGCAACACACAAGAACATACAAGAGACTGACAAGCGTCTTCGTGAAGAGGATGAGTATGACTTTGAGGAAACCCAGAAATACGTCTTAGAAAAGTGAAAATTTCATTTCGACGACCGTGTGGCAAAATAGTCATTAAATGTGGAATATGATGAAGATGAAGAATTAGAAAGTTAGGAACCAAGAAGAAAATGGACTCGTCGTCAGAAAAAAAAATATAAAAAGGCCCGATCTTGATTTTTAACTCATTTGTATTGCGGACGTTTAAACATAAAGATATATGTGTCAACAACAGAGATCAGATTCGAAGAATGACTTGCCCATACAGATCTTCAAGAATGATGACGGATTAAAGTTGACTTCCCAAGAATTGGAAAAAGTCAATCGTACGGTCGACGGAACCAAGAGAAGAAACCTACACTGAAAAAATAGGTTCTTTTTAGAACCCAAACTGGTTCTAATCTTGTCCCTGAGATGGACCCAGTTCTGTTTAAACAGTATTTATTTCAAATCAAATAAATTTACCAAGATTAGCATTCAATTTTAACAGAATATTACATGAACTGAAGTAGATTCAGCAGTAAACTTGGAGCTTATTCAACGCAGTCGCCAAACATTTTGAAACAAAGGAGATATGAACAGTTGGCATATCGAACCAGTTTGGTTCTGTTCATATCTCCTTTCCTTAATAATGATTTGAGACAACCTCGTATAAGCTGTAAACTTACGACTAAAACCCCCTTAATTTATGTTTAATTCTGTTAATATTTAATGTTAATCTTTATAAATTTATTTGATTTGAAATAAATACTGTTTAAACAAAACTGGTTCCATCTCAGGGACAAGATTAGAACCAGTTTTGGTTCTAAAGAGAACCTATATTTTTTGCAGTGTGGAGGAACACATAGGTGTTGTGAGAAAAAAACTAAGATCCTTATCCAAAAACGATGTAGAGAACGAACAGTCAAAGCTTATTCAAAAGAAGAACGAAATTACCACTCAAACTGTACACCTGGAACTTAATTAAGCACCCCATATTTTTTGCAGTGGTGTTAATGAAACTGTCATTACTTCCATGCTATCTTTAAGATGGCCAAAAGTGATTGTTTGCGGAAAGAATGGTCTATTGACAATTGAAAGACAACATAATGGGTATTTTATTTGTGCTAATTACAAATATCTGTTATTAATGTTTTTGACGGAAAAATGTTCTCTCAACAAGTATGGTGCTGGAACGGTCTATGATGAATCAATGCCGGTAATTACTGAAAGAAGATGTAACTTGTGATCTCCTGAACACAATAGCAGTGTCTGGCGTCATTCACCACGAGCCCGGATGACAGCGCGATCCCTCCTCCCAATACTACCAGTGAGCCTTCTTGTACGGCCCAGAGGCAACTGCTGCCACTCCTCATGCTGTTCAGCTTCCAAATCGGCCCAATTCTGTATAGGCAGATCCCTTGCTTGCACACGACGTCCACGAAAGTCCCAGATTCAAATCGGGTTGCATTGCAGGTCAAGGTAGTGTTGTAATAGCGTTGTTCTGAAAAATACTCCCACAGCATGGGAACGATGTGGCCTTGCATTGTCGTCCAAGATTACTGGGCGAGTAGCTAACTAGTTGTTGTCAAAATGAGGCACGACAACCGGATTGAGAATGTCCCGGATGTACTTGTGACCATTGAGATTCACACATACAATCACCATATCAAGTTTACAATCATGATAGAGACATCCCCAGATCATTACTGATCCTCCTCCATAAGGAACAGTTGGTCTGATGTTCCTGGGCACGTAAGCAGTATGTCTATGACAGCGCCTCACTTGAGGCAAAGGGTTCACGCCTAACGAAGTGTATCAGAGGAAAGTTATTTCGGGATTGTCCAGGCCTTGGTCGGACCTTAACAGCGTTGGTTTGTTGATGTTTTCTGACAAGTCTGCTGATGACAGATTGACTATAGAAGTTGCTTTCCAATAGCTTTGAATGACATGCCTGTTGCATGCATGCCAACGATTTGCCATCTTAGTGCCTCTGACAGTCTCCTCCTTGCCATGTTAACATTTACTGATAAACGAAGTGACAGATTTTCTTGTTTTATCCCCAGATATTGCATGTGGATGATCGCGGTTTTTTGTGATACTCGTGCGTAGCATGCAACACGTGGACGAGGGGACGTGTTTGGGTACGCTATAAACCAGAAAAATTATGTTTCACGAGATGAAATGTACTGCAAGACATACCAATCATTAAAATATACAATCAGTAACAGCAACTTCACTGTCATGAAACATTTCAGATGGTGCCTAATTAAGTTCCAGGAGTATATAAACAAGAGAACGAAATACCTGCCAAAAGGCTACTTTTATGATGGAAAATTAATGAAAATTTGACACATGAAATCAATGGTAAAAAAATTGATTTAATTTACATGGGAAAATTTGATTAAATGCTCTAAAAATGTATTTCCGCATTTTAGTGGTAAGAGATTCCCTGTCTTGGTAAGGAATATCTGCCATGCAAGAAGATGAAATGAAAAAAAATGAAAATGCCAGGAAGGTATACTTATTTGTAATTATGAGGTTGTTTCGAACATTATGTGGTAATCGTATTTGCAAACTCAGTGTTGAAAGGGTTAAACAATATTGGAACGTGTTTACATGACCCCCCCCCCCCCCCCCGCGAGATAGAGACGGGGGCCCTTTCATAATGGTGTTTGCTTTTAAAACGGGGGCAAATTTAGTGTTGTTATCGTGCACAGCATACAGGATTTCACGTAGTACATACGCCATAAATTAAATGAAGGTATAGCCTATAGGATCGATTCTAAAAGTACGACTCTGTAGATTTTTTCATTACATGTTTTAAGTTTCACCCCCACCATCCAACGATACACACATGCACGCCCAACATGTGTGACTTGAGATGCACCATGTATGTCTATTGATCATTTCTCACCCCTATCAGTTACAATGATGTAGCGTTCACTTAACCCTTTACCTAACCTGAAAAGAAGACGACACTTGCAAAAATAATTCTTGAATAACTATGTTTTTTTCATTTTTTGTCTCAAAAACATAGGTCATGAACCCTCGTTGGAACGAGCTCGTCGAGCTCGTTCCAACGAGGGTTCATGACCTATGTTTTTGAGACAAAAAATGAAAAAAATAATGAAAATTTATTGGCGATTTTTTAGAATAGCGCTGGCCGGTTTTTGCCGTTACGTTAGGTAAAGGGTTAAAAGAATAATACATAGACTACAAAGAGTACGTCGTATGGAAGTGAGAGTTTGAAATTATGTGTATTTGGTACACAGTCTCGCTCTCTCTCTCCCTTTCACTGTTTCTTCCAGCGTTGGGACGTCCTTCAAGACGGGGGCCCCCCTTCCATCCGCCCCCCCCCCCACCCCGCAATGCGGGCCCTGCGGGCCCATCCCCTACGCCACTGATGTAATCCTTTTCAGATATCTGTAAGCAAGACGACTGGTCAGTATATCAAATATATTGGTGCAAATGCTGAGACGAGAATTCCAGAATATTCTAGATATTTATTATGCTTTATTCATTCTATAATATTCTGGATATGTATTGTGTTTCGTCCATGAAGTCGATATGCTGCGTTGTAATACACCGGTGTTGTAGGCTCGAACCTTTTCCGGCACGGTATTACACATCACAGCAGTTATTCGCTGAGGTTTTATCACCATTGTGATTAAAGTTCTTGGAGAGTTAAACGAGGGCAGCTTATCAAACTTTTTTCGCTATTTAACTGAGATGTGGTAATCTGGGCGAATGAAAAGTCGCTAGCCCCATTTCTTAAACTTCAAGTCAAACGAACACTATCGTTAGAACTGGACGATTGGTTTCAGTTCTCCGGTTCGGTTTCGGTTTTTTGTGGCAAACCGGAAAACCAAATCGCAAGACCCAGATAAAACCGACTGAAATGTATTATTGTATTTGTACATAAATTGGTCAAACTATCTTACTGGGAGGGAGCTGGACTAGGGGGTCCTGTGGACTCACCATTAAGTCTTTCCCGCAAAGAGGCAAATAGGTCGCGTTCTCACTGTCGCATTTCCTCCCTTCTTGACTCGTCCACCGGACTCCACAGGGCGAGTCAATAAGAGGGAAAATGCTATAATGACAATACAACGTAGATTAGATGAACTTTAATTATTTGCTGCCCTAATTTGTGTTTTTTCCTGACTCATTAAGCTTGTAATTGAATCCATAGAACCCCGAAGAATGGTCAAACGAAAGTTAAGCTGAAACCAATGAAGATACTTTGTAACAGGGCTTTTTTTGGTGAGAGGTGTCGTACAAATTATTGCGATTTTCTTCCAAGTTAACCTTTTGAACTCGAGCGGCCACTTTTCCGACCAGGAACACGATACGTCATAACGCCATTATATAGGACGGCTGTTCAGTAGATGTATGGGGTAGACCAATCAATATTTTCAACGTGCAGCCCCGAGGCTGCACGTTGGAAATAGTGATTGGTCCACCCCTAATAATGAATATGGACTGTTCTATTTGCTGCCATTGAACTGACATGGAAGATACCACAAGAGTTCAAAGGGTAGAGAACCTGAAGTATTATTTACTATATCTTCTTAAAAAATAGACAAATTGAACAGAAGCCGAGGTTTTTCCTGAAATCTAACCGAAAATCGAAACCGAATCTGAAAAATCAACACTTTCCATCTCTAACTATCGTTTGTCCGATTTGTGAATGTCTGAGTTTAGGCCCAGCCCCATTGGTTATCATCCGTCATAAATTGTTTCTCAAAGAATGGATGTTCAGCCCGAGCGATGAAAAATCTGCTGGAACCGAACCTGTTTGATTAAGCCCTTATCGGAAAGCTTGGCTATTCTGTTAGTAGAACACCCTGTTGGTTACAGTTTGTTTGTGTTGTTCTGTTGTGTCTTGTGGCATCTTGTAGAACTGTCTTTCCCATATCTCACCACTAACATACTGTATAATAAGCATACCGACTCTCCTTTCTGTACACTATTTATTTATTCATTATTTATTTGTTTGCGTTTAACGACACTTTCGACAGCCAGGGTCACCTCGTGTCGGACAGTTTTACGGTTGAAGGAAGCCGGAATACCCAGAAAGAATCAACGGCGAGCAACTGTCCGACTCTGCAACGTAGTAACTCCACACAAGAAGGCTTGGAATTGGTTGAAGACAGGTGCACCATCGACGTACAGTACGCCTTAGGATACAGCGCCACCGTGCCCCCTTGTGGGCAATCGGATTCAGTGTCTTGCACAAGAACACAACCCATTTACCTCGGATGATGCCGATTAGATCAAGATATGGTCGCGACATATTTACACCCGCGGATCAAGATTACTAAAATGAAATCGTGCACAATTAGCGGAATGAAGACCGAATCAAGATACAATGAAAATTTTTCTACCAGTGAAATTCTTCGGTGTTGTGTGTGTGTTGTGGGGAGGAAAACGTGCCGATTATTTCGACCGGATCGCGGCCGGGTCAGAATTCTCTGTCTGTTTTAGATCCACGTGAAGCTTGGAGATTCGATTCGATTTTTCGAATCTAAAGCTGCTATTCGGTTCGATTCAAAATCGGCTGCCGATTTATTTATTTTTCATCGGTAGTTAAGGTCACATATTTCAGCACAGTGAGTAACCATGACCGTAACATGGAAATACAGTCAAGTGTAGTCAATCGTTTATACACATTTTGTCCATTTTAGAGGACTTCCACCCCAAGCATTTGTGACTGGGTCCTATTGTATCACTAAATTAGAACTTGTTTACCACAGTAAACATGCTCTGCTTCACTTCCCGGGTTTCCCACGGGTGAGATGACCGATTCGTTTCCTTTCGAATCTTTTCACAAGAAGATTTTTGAATCTGTGCTGACTTGAAAATGTGAACTCCAGAAATTAATAAATGTGGATCGGAGATTAGTAATTGATAAAGGTATACGGTTAATATTTGAATCTGTCCTCCATATACAATGGGACCTCGAATTATTTATAATAAATCGGATAATTGTCGCTCGTAGACCTCATTTCACTGTGCACTTTCTTTCTAAATGTTTTTTCGGACTTTTCTGCGACTTCTCCCAGTTATCATGAACTTCCCAAGAACACCCAACGGTCATGTAATACACCACTGTAAAGCTTATTCATTCCCCTTTCCATTGATACTGGGTATTGTTGGATATGTTGTGTGAATCAAATTTGAGGGGGAAAAACTAAGATGAGTGCTATCGTTTTCGAAAAGCGAGTTGTTTACCTTGTTAATATTTATATACCATTACAGGGGCACGTCAGCACAGATTCAAAAATGGTATCAAATATAATTTTTCTTTTGATTTCCCAGCTTGTGCCGAGTACCTGTGATTGAAATTATATATAAATAATGCAGAAAATAACGACTGAATGTAATTTTCGCTGTATTAACATAAATAAAATCTGTATCCATGTTAATTCCAGTCCCACCTGTCACTAAGTTCCCAATCTATGTCGACGATGAGCTGTTGCTTGGTAGTGGTAATTCTCGCGCCGGTACCTGCATTCCTTATTGGGAAATGTTCTAACTACATCAAGGTATGCCTTCGATTAAGGTTACTACCTTTATTAGATTTCATTGCTGCCGTTTATTTTATATGATTGTTTTGTCTACTGACAAAACACAATTTTCAGCTGCCACTGTTCAGCAATATTGCAGGAAAACTATGAAACTATTTTCTCTTGTTCATTCTTCACTGACCATACATGTGCCTGACTTTGAGCATTGAAAAACACGCGTGAGAAGAGCGGCTGATCGGCGAACACAAATGCAGACTACAATGTTTGCATGTGGCTAATACAACGTACCGCCCGTACAGTACAGTCGCCGCGGACTGGTCACTTCTCACGCGTGGGCAATCATACCACGGTTGCAATGATAGTAGGCTCCAAACACAAATTATAGGAATAGTCATCAAAAATAGTCTGTTAAATAGTCGGGTAAATGAAACGGATCGTAATCTTACAGACATACAAGTACCAAATCCACCCCCAGACAAGATAATCCACAGACAGTATAATTGCCGTTAACGTCTGGTAAAGCATACAGGTGAGGTCTATTTATCAGCTTTGGTCGATACGACCAAAGCTGATAAATACACCTCACCTGTATGCTTTACCGACGTTCGTTTTTTATCGGGTCTCAAAGTGTGAACTCTGTCGAATACATCTCCAGAAAAATCTCAAATTATCCGCTCAGATGCATAGCAATGGGAGTTTTGGGACCCTGGAATTTAAATTTTTGTTCGACGACCATCCATCGCCCGATCCAGCCCCCACTTTGAAAATCGTTCCGCCGCCACCTGTATGTGATAGGATCTAAATGCGGAGGTCTCGGTTGAAAGGCGTTCTTCCACACAAATGTCGGAAGGAGCAATGTTTTGAATTCTGTTGTGGTAGGAGTAGAGAACAAAGTTCCGGTGCATTTGTTGCCTTGGGGTTACCAGCTTTCGAAAGTCTCGCATCAGTACGTACATCAGTCACTGATGTGCTTACCTTGGGACCGTAACAGAGAGAACTGAATTCGATCTCTTGATCGAGCAGTAGGCATATCCGGGCGTTTCGGTCCGTGATAACGAACAACACCCATCTGATAGAAAATAGTCTCGGACATTTCATCCCACGTACCAGTGATGCTACAATGTTGCTAATCAGCATCCCCACAGCATCACTGTGGTCTAATTTCAGTGACAACCTACCCAGAAAAGCCAATAACGTTTCGCTTAAACACTCTGATATTTTGTCAAAGAATAGCTCTAGATATTAACCCTTTGAACCCCAGCGGCCTCTTTCCGGCCAGGAACATGATACGTCATAACGTCATTATATAGGATGGCTGTTCGGTAAACACTGTAAGGTAGACCAATCAGTATTTTCAACGTGCAGCCAGAGGCTGCACGTTGAAAATACTGATTGGTCTACCCAAATAATGAATATTGACTCTTCTAATTGCTGCCATTGAACTGGCATGGAAGATACCACTAGAGTTCAAAGGGTTAAGTGTTTCGATCTATATCCATAACCTTTATTTCGGCGTATGTACAATTCTTCAAAACGTTCATTGCACTATCGGCATCACAGACATCCGGATCATGGATTATACGTACAGCCGATCCTGCTCTCGATCTATCCGCTAAAATCGTAGCTACCCCTGGTGAGGAAAGGACTAAAATATCCCCCCCCCCCATCCCCAGTCAACATACAGTTTGAACAAGTCAGTAGAATTTCAAGTAAGAGATTGCTCCTCACTCACGAAACTAACCAACGATTTCAAATACAGCGGAAATGAAAGAATAGCTGCGCGTTACGTTTTCAGTTCAATCGGCTAATCGGCATGATTGTCTGTGCAACAAGTTACTTGGCTTCATCGACTGTCGACAGTGTGATTCACTTGGTCCATCTCATGGGAAGTCTGCTGCAATCCGGAATCTTTCTTGAAGATCTGTATTTGTACGTCATCTTTGAATCTGAGAACTATTGTTTACACAGATATCTTTACTCTTTGGAGTTAAGAAGATAAATGGGTTATTTATTCATCTATTAGGGTTTAACGACACTTTCGACAGTCAGAGTCACCCAGTGTCGCACAGTTTTACGGGAGGAGGAATCCGGGGTATCAGAAGAGAACCACCGCGCAACGGCGAGTAACTGTTAGATTCCGAAACGTACTAACTCCACTCAAGCAGGGTTAGCATTGGTTGAAGACAAGGTCATCGTCGACGTGCAGTACTGCTCAGTACACAGCGCCACCATGCCCTCACGTCGGAAGTCGACATCAAGCGCCTTGCTCAAGGACACAACGAGGTTCCACTCACCGGGATCGAACTGCGTATTTAGCGGGTTGAAGTTCAATATCGTGGCCACAGAGCCACCGCGCTTCCGCCCAGCAAGTTACGTTGTTACAACAAAACTTGTAAAGTGGAGAGGGGGGTTGGAGTGCTCAACTTTATTAATACTGTTGTAGCAACGCAACTTGCGACCTCTGCACCAGGTACTCAGACTGCCTGACGTAAGCGCAGACTGCAAGGATGTGCATGGTAATTACGTGACGTAACAAGTGAGGTCATGAAAATTGTTTCGCGCTCTGTCCGATTCGATTCTTATTCGGTGTCGACACCGGACCCTCGATTCGATACGAAATTCGATTCGAGGACAGAAATGCTGATGTATATTCGATGCGGACCTGTTGATTGAAATTTAAGTGGTGACCTACACTGCAAAAAAATATAGGTTCTCTTTAGAACCAAAACTGGTTCTAATCTTGTCCCTGAGATGGAACCAGTTCTGTTTAAACAGTATTTAATTCAAATCAAATAAATTTATAAAGATTAACATTAAATATTAACAGAATTAAACATAAATTGAGTGGTTTCAGCAGTAAGTTTAGAGCTTATACGAGGTTGTCTCAAATCATTATTAAGCAACGGAAATATGAACAGTTGGCATATCGAACCAGTTTTGGTTCTATACAGAACCAAAACTGGTTCGATATATGCCAACTGTTAATATCTCCTTTGTTTCAAAATGTTTGGCGACTGCGTTGAATAAGCTCCAAGTTTACTGCTGAAACTACTTCAGTTCATGTAATATTCTGTTAAAACTGAATGCTAATCTTGGTAAATTTGTTTGATTTGAATTAAATACTGTTTAAACAGAAATGGTTCTATCTCAGGTACAAAATTAGAACAAGTTTTGGTTCTAAAGAGAACCTATATTTTTTTGCAGTGTAGTTATATGTTAGTCGGTTTGTGGTGCGTATTGTTTTTACGTGTCCACCCCACAGCACACCACCCCACACCCGAAACTCTTCGTAATTATAAATAACGTAAGAACAGCCAATGGTCAAGTGCTACATTGGTATTCTCCCCTTTCACCTGCTTCCGGATATTTGGAAATACGCCGAGTGGTTCAAATTTGAGACCGAATAGAAAAGAGGTCGTTTGGTTTGGTTTGTTATATTCATACATCTATTAAGGGGCCGAAGAGGATCGATAAAAAAAATCAAATATCAGTTCTCTGTGTTCTCAGTTTTCTCTCAGTTTGTGCCGAGCACGTGTGGGTACAATAGAACCACGAAACAGCAATTTGGGGCAGATATGATTTCTTGGATATTCCCTGTGAACACTCAAACAATAAATGTTCTACACAACTCACCTTTCAAACTGCGCAACACACGTGACACAACTCACCTTTCAAACTGCGCAACACACGTGATAATAATAATAATAATAATAATAATAATAATAATAATAATAATAATAATAATAATATAGTTTATAGCCGTGAATCCACCTAGGTGCTCTCAGGCTTTACACAGATGAATAAACAAATGTGTTGTGTAAGCTGTCGATTAGTTATATACAGGAGATCGCGTAAAGAGATGGGTCTTTATTGACGATTTAAATTTCGTAAGAGATTGAGGTGCCTTCAGGTGATCAGGGAGACGGTTCCATAAAAATGGTGCCGCAGCCGAGAAGGACCGTTTGCCTGCTGCCGTGGCATTTCAAAAAGTGTGAGTCAAGTTGTTGGACGCACATGACCTTAAAGATCTTGCAAGTGTGTATCTCGTGATAAGAGTTGTTACATAGGACGGTACCATGCCGTTAAGAGCTTTATATGTGACGAGAAGGCTTTTGAATTCCACTTTCTCTTCGACAGGGAGCCAGTGCAATTCAAGCAGCACGGGGGTTATGTGGCAGAATTTTTTTCGTCGTATATATATTTTAAAGAATCTAGGTCACCCTGGTTAGCACGATCACCAGCCACTTGCAATCATATCAGTCGAGTTACAATGAAACCTAATTTGAAATTTTATACGGAAGACAAAATACGTACCTCTTTTGTTGTTCCCATTTGATTCATCAACAAGGCTGCAAACTTCCTGAGTATATTCCAGGAGCCTGGACATGAGTGTATCCTCAGCTTCCAGAGCACGTTCTCCACATGGAGGGGAATTCAGAAGATGACTTGAACCGCATCTATCCAATGTCTCTCTATAGCTTGAAAAATAAAATAATTCTGGGACATGACAACAGATACTTATTCTCAGTTTCTTATTCAGCATTCGTATCAGCCGGTTATAGGCTGATAACGAATGCTGAATAAGGAACTGGGAATAAGTAATGGTTGTCAAGTCAGTAAATAATTATTGAATCCTTTACCTGACCTATTTACTTATTTTATTTTATTGGGGATTAACGACACTTTCGACAGCCAGGATCACCTCGTGTCGGATTTTACCTGACTAATCGGGCACAGCCGCCCGCGTAGTTTTCAAATTCAGCAGTTGACTTTTTCTTTTAAATTTTAATTAATACAAATCATGTGACGCCTCACTGAAATGATCTCGTCCATCTTGTTCCAATGAGGGGGCCACATGGCTTTTGAAAAATGTGAAAAAATAATAAAAATAACAAATTTTGTTATCCTGGGTATTAGATAAAGAAATAAAAGGTGCAATTAGTTGAATGTTTTAGCTTGGAATGCACACCTAATCAGATCACTTTACTGCAGTTAACTAACCAATCGGATCAATCCATTCATCTAAATCCCCGCCCACTGCCATGTCAATGTTATTTATGTTAAGTCCAAGTGTCATTCACGCAGTACATTCACCATCGTTTTTTTTTCACACATCTGACTTCAGAGCGTGAACACCTGGACAGTCATGGAATTACCAAACAGACTTGTGAAAGCCATTTCAGCTCTGGGCGTCTCATGTCCTATCTCCTGGACCATCCAGGAAATAGGCTTGAGCGTCCATCTGAAACTGAAGTTTGAAATTGAGAAAACCACAACACCAACCCGTTCGGGGAGAGGTAGTACCTTTGGAGAGAGGATCCCCTCTCACACTGGTCCTCACCCGAAGGGGCACGGAGGCCCTGAAAAGAGAGAGCATAAGAAAAAGAAGAAGAGTCCATCGACCAAGCGCAGGGACGCCCGGCGCCTGGAGGCCTTCCGGAATAGGAAGAAAGAGTTGAGTGAGAGGGTGGAGGTTCTGGAGGCAGCCGCCAGTTCCCCTCCTAGTCCCACTGGTACACCCAACCAACTGCCAGCTCCTGAGCCGGTACAGTTGGATGAGGAACGTCCAGTGGAGACTGAGGAGGAACTGGAAGTTGCATTCTCACCACCTCCCACCCCTCACTCTCCTCTTCCTTCACTACCGTGGAGCCAGGACCAGGCGCCAACTCCACACCAACTCCAGCCACTCAAGACTCGCTAAAAGACCAGTACTTGGACGGAATCATCCAGCAAGCAATAGAGGATAGCGCAAAAGCTACGAGAATCCAAGAAGCATTTGCAAGAGCACGGGCACTAAATTCAGACAAAACAACACCTACTACCACCACAACAACATCACCGTCACAGCCTCCTCCCTCCAAGAAAAAAGGAAAACACACAAACGCCGCTAAACCTGCTCCTTCCCTCTCCTCCTTTGACACGTCAAAACATGATGCAGAAAATCCGAAAGCAAAAGTACCACTACTACACTGTAAGAGAAGGGTCGAAAGGGCTTGCCCCAAACCGTCCCTGCGCGCCTTCGGCGCGGTAGAACCATTCTTCTAGATTTATGCAGTAATAGGAACGACGGACGATTCGAATTTTAGCGGGCAAATGAGCTATCGAGCAGTTGCTCGAACGAGTGACTGCACATACGGCTCTTCAACTCATCCCGGATAAAGGGATTCTAAAACCACACGTGTATTCTAAAAAGGAATTCTCTGAGAGGGATTCTGTAAAAGTGATTCTATAAGTGGGATTCCAAGCGTCTATACAACACCTAGTAATCTTACCATTGGCTCCAATCACGACTTCAACTGTACATCCTATGATCAGTCTCAACTGTATTCACCTTTCGTATAGTGTTCTACCAGCCTTGTGGGCTTACAGTTAAAACTAGAAGTCCTGTCACCAATAGTGCGCTTATCTAGGCTTAATTGCGTGTTGGAATTGCGCGCAATTTCCATATCGAATGGCATCCAAAGCACGTCAGGTTCTCCTGGTTACTCATAGCAAACACATGCTATGTTTCTGCCAATGGACCTCCGGGTTACCCGGAGGTCCATTGGCTGAAACATTGCTTGTACACTGGCCATATGTACAGAATGTGATAGCTTTACTTGGGCCATAACGCGTACATTAACACGCATATCGACGTGCTATTTGTGCGCATTTCATGACAGGACTTTTAGTTTTAACTGTATACCCTGGATATTAGCTACCATTATTCAATCTCCTACTCGAGTATAGCACCATTACTAACTCGTGGTGATTCTATCGTTAAGCCCCTATCATTGCCCTGTTGTCGCTACGGGTCCTAGTTAATATAATTATCGTAGGTGTCTTCCACTGCTACTAGCCGTCAAATACAGTCTGCTTACTCGAAGGACTCAAATTTTATCAACCAAACTGAGGTATAGAGCAGTTGCTCGAACGATTCATCTGAGTATTTGAGGATACTTAGGTAGTGGTCGTGCACTATTCAAAGGTACTTTTTTGGATGATACATGTTGGCGAATATCTCTATAACTTCTACATCCGTCGAACTTCTGTTGGGTTGTTGATGAAAGATAACATAAGGATATATAACCTTGTCCCTATATCCCGATAAATTCTGTGTTTTGATTGGTCATATTGTCTTGGACAAATAGCCATGCCAAAGGGTGCGCCCAACATCTAAGGTATACGAGAGCGTGCAACATCCAGGGTATAAGCGCACGCGAAACATCGGGGGTATATGGTTTCAATGAAAGCTTTTCGCTTCCGCTCGCCTGATTATAAAACTCGAACCAAAAAGCCCGAAAATAGTCACAAATATCATCAGACTTCCGACAATACAATCACAAAAATAAAATAAGAGCAAATAATTCGTCCCCTGAGTACCAATGTGTTCTATGTGCCACTAGGCACATATAACACATTGGAACTCAGGGGACGATATGTCAACAAAATACTGTTTACTTCGTTTCCTTAACGACCCAAGGGATGTAACTCTATCTGTTGTCTTTTGCGATTATAAAAACAAAATTATTATCACGAATTTGGTCCAAATGGTTGTGGTGCTGAGAAATGTGTCAACAAATTTATTTTCACTATGTTTATATTGTGTTTCAAACGGGACAAAAAGGTTATCTCTGCCAACATGTACGGTATATGGTGATTTAAAAACCGACACCCAGGTATTAAATCTCAATATACCATATATGTTGGCGGAGATAACATATATTCCATTCATTTTTATTATGTTATCTGATAAATTGTTCGCAATATACAATGACTTTGTTAAGTTCATGGTCAAATGTCCAATACATTTACATCGCCGATTACATCTTTGATTGGATTGTAGTTTTTTTCCTTCTTTCTAAAGAGATTGATAACAATCTAATCAAAAACTTCCAGTTGGTTCCGAATTTCTTCCTGTTGCTTCACTCTGGCTGCGTCTTTTTTCTAGATAAAACATGTTCGCGCATTAACCGCTAGTAGCTTGGCTTTGTTGGTTGCTTTGGTTTTTCTTGCTTGTTTGTTCCCGGTTGGCATCTTTCTGGGTAACAAATCACTCTTGGGTTCGGTTGGGACTTCGTTCTTAATATGTTTTTTTTTAGATTCATCCATCCGTGAATCGTCCTTCTTCTGAGTGATAACTTGAGATTTTTTCAGTTCGTTTTTTGGTAGATTCTGCCATGAGAATAATTTCGTTGCCTTCGTTGTTTAAGTGAAATCTCCATTCTTGTTTTGGCCTGTAGTTTTCTTCAATGTACGTGTAAGTCATCCTTGAATCTGAGAACTGTTGTTTAAAAAGATATCTTTAATCTTTGGAGTCTGGGTTATAAATGAGTTAAAACCCGAGATCAACCCTTTTAATACAATTTTTTCTCCCGTGACGAGTCCATTTTCTTCCGTCACCTAATATTCGTCTTCATCTTCATCACCTTCATCACCTTCCACTTTGAATAAGCATTTCGCCACAACAAGGTCGTCAAACAGAAATTTTCGCTTTTCTGTGAAGAATCCCAGAAATACGCCTTAGCGTATTTCTGGGATTCTTCAAAGAAAAACTCCTCTTCTTCACAAAGACGTGTGGCAGTCGCTTGAATTTCCTTCTGTATTGGGTCTAGCAAACATTCTGAATCTACACCAGCGCATCAATGTATTTCATTCCGATGGCTTTTCTGGCACTCTTTGAAGTGCTGTGTGTGCTGTTCAACTGCATCTTCTTTATCATTTCCTTCCTCGGTATAATTGTTCATGGAGGTTGTCAAAATCTTCTTGGTATGCGCAAGTAGGCACTTTCGACGATATTTTTCTTTACAAAAGAAGAATCTATCACGGGTTCCTCTTTTTCATATTCCGTATCGTTTTATTGAGCTTCAGAAGGTCCCGATTCATCGTACTCCGAATCTTCCATTTAGTAAACAATATCTTAGTGAACAATGACGAGATGATTGCATTGCGTCCGGATTGTTCGAAGGTTGGTTCACAAAAGAAAATGTGTTAGCATATATCCTTTTATAGGCTGGAGATATCGGGCAATACATTGACGGTGGGTTGGAGTAAACTCCCTAAACATTCTCCTTTCTCTATCTTTGCATGATGGCCGACTCTTTTTCTGGTGACAATGGCACTTCTTTCTGGGAAAGACATTATCTTTTTGCCTCTTCATGCTAAACTTTCGAATAAAGGTTCTTTCACGGTATTCACAGCAACGGACTTTTATATATTCACGCCACGAGGGTCAGGATACAAATGATCAATGAATTGCAGCTCGTCCTTTTTATATGTTTACCAACAGCAATACCCGAATGTAAAAGTCATAGAGATCTCTCGCAAAAGGTATCCTCCAACAGAGTACGACCTCGTCACCTCTTATCCTGAAATACGGAGGCGAGTCGTAGAGACGTACGTGGAGTCGTTGTTCGAACTATTGCTCTATAGCTAATTTGTGCGATACGATTCGAATCGTTCGAGTAAGCAGACTGCATTCGAATGGCAGTAGTAGTGGAAATACAAGTATGATGGTGATATGAACTGGACGTCCAGTCCAATCGAACACACGCTCCGCACAGACCCCATCATATTAGAACTCTTTGGATCCCATGAATTCCATAGTAACCACGTGCCATCAAAGATGGCGATCAGGATAGGTTAAAACGAGAATTTCGGAAGTCTGGGTAAATTGTCGGACCCATTTGAGGAATTAGATTTACTCCCGTTCAATCAAAAATACCCTCAGAGAACACTGCCGTCCTATTAGAGAACCTTCCGTTAGATAGCATCTACATTCCACCATAGAGACCAATATACAAAACGGACGACGAAAACATGTCGTCCCCTGAGTTCCAATGTCTTCTATGTGCCCTTAGGCACATAGAACACATTGGAACTCAGGGGACGATGTGTCACCCTAACAACACGCACTGTGCGTATGTACAGACACCGCGTACCATTATGATAATGACGTTACAACATAGTCATTCACGTGGGATACCGTGGCAACCCCCATATGACGTAATTGTATCGTGTGACTGTGACGTCACTTCCGAGCCGGGTTCCAAGTGATGGGGTTGTCCGGGTTCATGATGTACCTCGCTAGCGACTTCGCGTCAATTTGTCACTGTTCTCAGAAAATCTAAAATTTTGTTTGGTTCCCGAAGTTCTGTAGACGGAATTCCCTGTAATGTGATGATATATCGGGGGAGGGGGGGGGGGGGGGGGGGCAGTAGAAAACCTGCAGACGTCATGTCCCATTTTTTGGTTAAGCCTTTTTTAACTCCCACCCGCCACCTTGTACAATTTTTCTTCTGCCATTTTCAGACACCCAAGCCGTTTCCCCATTGAAATTACGAATTGCTTCACAATTGATATGGAAAGAAAAGTTCCCTGATTAGTTTGATTCCATCAGTGATTCCAGGTACTTGTTACAAATTTTTATTACCTAAAAAGGTTAGTTTCACTTCCTGTTTGCAAAATGAGGCTTCGGAGATCTTAAAAAACTGAATAAAGGTCTAACCCAACCCCATTCCCCTGATTCGACGTAAATAAAATGTTTAAATTATTCCCCTGTTTTTTTACCATAGAGTAAGCAGAAAATGACAAATAATTGAATCCATTCTGATCCATTTATTTATTTTTTAGGCAGGAGTCTACATGATTGATTCCATAAGTGACTCCAAGTACTAACCTTGTTAGTTATCATTATATCTAATGTGATGTTAGGCCAGGGATGTGGCGACAGGGGAGGGGGTAGGAATCGCACCCCCTCCCCAGCTAGGAGTATTTTTTTTCAATAGTTGGAAATTCCGAGGTCGAGAATCAAATAGTTGGAAATTCAATAAATTAACATTGTTCATGAAAAATATTAAAATTCCAACTTATGATGAGAACTTTTATTTCAAACTGAAAACTTGAGTTTCAATTTTCCTACTCTAAAATTGACATGGCCTCAAAATTTCGACTCTGACATCAATCCTGTAAATTTTCTGACCCGGACACAGATTCAGATTCAGATTCAGATTCTTTAAAAGTTACGGTGGCTGGTTTAGGACCTAGGAAATATTTTTTTATCTCGTGCGCACGAGATACTAAGTCGTGCGCACGACATAATTATCTCGGCGCACGAGATAATAAGTCGTGCACACGAGATACTAAGTCGTGCGCATGACATAATTATCTCGTGCGAACGAGATAATAGGACGTGCGCACGAGATAATAAGTCGTGCGCACGAGATAATTATCTCGTGCGCACGAGATACTAAGTATACCTTTTCATAGCCACGTGATTAACTGATGTTCACAGGAAAATACCTCCAAGTAACTCCTTCTTGCAATGATAAATTTATAGAATAAATCTTCAGCCACGGTGTACACATTTCTCGTTGGGACTGAATACAATCTTCACACGATTGAAACACATGTTTTTTTAGAACATAATTATTGTGACATGACTTTTGTAAAAAAGTGTTCTGCAGATCATGCGATAATCTTGCTTGCGTAGTGATCCTAATTATTTCAAGCATTCGCCAAAGAACAATTTTGTCATAATCCATTGTTTATAAGGAACTATTTTATTAAAGAATTTATACAAAGTAAATGTTCTTATGATTTAATATTAACCCTAGTTAAACTGTGACACCCTGGATGATTTAATTTTATAAAACATTGTCGACCGAATAATATGCAAATCCATTTGGTATTACTATGGAAGTTCAGCAATTATTCAGTCCTAAGGCATACTACTTGGTAAATCTGCCAGACGGACGATGGTCTAAATTAATGTTCCAGAATATTTGGAATTCAAACACAAAGACAGGGTGGATAGACCAATGAGGTAGTCTATTTATTTATTGGCGGTTTAACGACACTTTCGACAGCCAAGGTCCCCTCGAGTCGGACAGTTTTACGAGTGGAGGAAGCTGGAGTATCCGGAGAGAACCTCCAATCAACGGCGAGCAACTGTCAGACTCACCAACGCACTAACTCTTCACAAGCAGGGTTAGCATTGGCTGAAGACATGTTCACAATTGACGTGCAGTACGCCTTAGTACACAATACCACCGTGTCCCCACGTGGGCAATTGGAATTAACCCTTTCAAGACTGACACCCTGGAAGGTATGAATGAATGAATGAATTTTTTATTCAGCAATATACAGCAATGTAAATATACACATAACTACATACAATACACAACGAGATTATATATGCATGTATACCGCAAGGAGACGGCATAGCCAGATTGGCTGTCTACCTGTCAACGGCGAAATGGGCGAAACCAGTCTGGTTTGTTGGGAGGATCAGTAAAAATTTAATCCAACAGCTCTGTCGAGGTGTTGGATTAAATTATTACCGAGCCTCGCTTCAGATTTTTTGCTCTTTACATCGTCTGCTCGTCCACTACCAATTTTCTCTTCACGCAAACATTTACGCGCACCGGGTTGAAACGGGGTTAAGTGTCTTGCCCAAGGAAACATCGCGGTTGCCGGACCTGCATCTCTACCTACTGAGCCACCGCGCTCCCGAGGTAGTCAATATAGAACTATGCAATAGAGATATCTAACTTAGAAGTGACCGCAACCCAGGGTATAAAAATCGACAAAGAAAGGGTCATGGTCGATTATAACCCGAATTGGCGAGAGGGGGGGGGGGGGTTGGGGGTCAAAGCAAGTAGGTCTTTGGGTGGCCTGCATAATAAAGAAAAGTCAGATTTTGAAGAGTACCTTGGTGGCACATTTAGTGGGGGCGGGGGGGGGAGGAGGGGACACTGTTGTTCAAGATGAGGTCGCAGTCGCTGGAGCTGGAAAAGTAAGAACAACAATGAAAAGGAGTGTCAAATGTGTAATTTGGGCGTAGTGGAGACCCTAGAACACTTTCTATTAGAATGTCCAAAATACCAGTCTAACAGAATAAGATTCACCGGGCATATAATGGGGAAGTGTGATCGGAGAATAAAGGACATGTGGTTAGTGGATGACGCAAAGGAGAGGGTTAGTATGCTTATCGGAGAGATGGGGAAGAATAGTGTAGGGGATGTCATCAAACAGTTCGTCTCAGAGAGTCGGGAGAAGAGTAGAGCGTTGGAGATAAGGAGGCATTTGGGAGCACAGGGCAAATAAAATCCTTCTCACCTGAGAACCGCGGCAAATCAGTGACCGGCTAATTACTACTAGGCTGTAACAAAAATATACTATTCAAAAAAGTAGGGGATATCCAAACCGATGTTGATATTTTCAGGATACGCGCGTGATTGGACACATGAATATGTTACCAAGTTTAATGTGGATCATGAATGTCACCACCTCACGAAAACTTCGTGCATGTTTTTCGCACGAGCGCCGTGTTAATGTCTGTGGGGTACGTTTTGAAATTTTCATTTGTACTGGACGGGCTTTTTCGAAGGTCTCATAATTCTTTTCTTGGTATGAACTCGTTCATCAATAGTTCCTGATCGAAACGTAACTTTTGAGGTAGGCGAAGACTGATAGGTGACGAACGTTTACGTGCCGTTGGCATGTTGGAAGCTGGCAACAGTCAGACTGCAGTGACTCAAATTCAAAACTTTACTCAATCGGTGATTAGAAGGTTGTGGTCACGCTACCGTCAGACAGGCAATGTTGATGACAGGCAGCAATCAGGTCGTACAAGGGCGACAACAGATAACCAGGATCGTTTCATCCGAACCACAACATTACGTAACCGCCATCAAAGTGTCTCAGAAATTGGACGACAGCAGGTGTACCGAATGACAGATGTGCGTGTAGGTGGTCAGACTATCCGAAATCGCCTACACAGCTGGAATTTGCACGCTCGGCGACCTCGAATAATTCCACGTTTTACTGAATGTCACATCGCAACAAGGTTTAATTGGTATGGAAGGACTGCGATGGAACAATAGTCGGTGGAGCGACTTCGTGATTTCCGATGAATCGAGGTTCTCTCGCGATTTCCACTACAGGCGAAACAGAGTGTGGAGGCGGCGGAACGAACGATACCATGACGTAACCGTTAGACAGCACGATCGTTTTGGTGGTGGATCGTTTTTGGTGTGGGGAGGCATAACCATGACAAGCAGAACAGTATCAGATGTCATCCAATGGCGTGTCACAGGGCAGTACTACCGTGACAACATGTTAGCAGCTCATGCGATGCCATTTGCGCGACGTCACAACTGTCGATTAATTTTTCAAGATGACAATGCAAGAGTACACAGGGCCCGTGTCGCTGCCGAGTTCCTACAGGAACAGAACCTCACTACACTCCCTTGACCAGCACTAAGTTCAGACCTTTCACCAAACGATCACGTCTGGGATATGCTTGGCAGGCGCCTGCGACAACGCCAACAGCCAACTATCATTGTCCAGGAACTCGCCTCCGCACTCCAGGAAGAATGAAATAACATCAGTCAAGCTGATATTGGACGGTTGGTGAGGAGTATACCACGTCGGATCCGCGTTTGTTTCGCGAACCGAGGAGGATTTACAAGGTACTGAGGTCTTGGACTGAATGTGGTAAATTCTCTGACCGACCGTCCATTCTTCTACAACTCAGTGAGTGTAATGTGTGCTTGTCAGACACCCAACTATCGTTGAAATCTTTGAACCAGATGTCACAGTGCAATGCCTCAACTGTCTTTTTATGAAAATATAAATATATTTCTTCATATATCTCACTTTTATCAAACATCCCCTCCCTTTTTTGAATAGTATATTTGGGCCCAATACAGGAGCGCGGATTTTAACTTAGTGCAATATGAGAAAAATTCTTTAAAAATCTTCTTTTTTCAGATCCACCAATCAGAATCCTTTCATATTTCGTGTACAGCATCTCTTGAGTGATCTGATTCAAGTTTGTTCAAACTGAGAACCAGGGTTAATATTTAGGTTCCCAATTGGATACCGAATTTTAACTTGGTGCAAAATGAGGTAATTTCTTTAAAAATCCTCTTCGGATTCACAGGCAGACTCCTTTCATATTTGGTATACGGCATCTCGGGAAGGGGGGGGGGGGAGGGGCAGTTTCAAGTTTGTTCAAATTGGGTCCCTTGGTTCGTATTTTGGCTCCCTATGGTAGCCCAAATTTTAACTTAGTCCAATATAAGGACATTTTTTTAAAAATCTTCTTCAGATTCAGCAAATAGAATCCTTTCATATTTGGTATACAACATCTCTAGTTCACTATTCCGAACAGCATTCTGGGACTCGATGCGTGCTATGCGATCTATTGGGACAGTGACCATGTCACGTAACACCCATAGCAACCGCACTACTCCCTAGCAACGGGCAAACTACTGTGCCTATTGTAACCAAATTTGGTATCTGAGCCAATAATGCATTGGGAGATCGGCCCATGGGGTCAATTATTATGTCACCTGACATCCATAGTAACCAAAGCGACTCCTTGGCAATGGAGACAGTACTGGGCCGAGTTTGATCGAATTTGGTATGTGAACCCACAATGCATTACGAAATCGACCTATTGGGTGATTGACCATGTTTCATAACGTCCATAGCAACCAACGCGACACCATAGCAACGGGCAAACTACTAGGCCGATTTCAACCAAACTTGGTGTATGAAACCATAATGTCTCGGGAATTCGACCTATTTGACAATTGACCATGTCCAATAGGTCTCACGTAACACCCATAGCAACGGGCGCGACTCCCTAGCAACGGGCAAACTACTGGTCCTATTTTAACCAACTTTGGTATCTGAGCCCATAATACATTGGGAGGTTGACCCATTGGGCAATTTATCATGTCGCGTGCCATACATAGTAACCAAAGCGACTCACTAGCAATGGGCAGACTACTGCACCGATTTTACCCGAATTTGTTATTTGGAACCACAATACATTACGATTTCAACCTGTTGGGTTATTAACCATGTTGCATAACTCCCATAGCAATCTCCACTATGTCATAGCAACTGGCAAACTCCTGGACAGATTTCATCCATACTTGGTGTATGAAACCATAATGGCTCGGAAATTCGATCTGTTGGGACAATGACCGTGTCACGTCACACCCACAGCAACCGGTGCAACTCCCTTGCAAGGGGAAACTACTGGGCCCATTTTAACCACATTTGGTATATGAGCCCATAATGCATTGGGAGATCAACGCATTGGGCCACTGGGTCTACCCACGGGTTTAATTGAAATGTTTTTTTTTATTTATGCGCACAACTTATTCAGTGACTGGACAAACCTCTCGATAATCAAATCACGTTGATCCGTAGCAATCGCCTGCTCCCTTACATGTTAGCTTAATTAATGGTGGCTTTTTCAGCTATTTCAAAGTTAGGACTGTGAGTGGACCAGAAACAAAACTAACAGTGCAACAACTTCATTTTATCTCCACCCCATTTCCATTGCAGTGAACTAAATATTTACTCGATTTCTACTAAATTTTATATATAGTACCGTGAGCTACATAGAAACCAAATAAACTACGCGGCAAGCTGGCCTGGCTCTTTTTAATTTAAATACAGAATTTTATCATTCATATCTCTTTCTGTGATATGTATCAACGCAAACGCAATTCTGGGTATGCTAAATCTTTGAAGCATTACGGTATTCTTCATTAGAGGAACAAAAATAGGAACATAACCGGCACATCTGTTCTGGTGTTTAAATCTTACCAAAAGGAATTTCTTCGTGTTTTTATGTTTTCATACCAGCACTGTTGTGTCCCACAAGTACTTGGTAATAATTAGATAATAACGAGGTTAATGACACGAACTAAACTCATCTTCAGACCACTGAAATATACACGAAGCCAGATTTGTATCTACACGGTGGAGTGGAGAATCACTGCCATTTTTCCCATCGCCCTTTTTTGCATAGCATTATTATAATTTTCTTGTTTTATTTTCTACTGATGTCACGGGTGTTTCCTCAACAATCACTTGATACTTAGTTGGATCTTCCTCGCTCGTCTAATAATTTGAAAACAAATAACTTCGTCCAAAGTCGATTTTCATGACGATATAAGTAAGTTAAGGGATGCTTCTTTTTTCATGTAACACTGACCCACCGGTGTAAATGTGTCGCAACCGTATCGCAATCCGAGCGAGAAAGAAGACCGCCTTGCTACCGGTGCCGTAAAATATCTATTTGGAACTACGGCTGGTTGGTCCATTTTCTTTGAGCGCCTTTGGTTTGTCAAAGAAAATGCTTAGTGAACCGGTGTGACAGGAATGATAGTCCGTATGAACGTTAGTCCCTCTGGACTATTATTCCGCGGAATTATAGTCCTGGGTCTAACATTTCTAGGAATAGTAGTCCGGCGGACTACTATTCCTAGAAATGTTAGACCTAGGACTATAATTCCGCGGAATAATAGTCCAGAGGGACTAATTTTCCTACGGACTATCATTCCTGTCACACCGGAATGAATTTTTTTCGTCTGATTAACATTCAGACGGGATGGAGAGCTACTCTATAACCTGAAAAGACTGAAGATCTGGAGGGGGAACTGCAGCGGGGAGGAGCTTTATAAGGGATAGGGTGCTTGATGATTGTATTAGAAACTGGTGGGCTGGAATTTGGACCAAGAGCTGTTTAGACGGGTTATATAAAAAAGGATGCGCCAGCTTTTAGGGAGTACCTGGACGGATCGTTTGGGGGTCATTGTTGTTCAAAGTGAGATCCAAGTCACTGGAGCTGAGGGGGAGAATCGGGAAAGGCGAGGAAATAGTGTGCCAAATGTGTAACTTCGGTGTAACGGAGACCCTGAAACATTTCATTATAGAATGCCTCAAATTTTGCCAAGAAGAACAAGGCTCCTTGTGAAACTAATGGAAAAATAGGATGGAAACATGAAGGATAATTGGACGAGGACAAGGGTAAATTTTATAGTTGGGGAAGGGTCCAATGGGGGGAATTGTGAAACAATTTTTGAATGAATGCTGGGAGATTATGATGGAAAGTGGGGTAGGAATACCCCGGCGGGGCACTGGGCTAATTTAGGCCTCCTCGTTAGAGGACCGCGACAAATCAACGGAAGGCCGAAGATTTATTATTATAGATTCGCAAGGCTGATTGTACGCCATCCCAATATGTCTACAAAACGTCGTTCGAATGGGTTGGCACACGGACACACTTGAAAACATGGAGATGGCATCGCGATTTTTATCGTGACTGCCTGCCTTCCAACCCGCCTGCCTGCCCGCCCCACTGCCCGAGGATCTACCAGCCCCCGCCGAACTGTTAGCCCAACGACCCCAAGATACCCCACCCATTTACCCACCGGCCCTATGCAGCAGACCTGATAATAAACAAGAGGCTCCACGGACCCTGGAGCTCTCACCTTGACCAGAATCCGATATAAACCGAGGCCACGAATGAATCTACATTATGCAATCAATCTCCTTAGGATCCATTGTCAATCCATGAGGCCCTCAGTAGTGATTAAAATAGTTTAAGCTTTATGCCTTTCCTTCAGTTAATCATAATGACCAAAGTGGAGCTCCTCTAAGGAGCCCCTTTGATATACAACCTATGTGGGTGAGACCTTCGGAAAAGCCCGTCCAGTACATAGTTACACACTTCTTGAGGGTACTTAATAAACATGGCGCCTTATAAAATTGACTTGGAATTAAGTTTCTATTTTTAGCACTCATCGAGTCCCTGAATTCAGTTCTGAATAGTGAACTAGAGATGTTGTATACCAAATATGAAAGGATTCTGTCTGGTGGATCTGAAAAAGATCTTTAAAGAAATTTCCTTATATTGCACTAAGTTAAAATTTGGGCTACCATAGGGAGGCAAAATATGAACCCAGGGACCCAATTTGAACAAACTTTAATTTTGCCCCCCCCCCCCTTTACGTCCCCCCCCCCCCCCCCCCCCCGAGATGGTGTATACCAAATATGAAAGGATTCTGTCTGTGAATCCGAAGATAATTTTTAAGGAAATTACCTCATTTTGCACCAAGTTAAAATTCGGTATCCAATTGGGAACCTAAATATTAACCCTGGTTCTCAGTTTGAACAAACTTGAATCTGATCACTCAAGAGATGCTGTACACGAAATATGAAAGGATTCTGATTGGTGGATCTGAAAAATAAGATTTTTAAAGAAATTTTCTCATATTGCACTAAGTTAAAATCCGCGCTCCTGTATTGAGCCAAAATATACTATTAAAAAAAGGAGGCTATATTTGATAAAAGTGAGATATTTGAAGAAATATATTTATATTTTCATAAAAAGACAGTTGCGGCATTGCACTGTGACATTTGGTTCAAAGATTTCAATGATAGTTGGGTGTCTGACAAGCACACATTCCACTCACTGAGCTGTAGAAGAATGGACGGTTGGTCAGAGAATTTACCACATTCAGTCCAAGATCACAATATCTTGTAAATCCTCCTCGGTTCGCGAGACAAACGCGGATCCGACGTGGTATACTCCTCACCAACCGTCCAATATCAGCTTGACTGATGTTATTTCATTCTTCCTGGAGTGCGGAGGCGAGTTCCTGGACAGTGATAGTTGGCTGTTGGCGTTGTCGCAGGTACCTGCCAAGCATATCCTAGATGCGATCGTTTGGTGAAAGGTCTGGACTTAGTGCTGGTCAAGGGAGTGTAGTGAGGTTCTGTTCCTGTAGGAACTCGGCAGCGACACGGGCCCTGTGTACTCTTGCATTGTCATCTTGAAAAATTAATCGACAGTTGTGATGTCGCTCAAATGGCAACGCATGAGCTGCTAACATGTTGTTACGGTACTACTGCCCTGTGATACGCCCTTGGATGACATCTAATACTGTTCTGCTTGTCATGGTTATGCCTTCCCACACCAAAACCGATCCACCACCAAAACCATCGTGCTGTCTAACGGTTACGTCATGGTATCGTTCGTTCCGCCGCCTCCACACTCTGTTCGCCTGTAGTGGAAATCGAGAGAGAACCTCGATTCATCGGAAAACATGAAGTTGCTCCACCGACTATTGTTCCATCGCAGTCCTGTTCCATACCAATTAAGCCTTGTTGCGATGTGACATTCAGTCAAACGTGGAATTATTCGAGGTCGTCGAGTGTACAAATTCCAGCTGCGAAGGAGATTTCGGATAGTCTGACCACTGACACGCACATCTGTCGCTCGGTACACCTGCTGTCCAATTTCTGAGGCACTTTGATGGCGGTTACGTAATGTTGTGGTTCGGATGAAACGATCCTAGTTATCTGTTTCCGCCCTTGTACGACCTGATTGCTGCCTGTCATCAACATTGCCTGTCTGGCGGTAGCGTGACCACAACCTTCTAATCACCGATTGAGTAACGTTTTGAATTTGAGTCACTGCAGTTTGTCTGTTGCCAGCTTTCAACATGCCAACGGCACGTAAACGTTCGTCACATGTCAGTCTTCGCCAACCTCAAAAGTTATGTTTCGACCAGAAACTATTGATGAACGAGTTTATACCAAGAACAGAACGACGAGACCTTCGAAAAAGCCCGTCCAGTACAAAAGAAAATTTCAAAACGTACCTCACAGACATTAACACGGCGCTCGTGCGATAAACATGCACGAAGTTTTCGTGAGGTGGTGACATTGATGATCCACATTAAACTTGGTAACATATTCATGTGTCCAATCACGCGCGTATCTAATAACTTTTTCTGAAAATATCAACATCAGTTTGGATATCTCCTACTTTTTTGAATAGTATATTTTTGTTACAGCCTAGTAGTAATAAGACGGCCGCTGATTTGCCGCGGTTCTCAGGTGAGAAGGATTTTATTTGTCCTGTGCTCCCAAATGCCTCCCTATCTCTACGGTTCTACTCTCCTCCCAACTCTCTAAGACGAACTGTTTGATGACATCCCCTACACTATTCTTCCCCATCTCTCCGATAAGCCGACTAACCCTCTCCTTTGCGTCATCCACTAACCACATGTCCTTTATTTTCCCATCACACTTCCCCATTATACGCCCGGTGAATCTTATTGTGTCAGACTGGTATTTTGGACATTCTAATAGAATGTATTTTAGGGTCTCCACTACGCCCAAATTACACATTTGACACTCCTTTTTACTGTTGTTCCTACTTTTCCAACTAAGCTCCAGCGACTGCGAACTCATCTTGAACAACAGTGCCCCCCCCCCCCCCCCGAATGTGCCGTCAAGGTACTCTTCAAAATCTGGCTTTTCTTTATTATGCAGGCCACCCAAAGACCTACTTGCTTTGACCCCTCTCTCGCCAAATCGGGTTACAATCGACCATGACCCTTTCTGCGTCGATTTTTATACCCTGGGTTGCGGTCATTTTAAGTCAGATATCTCCATTGCATAGTTCTATATTGACTACCTCGGGAGCGCGGTGGCTCAGTAGGTAGAGATGCAGGTCCGGCAACAACGTTGTGTCCTTGGGCAAGACACTTAACCCTTTTTCAACCCGGTGCGCATAAATGTTATCGTGAAGAAAAAATTGGTAGTGGACGAGCAGACGATGTAAAGAGCAAAAAATCTGAAGCGAGGCTCGGTAATAATTTAATCCAACAGACAGGGCTGTTGGATTAAATTTTTACTGATCTTCCCAACAAAGCAGACTGGTTTCGCCCATTTCGCCGTTGACAGTTTTGCCTGAAATGATACCTTCCAGGATGTCAGTGTTGAAAGGGTTAATTCCAATTGCCCACGTGGGGACACGGTGGTATTGTGTACTAAGGCGTACTGCACGCCAATGGTGAACTTGTCTTCAGGCAATGCTAACCCTGCTTGTGAATAGTTAGTACGTTGGGGAGTCTGACAGGTTATCTCCGGATACCCCAGCTTCCTCCACCCGTAAAACTGTCCGACACTAGGTTGCCCTGGCTGTCGAAAGTGTCGTTAAACCCCCCAATAAATAAATAAATAGACTACCTCATTGGTCATTCCACCCTGTCTTTGTGTTTAAATTCCAAATATTCTGGAACATTAATTTTGACCACCGTCCGTCGGGCAGATTTACCAAGTAGTATGCCTAAGGTCTGAATAATTGCTGAACTTCCAGAGTAGTACCAAATGGATTCGCATATTATTTGGTTGACAAAGTTTTATAAAATTAAATCATTCAGGGTGTCCAAGTTTAACTAGGGTTAAATAAATCATAAGAGCATTTACTATGTATAAATTCTTTAATAAAATAGTTCCCTATAAACAATGGATTTTTACAAAATTGTTCTTTGGCGAATGATTGAAATAATTAGGATCACTACGCAAGCAAGATTATCGTATGATCTGCAAAACACTTTTTTACATTAGACATGTCAGAATATGATTTTAAAAAAAGATTTGTTTCAATCTTGTGAAGATTATATTCAGTTCCTTGACCGACAAATATATATACCGCGGTTGAAGATTTATTCTATAAATTTATCATGGCAAGAAGGAGTCACTTGAAGGTATTTTCCCGTGAACATCAGTTAATCACGCGGCAATGAAAAGCTATGCTTTGTATCTCGTACGCACGACTTATTATCTCGTGCGCGCGAGATAATTATGTCGTGCGCACGACTTAGTATCTCATGCGCACGACTTATTATCTCGTGCGCACGAGATAATTATGTCGTGCGCACGACTTAGTATCTCGTGCGCACGACTTATTATCTCGTGCGCACGAGATAAAAAAATATTTCCTAGGTCCAAAACCAGCCACCGTTCAAGAAGGAGTTACTTGGAGGTTTTTTCACGTGGCAATGAAAAGCTATACTTAGTATCTTGTGCGCACGACATAATTATCTCGTGCGCACGAGATAATAATCTCGTGCGCACGACTTATTATCTCGTGCGCACGACTTATTATCTCGTGCGCACGAGATATTTATGTCGTGCTCACGACTTATTAGCTCGTGCGCACGACTAATTATCTCGTGCGCACGAGATAATTATGTAGTGCGCACGACTTATTATCTCGTGCACACGACTTATCTCGTGCACACGAGATAAAAAAAAATATTTCCTAGGTCCTAAACCAGCCAACGTAATAAGTGATGCTTTTTCCGTTTCAGGACTAGTGAACATTTTCAGAAGGGTTCATAACCCTTTACCCAACGCAGACGATTTCAAAATTCATTTTTTTAAATTTTTTAAAAAAATTCAACAAAACCATATCATGTGACCCCTCACTGGAACGAGCTCGTCGAGCACGTTCCAAAGAGGGGGTCACATGATATGGTTTTGTTGAAATTTTTCGAAAAATAATATTTTTTCAGCAGCTGTATTTGCATATTACGCGGGTGGATGCGGGTGATTCGTTGGTAAAGGATTAAAAGACAGACCCAGCGCTGCAGTGCAACCACCTATCAACACCAATCACAGTTGGTATTTACACCGCTGCCCCCCCCCCCCCCCCCCCAGCTGAAACCCTCTAGCCACATCCCTGTGTTTGGCAAATTTGTAAGAGAGAGTTGGGCACGTAGTTTTATGTAGATTTATTCCGCTGGTTTATTTGTAAATTCTGCTTTATCCCTTTAACGCAGACAATGTGACATGCTGCTACACAGTGATTGGTATCGGAAGATAATATAACTCCATAATACATGTATATACAGAGTCTTTTCTGTATATATCATGGGGCTATATTATCTTCCGGTACCATTGACTGTGTGCTGCTACCATCTATATTTTCACAATGCATATGTAGTACTTATCACTGCATCCGTGACTAGTTTTGAGGTCACATTGTTAGCATGCAGATGTATAATATAACTTCAATTTTGTGCAGCCAGACGAACACAGGACGGGAGCGCGGTGGCTCAGTAGGTAGAGGTGCAGGCTTCAAGCCGAGATGTCCTCGGTTCGAATCCCACCTGCAGCAACCGCATTACGTCCTTGGGCCAGACATTTCACCCCCATTGCCCATGTGGGGGCACGGTGGTGTTGTGTACTAAGGCGTATTGCACGTCGATGGTGCACTTGTCTTCAACCAATGCTAACCCTGCTTGTGTGGAGTTAGTATGTTGGGGAGCTGACAGTTGCTCGCCGTTGCTCGGTGGTTCTCTCCGGGTATTCCGGCTTCCTCCACCCGTAAAACTGTCACGGTCATGATTAGCCATTGTGCAAAACTATGTGACCTTAAACACCAATACATAAATAATACGAACACAGGACACTGAAATCACTTCGAAGACCATGGCTCAGCGGAATGGTTATAAGTATAGTCAATATTGTGCACAAGACCTGTGCATTATATCCTAGTTTGAAAATGAGGTTTATTTCATGATATGTTTAACACTTATTACACCAGGGTCATGCAACAATATTTGAAATTTAAAAGCGTGTTGTAACTATTAACCATGTTGAAACAGGACAGGTGTCACAATCAATTCACTGGCACTCATTCTCCGTCATAATACTAAGGCAATGACAACGAGTAATCAACAGAAAATATTCTCAAATATCCTTCTAACATTTGAGTGAATAAGTGAAGCCTTTGAAGTGAACAGAATATTAGTTGTTTACCTTAATTCATGTTGTATCTGGTGCATTATAAAGCATTTTTCCAACACAACAAATTGTCCGGCATATTTTCTATTCTGTGAACCAGACACCCACCCCTCCACCAACACGTATTATTATTCGTGACATTTGCAGGATTTCAGCTCATATTAACGCTTATAAATGTTCCTTGTGTTGCAGTTAACTAATTAGGGTTGATTTACCGCATTATCTCAGCGGTTTGGAACAGAAATAATGATATATTGTAGAACATTATGAAAAATTGCATAATTTCAGTACGCATGTTTTTAGCGAACCCATGAGAACCCCCCCCCCCCCCCCCACCTCCCCCCCCCCCCACACACACACACACACTAGTGTTTAACCGATTACCAAAAATGGTCGCAGACCGATTACCGGTTATTTGAGCTCACAATCGGCCGATTCTGATGCCGATCCCGATTGTAATACCACGCACTACTAGACAAGTCGAGGCTCGAAAGAACTACATTAAACTAAACATTTTTCTTTATTGACTGGAATTGTAGGAAAATTACCAGTCGCGCACACTTGGGCGGTAAACGTGGATCTCACAGAGCCACGTTTACCGCCCAAGTGTGCGCGACTGGTAATTTTACTGCGACCCGAGTCAATGGAATAACTGGCGATTGCCGCAAGTACGTTCAATTGTGAGCTTCACTTGTCGTTTAACTTGTGTATCCCGTAAACGGGGCGTCTGGAGAGATTAAGCATACACACTGTGGTTCTTTCTCAACTTTATTGAATGGTATCATTGGCATCATTTTACACTAGCAGTTGAACAAGATAATAAAATGCGATTAATGAATCATTGCAAAATGCTTGGCAACAATCGGTTGAACCGCCACCGTCCAGGAGCCTTCGCCGTTGTCATCCGATTGCCTACAATCGGCCGATTGTGGTGGCCGGTTCCGATCATCGGTTGAACACTACCCCCCACATCACATAACGTCTCGGAAATGTTTGGCGCCCCCCCCCCCCCCCCTCCTGAATATACTGAATGTTTTTTGAATTAGATAAATGGAGTATACACAGAACATTACCTAAGGTGGATAAATTTACGCATGTATGAATAAAAGTCGTTTCATACAATTTTAGAACACATAAAAACGGTTTGATGCGTTAGTAAAGCTTGTATTTAAAACCATGACAACGCTAAATTACTCTCGTGCGAAAATAGCTACTTGAGTGGTGACGTCATTAAAATATAACTCCCAGAAATTATTTTTTTTTTTTTGGCTATCGGGGGAGCAGCAAGCAAATTGTTTGACAAATTCTGCTTTTAATCTGACCCTCCCTATCGAGAAGGTTCTTGTTGAGACATACAAGAGATTGATTGGTTTTCATGTTTTATTTTGGGTTGGTGTTGACGTTGCTACCTCTTCGCCTGATACTTCCAAGAACGAAAAGCCAATCGCTTCATTATTTTCCGTCTTTTGCTTTGAAAGCTTAGTGTAAAATACATTAACATGCACATATATCTTAAAGCTAACTGTGTGCTCTTATGCTAAAGTGAACTAGCCGAAAGCCTAGGCGTTGCCCCCTCCCCCCCCCCCCCACCCGACATTTTCGCTAACCCTGAAACATTGGCCCAATGCAAGTGTCATGGAATATAGAGCATCAAAATGGTCTCCAATAGAGGGCTACATGCGACACAAATGCCTCAGATGTGCTATAAAAGCACAGAATTTTGCAAAAATTTGCTCGGTTAAGAAATAAACCTCTCCGTGAAGGGAAGTGGGAAAGGCGGTATCGACCGAAGAATCCTAGTTAGGACTAGGTGGAAGCTGTCCGTACAAACCACAACGGCCTTCCAAAAATACCCTTACCAAGCCCCACTCCCACCCCAACCCCCAAGCAAGCACAATAGCCAGGGCACCCCTAATGACCCTATTATAGAATTCTGGCTACGCGCCTGCTCTTTATGATCGCCTTGAGGGTCGGACCAATAATGATTTTTAATACAAAACTTCCTCTCTGTTCTCTTTCCCAGACGATCCAAGATTCACTAACAATGACAGTCAAAGATACAGTTTCACTTTGTACTAAAATTCAAAGACAAGCGTGGCTTGAAGAAATTGTACTTCATAAATTCAAAACAAAGTTGGAACACACAATTCCGAAACATAGGCAATGAAACCGTCCCCAATATCTATTCCTTTGTGAAGTCTATTAAGTTCTCAGAAGAAAGAGTACACCAAAACGCAGAGGAAAAAAACTCTTTCGAATTTCATAAATTAATCTGGGGTAAGGATTGGGAGCGCGGTGGCTTAGGAGGTAGAGGTGCAGGCTGCAAGCCGAGGGGTCCTCGGTTCGAATCCCACCTGCGGCAACCGCGTTGTGTCCTTGTGCAAGACACTTCATCTCCACTGCCCGCGTGGGAACACGATGACGCCGTGTGCTAAGGCGTACTGCACGTCGATGGTACGCGCGTCTTCAACCAACCTAACCCTGCCTGTGCTGCAGTGCGGAGTTACGATGTTGGGGAGCTGGCAGCTGCTCGTCGTTGCTCGGTGGAGTACTCCGCCTTCCTCCACCCGTAAAAGTGTCACGGTCATGATTAGCCATTGTGCATAAATATGTGACCTTAAACATTAATAAATAAATAAATAAATAAATGGTTTAAGGATTTCTGTAACAATGGCGCGAGTTCGCTTCACCGTAACAGCCTGGTTATAAGACGTGATATTAATGGCTATATGCTACTCTATAACGTGACAACGCCAAAACTATTTTTAGATAATAATACCTGTGGAGCTGCGTGGTTCGGTTGCGTGGAAGGAACTGGACTAGTCGTCCCCTGAGTTCCAATGTGTTCTATGTTCCAGCAGGCACATAGAACACATTGGAACTCAGGGGACGTAGTGGCTCCGACGGACTCTCATCACTTAGACTACCTGACGAAATGGGAGAAGGCGTCTTGCTCTCATTATCGGACTCCTTCTGTCTGATTGACTCGTCCATCTAAAATGTAACAATGGGAACATAACATAGACAAGATGAGTGTTATTGATTTATTACCCTAATTGTTTTTCTTGATTCAACATGCTTAGAAGTTAATCCCCTAGAACCCCTACGAATGATCAGAGATAGGTTGGGCTGAACCCAATGGAGGTACGTACATACAGGGCCAGTGACATATATACAGCACTCATGTTCGCACAAACCGAACGTGGACAACAAGGCCTAACCGTTTGTTCAGTGAGGTTTTATCCTCCGGTCTTGATGAACCGTGGGCCACTGTTTATGCTGAAACATCAATCTATCAACGATTAGTGGCCACGCCCACTCCAGGGCTGTCCGTGCTCATTTGCTGACCAAACCTGCTATGACTAGACTTCTGTTCTAAGAAATCCGCGCGCTTGAAAATGTGGAATGTAGTACAATGAACGCAACATGTGACGATCCCGTCGCGGGGAAATATACAACAGCGGAAGCTGCCGTTAAATCTGACGTCATCAATTTGTTGGATCTCCTTGATGGCCTGCTCCGCGGTGAAGCGGATGGACGAAATGGAATATTGTGGGCGCAGCACCACAAACAAATCTGTCTTCTACAATTGTACCTGACAGGAGAACGCACCGGACATTACTTCCTTCATACGTATTGTGTAAGACTGATGATCCTAATTTGCCATACTCAAGCCATATGCCACTGAACGGAAATACTTTCCAGGAAACCCTGTTTTCGTCATAGATGATGGATTTCTGTTGAGAGCAGTCATATGGTCCAAACAATCGTCATATGGAGATATCTGCACAACATATTCAAATTATATTTATTTATTTATTTATTTATTGGTGCTTAACGCCACATCAGCAGCTAGGGCTATATCGTGGCGAGAAAACAGAGGTATATAAAAAGTCATTATCAAGAATGAAGTAAAAATTGAATGAAATAAAAATAACCACAAAAGACATTTCAAAGACAAAAATGATTAGAAAAGCAATGAGTAATGTGATAAGAAAATACATTATAAATCAACCTGAGGAACTGAGACTTGATGATTCGAGATTAAAAGACTAAAAACAATTTTAAAATTTTGTAAAAAGGTTGATTACTTTTAGAAATGACACAATTTTGTGTGGGCTCGTATTATAAAATAGATCTCTAAGGGATCCAGCTGTGAAGTACTGCCCTCTAACAAGATTAAAATCAGTGCAATGTAAAAGAATGTGTTCCACTGACAACACCTGCTGACATGGAACACACTCTGGTCGCAAATTACCCTCTAACAAAAAGGAATGTGTTAGTCTTGTATGACCAATATGACATCGTATCAGAATAACATGATCTTTCCTACAAAGGTTACTGGATGGGTAGTGATCAAATATGTTTGGTCGGAAGCGATGGAGCTTGTTATTTGTCGCCCCATCCTATTCCGCCTGCCACATAGATTTGATGTAACAACTAATATGAGGCATTAAATCACTGAAAGGGATCTTAAAATCAGTGAGAGGCTTTGTTAAAGCCTGTTTTGCTGCACTGTCTGCTCTGGTGTTACCGGCGATACCTACATGTCCAGGTAACCAGCAAAACACGATATCATATTGGTCAGACATGAGAGTTGTTAACTTCTCACGAAGTTCCAAAATGAGAGGGTTCTTCAACCTGGGGTTGAGCAAAGCAAGCAAAGAGGAAAGAGAGTCAGAAAAAATAATCGTCTTCTTTTCCTGTACATTTTCGATATGTTCAAGTGCAAGTTGTATAGCTTTAACTTCAGCTGTGAAAATAGAACTCTGATTCGGTATTCTGATTGAGGTGATACCATCACCAGTAACAGCAGCTGATGATACTTTGTCACCATCCTTAGATCCATCTGTATAGATCCTTGTATATGTACTATACTTGGACTTTATTTCGGCATATTTTTGTTTGAACTGCAAGGAATTGGTATCAGATTTTTTGGTAGAAGCAAGGTCCAAAATAACTGTAGGTTTTTTAAGATGCCAAGGAGGAATGTGTGATTTACGGCTTTCTTTTATAGATTCAGAATCAATTTTTGCAGACTCCATGTGGGGTTTAACTCTAATTCCCAATGGAGGAATATGTTTCGGATGTCGGTTAAAAAAGTCAACATTTTGAGGTTCTGAAATACAATTAAAAGCAGGATTTGAAGGATTGGCCAAAAGTTTAGACACATATTGGAGAGACAATTTAATTCTGCGCTTCTCGAGAGAGGGCTCCTCTGCTTCAACAAGCATCGAGTCTATTGGGGATGTTCGAAAAGCCCCTAGACTAATTCTAATACCACTATTGTGAATAGCATCAAGTGGTTTTAGGTATGACTTCCTTGCAGAACCGTAAACTAAAGAACCGTAATCTAATTTTGATCGAACAAGTGACCTATACAGATGAAGCAAAGTTTTTTGGTCAGCACCCCAATCAGTGCTACCAACGACCTTCAGTAGGTTCAGAGCTCTCTTACATTTAACTTTTAGTTGTTTCATGTGGGAAGTGAAATTCAGTTTGCTGTCAAACAACAAGCCTAAGAATTTCACTTCCTTAGCAACTTTAATAGGACTCCCATCAAGTTTTAACTCCGGGTCGAGGTGATGTTTTCGAAGCTTACAAAAATTAACACAATTTGTTTTCATCTTTGAAAATTTGAAACCGTTTTCTGTGGCCCATTTTTGATTTTTGTTTAGGCACAGCTGAAGTTTGCGCTCTATAGCATCCATTTTCTTGCTGCTGTGGCAGATTAAAAAAATCATCTACATACAGCGAAGAATCTACCATATTCTCAATTGTCTCGATGATGCTATTAATTTTCACCGAAAAAAGGGTAACAGATAAGATACTACCCTGAGGAACCCCCAATTCCTGCTCGTGAGGATCAGATAACGTTGACCCAACACGAACCTGAAATTGGCGGTCCTTTAAAAAGTTTTCAATAAAAAGAGGCATACTCCCTCTCAACCCCATGTTAAAAAGATATTTTAAAATCCCATATGTCCACGTTGTATCATATGCCTTCTCTAGATCAAAGAAGATGGCGACCACATGTTCTATTCTAGCAAAGGCATTTCTTATAAACGTTTCTAATCTAACCAAATGATCCACAGTACTCCTCTGGTTTCTGAAACCACACTGAACATCTGCAAGCAGATTGTACGATTCCAGAAACCAGACAAGTCGATCATTGATCATCCTCTCCATGGTTTTGCACAGACAACTTGTTAAGGCAATAGGTCTATAATTACTTGGGTTGCTGTGATCTTTATCAGGCTTAGGAATAGGAATTATAGTAGCTTTTCGCCAGGAAGGTGGAAACTGGCCAGTCACCCAAATGTCATTAAAAATAGATAATAAAAGTGCAAGTGAAGTTTGAGGCAGATGTTTTAACAGTTGATAGTGTATTTGATCAGGTCCAGTGGCAGAATCCTTTGCTCTATGCAAAGAGTTACTTAACTCTTCCATAGAGAATGGTTCGTTGTAGTCCTCTAAGTTATTGGATGTAAATTTAATCTTGTGTTTTTCTTGTTGTGTTTTAAGTTTGAGGAACTCTGAGTTACTATTTTCAGACGACGAATGTTTAGAAAATGTAGAGGCCAACTTGTTTGAAATTTCTTGTTTTGATGTTATGAGTGTGTTGTTATCTTTTAGGTGTTGTACTGCTGATTTTGTTTCTTTTCCTTTAATTTTTTTAATCATTTTCCAAATTTTAGTGATGGGAGTGTTTTGATTTAGTTTCGAAACGTAAGTTTCCCATGAACTTTTCTTTTTATGTTTTAAAAGTCGTCTTGTTTTTGCCCGATTTATACTTAATCTATCCAAATTTTGTGTAGTTGGTGACTTATTAAATTCCCTCTCAAATTTCTTGCGATCTTTTATAGCCTGTTTGCACTCAGTATCAAACCATGGTTTAGTGAAACGTTTTGGATTTGCCGAGGTTTTAGGAATGACTTGGCTTGCAATGTCAATCAACTCTGTGGTGAAGTGTTCAATCTGGTCAGTACTGTCCTGAAATTTCTCCCGTGTGAGGCGTTCAGAACAAAGCGATGAGAAAGTGTCCCAGTCAGCCTTTTTAAAGTTCCACTGGGGCACCCTCTCATCATCCGCCGGAACTACACTCTCCAACACAATCGGAAAGTGGTCACTCCCGCACAAGTCATCTTCTGCCTTCCATGAAAAATCAAGGAAGACAGAAGGGCATGCAATTGTTAAATCAATTGAAGTGTAAGAACCAGATGCGGGGTGCAGGTAAGTATCTGAACCATCATTGAACAAGCACAAGTCATATTTTGTAATGAACTCTTCTACAGTTTTACCTTTTGCATCTTCTTGACTGCAGGAATTACCCCAAAGGGGGCTATGTGCGTTAAAATCACCCAACAAAATATATGGAGTTGGGAGTTGTCGGACCAGTAACTCAAGATCATTCAGCTGTAGGGCTTTACTTGGTGAAAGATAAATCGAACAAAGTGTTACTGTTTTGTTTAATGTTAGGCGTACCGCCACAGTCTGTAACTTTGTCTGTAATGGAACAGAACTGTGATTGATGTCATTCCTAACTAAAACCGATTTTCCACGAATGTGAAGATCATTGTCATCTGCCCAGGCATTATACGAAGTATAATGCTTAAAAGCTGAATGATCCTGAGCCTCGGGTTTCTTTAAAAGAGTTTCCTGCAGGCAAAAAGCTGCAGGTTTATATTTTTGGCTTAAAAGGCCCAGTTCATTAAAATTTGCTCTAATACCTCGACAATTCCACTGTATAAAACTCTCTTTGGGTGTATTATCCATGTTTGAGAGGTGATTTTGAAGGTGGACGTATGGGCGAAATTGCCCCAGTGTTTCTTTTTGGTGATGTTTTACGTGGGGACTTACTACCCTGTGAACTATTTTGGCGCACTTTGGAAGAAAACGTGTCGTCAATGCACTCATCGACTGACATGGCTTCAATGCCGTCAAACATGTTGCTCGTGACAACATTTTGAAGGCGTTTAGGTAGTCTGTCAGGCTCCTGTTTCTGTTTCTCCTTTTTCTTTGTGTCTTTTGCTTGTTGTCGTCTCTGACTTTGACTCAGATTTTGTTGGGATCTTTGTTGAGTTTCTGGTTTAGATTTGTTTGACTTATCATTTTTTTCCCCTTTTGTGTTTTGTTGTGTTTTACGTTCCAATTGATGCATGTCTTTTGTTTGGTCTGGGTTTTGTCTGGCGTTTGGGATTTTCTCAGATGTTTGTGTAGTTGTATTTGTTTGTGTGGATGATGGTTCTGTCTGGTCAATTGTGAAGGATTTCACTAAGGATGGGATTGTTCCTGTGAGCCACGTGTATTCAGTTTGGCATTCTGCTGACTTTGTTGGTAATTTTTGTGATACTTTTGTAGCATATGACGGAGAAGAAGTATTCATACCAGGCATTGATGCTACAATTTCTCTTGCCTCTTTGAAACTAATTTGCTTTTCGCATTTTATTTTTTGTATTTGATTCTCTTTTTTCCAAATGGGGCAGTCCTTCGAAGCCGCTACATGGCTACCCTGGCAATTGCAACATCTAACAGCATTAGTACAAGGGTCCTGGTGTTCTTGACCACATTTGAAGCAAATAGTTTTCCCCCTACAATTGTTTTGTCCGTGACCAAACTCCTGGCATTTGAAACATCGAAGTGGATTTGGGATATACAAATCCACTTTGATGTTCATGAAACCAACTTTTATAGATTTAGGCGGCTGATAGGAATCAAATGTAAGAATATATGTGTTTGTTTCTATTGTGGACCCATCTTTTTTAATTTCAATTCTTTTAACGTCGTTGACACCTTGTGATTCAAGTTCTTTCCTAATTTCGAGCACATCCATGCCCGCTAACTCCCTTGTTCTAACCACACCCTTGCTGATATTCAGGGTTCTGTGTGGGAACGTATTCACATCCATATCTGCCAATCTATGAGTGTTCAATAAATTTTTAGCTTGTATTTCTTTCTGACATTCTACAAGTAATGCACCGGACCTAAGTTTTTTAACATTTTTAACGGTGCCAGCGATTCCCTTGATAGCCTTCTCCAATGCAAAGGGATTAATATTTGAGGCCTTTTTGCTCTCGTCAGCCGCGTAAATGATAATAAATTTTGGCCAGTTGTTGGAATTTGAAATGTTCTGATCTGAGTCAGAATCAGAGTCAATAGAAAAATCTCGACCACGTTTCTGTTTTTTGTTTTGTGTGTAATCCGTGTTTTTGTTTTAAGCGTTCACTGCCCCGGCTCCCACCCACCATGGAGTCCAACAAGGGGTAGGGTTACTGCCCTGCAGTGAACCCACCGGGTTGCCGGTATTCCCACATACCTGGTATGGGGCAGTATACTCAGCCAGTGTTGATACCGAAGTATGCCACTGGCTGATTGGCCCGTGTGTGGAAGTGCCAGGTCTTCAGATGGCGACCATCCAACCAATCACTTTATAAAACACTGTAATTACGGTTGCCACGTGAAACTGAAACAAACAGTGCAGCAAAACTAAGTATTTGGTTAAAAAATGAGTTTAAAAACAGCACACAATGGCAATTATGATAAATGATTAAAAGAAATGACTGATTGAATGGCCACCAAATGCCCCCCGACGTGACACCCAGTACTTTTTGGGGTGGGGGCTCCCGATTGGCCAGAACGGACCATCCGACCATCCTTCTACTCCCGAAATTGGGGCCAAAGCAGTGTGTTGAACAACATTATCTCCGAAATGGAGACCAGGGCTCCATCCCGGAGACTGCCCTAACCGGGGCCACGAGTCCTCAACTGCCAGGATTCCTTCTTCCGGGGCCTTCGGAACGCACCTCACGGGAGAACAAGGTGCCTGCCAGATGGTATTAGCAGGATTGATCATTTTGGTCCGGGGCTGCGTATTTATGTATTTCGCAGCGAACCAACTCAATTGAGCAAACCTGCCAATTAGAAATTAGCAAACCTGCCCAATTGACCAGGCCGTCCTCTATCCGCCACCTGAGGACCCGCCTAGTAGGGGATGATCAAACCCCCCTAGGATTCAAATTATATAACGAAACAGTTTGGATCCAATGACATTGCTTTATTTGATGGCTATGAATGTGACATCTAAACAAAGGGTATGGAGCAAGTGCGCAGAGCTAAGAGTAGATATTCCGCTGATGTTGACACCTCTTTTGATTTGCCAGTAACCACCTCCCATTTTTGGCCAATCGTCGGAACAAAATACAATTAACCTGTCTGTTAATGAAGGAATATACCAACATTGGTGTCCAACCCATGCAAACAAACTCTGATGCTGGTGTTCTGATCGCTGAGATACCGACTTGCTTTGCTATGATATTCTAACGTCTCGCTATCGTGATGAGATATTTCATTATCAGTAAAGGTTTGTTTTTCAACTCAGTGTCTAAATATCTTTACTCGCTCTCTTTTATGGGACACATTCTGCATTGTCATGCAATTTCCATGCTCTCTTCGGTAATAATGTCATCACAATTACAGGCTATCGACTGGAAGTAAGCTCTAGTTTCCATTATGGCTGTCACGATTTTTCAATTTAGGAATCGATTAATCGTCGCAAATAATCGATAATAATCGATTAACCGTACCTAGATGACCCCCATCCCTCTCCCTCTCTTTGAAGTCGATAAAAAATGAAGTTCAAGTCAGATGACCTACCTCAAGTAAACAACGAAGACGATCAATTTTTTGGTACATTCAAAGCTTTGAAGTTCTGAACTTTTGAACCGTCAGTGTAATAATCAAGACCGGTCGGCAGTTGCGATCTTCGCAACTGCCGACCGGTCTTGATTATTACACTGACGGTTCAAAGATTCAGAACATCAAAGCTTTGATGAATGCACCTGGAAGACAAATGCTTCCAACGGCTTCTTGGGGTTTAACATCGATGTTTTTAACTCAATACCTTTAGAAACAATGGTTTTTTCATCAAATTTTCTTTTTATTATTAAACATCTAAAACGGGATACAATTTACCGATTATTCGACAACAAAAAATACTAATCGATTTCGCCGTGACCGATCAACAATCGATTAATCGATTGATCGTGACAGCCCTAGTTTCCATTGCACATATCAAGCTGCAACTGCTCCATGACAAACGGTTATTTATGAAAAGCGAGTGTCTAAATAAGTCTACATATGACTACATTCGTATATAGCCTGTTGGGTCAGAATCTGAACCTTTTCGAAAAATCACGATATCTCAAAAAGCTCAACTCTTATTTTCTGGGACGTTTGCCATTTTGTTCATAGACATATTTTATTAATACATGAAAAAATCAGTTTTCTTTGATGTTTGTCCCTAGTGAACCCATATGTGCCTGGACTATAAGTAGCGTTTGCTGTCAAGGATTCTTCTTATATTATTTAACCCTTTAGCTAACGTAACATACAAAAACGGCCAGCTCTATTCTCAAAACTCGCCAATTAATTTTCATTATTTTTTAAATTTTTTGTCTCAAAAACATAGGTTATGACCCCTCACTGGAACGAGTTCGTCGAGCTCCTTCCAATGAGGTGCCACAACCTATGTTTTTGAGACAAAAAATGAAAATAATAGTTATTCAAGAATTTTTTTTGCAAGGGTTAAAAAAGCAAAAAAAAAACAAAACAATGAAGTCCCCTTTACACCCACGTCAAAGCGTCTTCGTTTGCGCGCACGGATACATGACACAATTGTTGATTGCATAATTCACTTGTGAAGTTATCGTTTATAATCAAACCCGCAAATCCCAGTAAATCACACTTTGGAAAGTAATAAAAAATGTATTTGTTTCTTTATTGTGTTTAACACCACCATATATCGTGGCGAGAAAATGTTAAAAATATCAAACCAAAGTAATTGAATAAAAATAGAAAATGAGTACACTAGAAAGGTCAAAGACAAGAAAGGTGTGAACAGTAATTAGTGATAGTACACATAAAGTGAATTCCTTAAAAATCAAACTGATGATTGTGGACTGGAAGAGTCTAGGCTAAAAGAATAAACACGATTTTAAAATTTACTAAAAAGGTTGATTGTTTTAAAGAATGAGAGAATGTTGTGCGGGTTCGTTTGATAAACAGAGGATATGGAATGAGTGTTTTTCTCATATAATATTTATGAAACGAGTCTACAAATTTTCCGTTTTGGCGAGCCTCTGGCGAGCTCAAACGGAAAATTCGGACGAGTTTCATTAAATATTATATGACAAAAACACTCATTTCATATTCTATTTATCATATGACACACACACGCACAAATTAGCCACTTAGTATGACTTTTTAACCCATCACCTAACTTGAGTTGCAGACGGCACTTGGAAAAAACATCCCCGTATAACTAAAATTTTTCATGTTTTGCTTCCAAAACATAGGTTATGACCCCTCATTGGAACGAGCACATAACCTATTTTTAGAAGCAAAAAGTAAAAATATAAAAAAAAAAAAATGAATGGCGTTTTTCTCGTAGGTAAAATATTAATACAATATAACCCATCCTAAATAGGACAGATGACGTAAATTCGCCCTACTAAAATTATGCAAATGTGACCCAGTTGTATTTTGTTTAGCCAATCAAATTGTCCAGTTTTTAAATTGGCCAATGAGAGCTACCAACTCTAATTATGCAAATTATGAAAATGTGGCCCAGTTGTATTTTGTTCAGCCAATCAGATTGTCTAGTTTTGAAATTGACCAATGAAATTGACGGAAGGCTTTATTTATCACTGATTAATATGAAAACAAAATAGCAAATGTTTTAAAGTGAACAAAACGTACGAGTCATATGATAAAGTAGATCTCTTAGATATGTCATAAGAAATCTGAGAGCAAATCCGCCCTTTTTGTTAAATCAAATGACCGGTGGTGACTGTCTTTAGAAAATACAGTGTCCTTGGGCTCTTCTTGTCATGAATGTTGAGTTATGTTCTGTTGTTTATCCTTTTATTTTTTAACAAATGTCAGGAATATGTTTCACCACAGAAATTACGGTAGTTTGAGATTCCCCCGGTACGGTTGAACAATTTTCACCAGATACCGAAAGGTATTTGAGGTATATCACTCATCACTAGCTGTTGTGTTAATTTGCTAACTGCAAATAAAAATGTTCTCTGAGAATGAAGTTAAACAGCTGTGGTGATGTAACACTCCATTGGAATTTCGGTTGTTTGAGATTCCCTCGATACCGAACAGTATTTGCGGTATACCTCCCGTCTTTAGATATTGTGTTAATTTGCTAACTCACAAGTGTTCTCTGAGAATGAAGTTAACCCTTTACCCAACGTAACGGCCAAAACCGGCCAACGCTATTCACAAAAAATCGCCAATTAATTTTCATTATTTTTATCATTTTTTTTGTCTCAAAAGCATAGGTTATGACCCCTCTTTGGAACGAGCTCTATGTTTTTGAGACAAAAAATGAAAACAATTAGTTATTCAAGAATTTTTTTTTGCAAGTGTCGTCAGCTTTTCATGTTAGGTAAAGGGTTAAATAGGTGTGATGTAACGCGCCATTGGAGGGGGCTCTCTGTTATAATTTTGTTTAACTATTTTTATTATTTATTATTATTATTCTTTTTAGGTAAATAAATTATCCCGTTCAATCCTAACTACAGAATATAAGTCTGCAAATGAATATTTATTATGTGGTTGTGGTCAATAATCAAAAACTAAATTAATTTATAAAAAAAATCTACCATACTGTATCCGATTTGCTTGCATTTGTTGAGTCTAGGTGAGTTTTCCCTAAGTCAATGAATAACTTTCCTATCGTATGAATGTTTTTGCTTTGTTCCTCCCATATGTCGCGTATCCAGCAGTAGTCGTATGTCAGGGGCGACTCATACCTCACCATGTGGATCTCGATAGAAGACCTCGGAAGTGACGTCATGTCATGCGACCCAGTGGCGTCATATTTTGTTGTCATGGTATCCCGCCCATGTGACGTTATTACCACAGTTCTACGTGATGTCAGTAGGCATGCGCTGCGCGTGTTGTTAGGGTGATATGTGTTTCCGCCGTCCATTTTGTATACTGTATGCCGCCATCTTAGTTTCTATGGTAGCCCGTGGTTTCTATGTAACCCAAAGTCCTCTAATGGGATAGGGGTATGTTCGAGGGTGAGCGCGATTAAATGGGAATGTATCTAATTACCCAAAATAGACCCAACAATCCCTCCAAATCACGAAATACTATCAAAATGAATTTGTTATGGATCCCTCTAGGATCCTCTTTTTCCAATAACAAACGCGTTCCTTTGTATTGAAGTAGTTTGCAGGTTCTGATTTTTTCCAAAATCCTCGGTTAGAATTACCCAAATAGATCCGTCAACCGATTATTGGGCTAGGATCCCCCCCCCCCAATCCTCAATTTCTACCTGTTATTCGGATTCCATCAGAATTTTCTGCTCTGCTTATATCTATGTATCCATGTTATTTTTTTTTTTTTGGAGTCTACCCAACTCTATTTGTTGGTTCTGGAGTATACTCCAGTGGAGTAGAAGATCCTATCAGATGGAACTTAGCTTATTGGTTCCTATTTTAGCTTTTCTTGTCTGTTCAGATAGTTCTGATCCTATTTCGGGCATTCTTGTTCTTGATCTGAACACATTAAGATATGTTTTATCTAGCCAGGTCGTCCAAGCAGAACACTTTACTTTACCGCCGCGTACCGTGGCACTCCCATTCCAGCACCCCTAACAAACAAACGACAGGCCTTTGACACCCCAGTGTATCGTATGAGGTCATGGAGGGCATGGAGAAATCCATGAATATTTAACTACAGCGTTCCATGGCATCTCACTTTCAGCATCCCTTGATGTTCTGAAACTTTTTTTTTCTTTTCATTTTATCAAACGTGTACGTATAGTGACATTTAAGACAGTCACTGTCCTTTTCTATTAACATCGATGTCTAAGAGGTAAGATTTGTTATTTCTTTACATGGGAAGAATTTATTTATTTTTTTTTTTTTTTTTTTTACATGGGAAGTACTTAACCCTTTACCCACCGTAACGGCCAAAACCGGCCAGCGCTATTCTCAAAAATCGCCAATTAATTTTCAAAATATTTTCATTTTTTGTCTCAAAAACATAGGTTATGACCCCTCGTTGGAACGAGCTCGTCGAGCTCGTTCCAACGAGGGGTCATAACCTATGTTTTTGAGACAAAAAAATGAAAAAATTTAGTTATTCAAGAATTTTTTTTGCAAGTGTCGTCTGCTTTTCATGTTAGGTAAAGGGTTAAACACGCAGATTACTGTAAAACAATATTCACTAAACAAAGTGCCAAATGGTATACCTACTAATTGTAGGGCTGCACGATATTCAGAACTGAATACCGGTTTAGGTATTCAAAAAAAAATACCGCGGTATACCGGTATATCGAAAACTGTTCAGATATATGTATAGGTTACAGCATAGAAAACGAGTGATATTGAATATACAATCGCGAGAGTTAGTTAACGAGGACTTGTCCGAGTAACTAGCTCGAGCGATTGTATGTTCAATATCACGAGTTTTTGTGCTGTAACCGACTTGTCACATTGATGTTTGCACAAACAATCAAAACACGAACAATCAAACACTCCACTGAACCCTTGTCTGACACGTGTCCATTCCCGTTTAATTAGTTAATTTCTTAAGCCAAACTTGCAAGACACATGAAGATTGATGGAAAGCAAGTGGTATTACTTCATTTTTTCCGTTTCGTCATTGCGCTCAAAAGGTTGAGCGAGAAATTAAACGTTCCATTTATTATTTACACCCGGGTGTGGATTTCTTTCTTTAACTCTTTCAATAAAATCAAAAGTCAGGTAAATTCTCGTTTCTCTGTTCAAAACATTTTAGCACAGGTGCCCTTAATCTTTCCTCTCGGCTGTGTTTGTATTAGAACTGACAGGTTACACAATCACTGTCTATTGTTCCTTGATTGGTAAAAGTGTGGCGATATATGTTGAAAATCACACATGCTCTAACCAACTCTTCGAAATATATCACACACTTTTAACAAAGGCGTGACGTCATAACTATGTGACAAGAACACAAGTACCACAATCGAGACTCGAGGCATCACAGTCGGAACGAATTAGCATGCCTTGATGATGCGGTTCGAAAAACCTTTACCCAACGAAGACGATATCAAAATTTATTATTTTCAAAATTAATTTATCAGATTTTCCCCAAAGATTTCAATAAAACTATATCATGTGACCTCTCATTGGAACGAGCTCGTTCCAATGAGGGGTCACATGATATAGATTTGTTGAAATTTTTGAAAATTATTTTTTCAACTGCTGAATTTGAATATTACGAGGGCACAAGCAGACGATTCCTTGATTAAAGGGATAATATTATTCATTCGGGGCTACAGTTAAAAAACACAAGACATCTTGAAAATTAAATTGTGGGTAAATAAATAATGACGATAAGCCGATATTTTGGTAATTACACCGGTATTCAATCGATACTGGTTTGAATACCGGTATATATCGGTTTATCGATATACCACGCAGCCCTAACTAATTTTTGGTATATGTGATACTGGTAGATAAACTTAATTACTTGTGAAGTAGTTGCTGCTAATTAACTTGCCATAAAAACCCATTTCTCCCTCTACAGCTTTTAATAAACGAAAACAACAGACAGTTCCAAGCGTCTTAATTGGATCTTCCTCACCCGTCTAATAATTTCAAGGGAGATAATTTTATCGAAAGTCGATTTTCATGACAATATACTCAGAGATGCCAGCCAACCCCAACCCCACCCCGACCCCAAATATAAAAAGAAGAAAAAGAGATCATATGATGGACATTTTCTTAATCAAAGATACAAAAACAAGTCTCTAATCACAAATATGAAGTTTGTCAACGTCCTCACACGTATCGCCGGGACATGTTCAGAACATACCAGAAAATAAGTGAACAGACAAGGACAATGTCAGGTACAAAATGGCCAATGTCAGACTGAGGTTTAAAATCATCAGTCAAAATGTCTGATGCTAAAATTATTAATGAAGTTCAGGGATCAGAACATCATGTATACGGGAAATCATGCACATAACTAGCAAGCCTAAAATTAATGATTATTGTGATTTCGGGTCCTGGCAAGTTGGGAAGTGACTGTACAAATCATCGGTATTAACAGCATGTGAAAAAATAGAATTTGACATGGCCATACATGTACCTAAATTATGTTTGAAGAGTAATTCAGTTCCAATTCAGAATGAAACCAGTCATACCTTGTTTGCAAGGTATGGTTTTGGATGAATTCGGAGCAATCGAATCAAATGGTTTTCCGCGCCGAAGGCGCGCAGGGACGATATGGGGAGCAAGCCCCTTTCGACCCTCATTAGCTGTAGAATTTGAAAGTGTCAGACCGTGGTAAAGGAGGAGAAGTTGTGGGTTGTTAGCGGCGCTTGTGTCTTTTCTGCTTCTTTTTCAGAGGTGGAGGTTTGGAAGGAGAGACAGTGGTAGTTGGTGTTGTTGGTGGGCTGCCTGATGGTGGTTGCTGAGTTTTGTAGGGTCTGGTCCTAGCCGAGTCTGGAGTGGTTGTGGGTGATTGCTGAGTCTTTTGTTGTTGTAGATTTCTGGCGTCTATTAGTATTTTGGTTTCTTCGACTTTTTGCATGAATAGTTGGTATTGCCTGTCCATCTGTTGTCTGTGAAGGTCCCCTTGTATCTCGTGTTCCCGTAAGATGTTCTCCATCCTGTCGTCCTCGTCCTGGCATTCTGGTTTAGAAGGAAGAGGCGAGTGGGGGTCAGGAAGGGGCGAGAGGGCAGCTTCCATTTCCACCTCAGTCTCCACAGTCTCTTCCACATCCGACAATACCGACTGGGAAGCCGGCATTTGGATGGGGCTGTCTGTGGGAGTGGGAGGGGAAGTGGTGGCCGCCTCTGGCTCTTTCTTTTCCTAACCTTTCTCTTTCTTCATCTCCAAGAATGCCTCCAAGCGTCGGGAATCCCTCCGCTTGGTGGACGGGCTCTTCTTTCTTCTCTTTCTCTTTCCAGGGCCTCCTTCCCTCTTCGGGTGAGGACCAGTGCGAGAGGAGTTCCTCTCAACAAAGGTACTACCTCTCCCCGAGGAGGGCGGTGATATTTTCTCTTCTTCAACTAGGAATTCCATAGACAGGTGGACTCTCGTTCCTATCTCCTGGACAGTCCAGGTGATAGGACGAGAGACCCCTAAGGCTGAAATAGTCTTCAACAATCTATCCGGTATTTCCATGATTGGATGTTCGCTCTCTGAAATCAGAGGTGATTAATTGAGTTAATGAGTTAAACACAAGACGCCGGAACGAAATGATTCCGCGCGCCGAAGGCGCGCAGGGACGATATGGGGGACAAGCCCCTTTCGACCCTCTGTAACTGTAGATGATTTGGGTTGTCTTGGCGTGGCAAAGATGGCAAATGGAAATGGTACTCAGCGCCGTCTATATTTCCTCCTGTTCTTTTTTGGAGGAGGAGGCTGTGATGGTGATACCTCTTTTGGTGGTGTTGAAGGAGGGGTTCTGGAGGGCTGACTAGGTTGGTATGGTTTAGCCCTTGCAGCTGCCGGTGATGGAGAGCTCTCTGGAGTAGTGTGCAGATAGTGGTTGCTAACACTCTGTAATGCTCCTCTAATCGTACTTTCCAAGAGTCCGCGGTTATCCAAGGTCTTCAACGTTTGTTGGAGAAGGGCTAGATGCTCGTCATCCCTGACCTTTTCCCCAAGGATGCTTTCCACGGACTCCGCGGTGTGAGCTTCCTGGATGGTGTCCTGGTCGGAAAAGGCTGGAAGAGCAAGAGCGGGTGTAGCTACATGTGCGTTGTCCGGCTCAACTTCCTGCACCATAAACAAACCTCCCTCCTCTATCTCCTCTTCCGAGGAAGAGTGTGATGGGCTAGAGATTGGAGTGTTGCCTGGCGAACCAGCATCCTCCGGACCCTCCACAGGAGTGGGGGGGGGGAACCGGCGTGGACGTGGAAGGGCCAGGGGTAGCAGGCATTGAGCTTTCAACGCCATGGTTAGCCTCCCTCTCTTCCTTTTCCATCCTTTTCTTCTCCATAAACACCGGCAGTCGGCGGGCATCACGTCGTCTGGCGGAAGGTCCCTTCTTTCTTCTCCTTTTCTTCTTTCCTTCGGCTGCTTCCGTATTCTTGGCATCATCTTGCGAGTCCGTATCACTTGGAGGGTGAACAATGCGGGGGGAAATCCCCTCGCGAAAGGTGCTACACCTCTCCAAGGACGGCGGTTCGGTTTCCTTCTCAAAATCCACTGTCAGGTGAATTTTACCCTTGAGCACCTGGATGCTCCAGGTGGTAGCAAGGGTAGCCTTCACTCTGACCAGTGTCTCTTGTATAACAATTGGGAGCTCCATTGTGTAGTTGTTGACACCTCGGAATCCGAGGTGTGAATGTGTCGGTGATGTGATGGACGACAATTCTAAAAATCTGAGCAGTTTTAAAATGAAGGTACATGTATACCCAAAACACATTATTTTGAATACTCACACTCTATTTTGTTATATGTCAGATGTCATTCTCAAATGACAGACTTGATTCATTTGGTGTCTGACATTTTGTAGGGAAGCGCGATGAAAATTATTTTCAGGCTTGGTTCAGAACATGACAGAATTTAGATACAAAAGATTAATTTACTGGTACTGTATTGTATAGACAATCTATACTATTCGCATTGTATCAAATTTAATTTCAGTTGTTTCAAACTTAGCATGTTTCTTAATTCGTCATGTAACAGCAGGCCTCTCTCGAAGCAGTTGTTAACAAGTTGCCTCAATTAAGTGTTTCTCTCCATTGTTTATTTAAGGTCTATTCAGTGAGTTTATAAGGCATCTGCTTAAGACGCAGTTAAAGCTTACTTTAATCTTCATACCCAGTAAGCTTTGTTGTGGCATGACTCATTTATTGCATTGTACATATAACATTGATCTCAAGTAAGCGTTCAGTTCAGTTTAGAATTCCAAACGTTACTCGCTTTCATATTATTGGGAAATCCCACGAGCGATCGCTGCAATATTGTTCGGATATCCAACAAGTCTATTGTTAAATGTTTATTTATTGTTAGACATTTGGAGCACCAGATTCACCATTAAATTGTTACCTTCTTTACTTTATCTCCGAGTCATAAGTTGAATACCAAAATTACACAGCAGATACCGACGTTCACCCCCCCCCCCCCCTCCCCGCGGTTATACACGTTTCATGTGAAACAGAACATTGTATCGACAATACCAAGTGTTTAATACTTACGGCGCGATAGCATCACATGGGTTAGTCTTGAAGTGCTCTGCTTCATCTAATAAACACTCTTCAAATTCAAACCACGATCCTTCATTCACACAAGTCTGTAAGTCGTATAGTGCTTAAAAAGGAAGACATGAGATAAGATAAGTTTTTTTAGATTTGATATTTGTTAGATATGATTTTGTTTCTCTGGATTGCACATTATTAAACTGGGCAGATATACCTTCAAACTCGACGAATCCCGGAAAAAACCCCTACCGGAAAAAAACCCCTACCGGAAAAAAGCCCTCAAGAAAAAACCCCTACTGGAAAAAACCCCTACCAAAAATAACGGGGGTAGGAAAAAACCCCTACCTTTTTGGATAGATAATTAAAACAATGAATTTTCAATGAATCTGATCAATTTATTCCATGTAACCCTTTCCACTGCAGTAACCCAATAACACAATGTATGAAATAAGTGATGCATAAGTAATAAATACTATAATAGCACAACAAATAGCACAAAAAGATAAAACAAACAAGATAAGTATACACAAAAGACTGAGAACAGGTGAAAATGAGTTTCAACAAATAGCACAAAAATCGTATACTATACAAGAAAAAAAATGGAGGATCTGGACACTGGTGTTAACCCTTTACCTAATTTAACTAACTGTAACTAATTTAACTGTTTTTGAGAATTTCATAATTTAAGGACGATTGTATTCATATTTTTCAATAAAGCCACGGAGATATGGATAACATTGGAACAGGCTCCATGAGCCGGTTACAATGGCATCCATATTTCCATGGTTTTATTGAAAACTTCTGGTTGTTTTTTGCCGGTAAAGGGTAAACACATGTTTACATGTAGACCTACAATCTGATATTAAAACCAACACCTTTCAAAAAGTCATGTAAATTCTTATTTCCATCTTTGTATTCCACACAAAGTCTTTTCAATCTATCATTCAACATTTTCGTGTTTTTTCGAATTCTTTTTGGCATATTTGCTCATAAAACTTCTAAAAGTGGGGAGAGGATTGGTGATTGCATTGGCCTGAACTGATTTCTCTTCTGTCACGATATGACCTTACTTGTTGAAAGTGACATTAAACCTAAATAAATAAAGGGTTTATATGTATCTCTCCACATTGATTCGAGGTGGGAACTCTGCACTGGGGTGAAGCTACGGGCTACTCTATGTTAATGGGTTGAGCCATACTCCCCACTTTATACACAAATCTACTTTTGTGGCCCTAGATCCATACGCTTTAACTAGCCGTCGAGCTACGGACCGCCGTCAGGTTAGTGAGTTGAGCTGCACTCCCCATAAAAGGCATATTTGTTCATCAAATTTATTTTAAAAAAAAAGAAGCTTTATATTCTTACCTCTAAATTGGTCTTTAATTTCCCAACACAAGCAAATGAACCACGGTTGCTACATTCCCACTGAATTGAATTTTTCAAAGTTCTCTTTTTGGTATACAAATAACCATCGAATGCTACCTTATGTCCACCTTTGTTATTAGGTATTAACTCCATGTTGGCTGTTTGATAACTGAATTTAAAGCTTTAAAATCCCCATTTTATATCTTTTGAACAGTGTTGTTATAATATTAAAAAAACAGAAAGTCTTTGAAATTAGGAATGAGTGGCTTCTGTGTAAGCAAATGTGATAAGTGATCATTAAAGTTTACTGATGTAGCTATGCTTCTCTAAAACATATCAAGTACTAGTCTATAGGTTGTTTTGATTGTTAAATCTGAATTCATAATTAACAATGATCAATAGATAACACATTTTCAGACACAATTATAGAGCACAAATAATCTTATAACAACATTAAAAAAATATACTGCAGTGGAAAGGGTTACATGGAATAAATTGATTGATCAAATTCATTGAAAATTCATTGTTTTAATTATCTATCCAAAAAGGTAGGGGTTTTTTCCTACCCCCATCATTTTGGGTAGGGTTTTTTTTTGGTACGGTTTTTTTCTTGAGGGTTTTTTTCCAGTAGGGGTTATTTCCGGTAGGGGTTTTTTCTGGATCCCAAACTCGACAGATATGACCCCTTTATCGGCTGATATGAACCAAGTAAGAGTTGAGCCCACCCCCACTCCATTTGATGCATTACTAGGCGCAACAAATTTGTTTACACCGAAATCATTTGCAGTTATTCGTCGAACACAATCAGGAAAATTGGCGTTACCATGTACGATGGGTTGGTTTGAAGCCAGGTTTCTGAATGATGAGCTGTTATATCAGCCCTCGTTAACTTCACTTCAGCCTCCGACCTTCGGTCTCAGGCTGACAGGAAATTATCTCGGGCTAATATCTCGACCGATATGAATCTAATCAAAAAATAATCTTTAAGCAAAATGAGATGTCATTATATTTCCGATTGATTTTTTTATAATGTGTTCTTCACTTTACAATATTCTATTTATGAAATCTCTACCCGCCGGCGTATAGGTGTGCCGCGAGAGAGAGACAGACAGAGACGGGGGGGGGGGGGGTAGAGCGACAGGCAGAAATAAACACAGAGAGAGGGAGAGAGAGAGAGAGAGAGGAGCACAGGAAGGGAGAGGCCGAGAGAGGGAGAGACATACAGAGACAGAGAGAGAGAGAGAGGAAGGGAAAGACAGACAGAAAAAGAGCGGGGTAGGTAGACAGACAGGCAGGTAAACGGACGGACGGACGGACGGACGGACGGACGGACGGACGGACGGACGGGCGGGCGGGCGGGCGGGCGGGCGGGCGGGCGGGGCTTTTTGGCTGGGCGGGCGGGCTTTTGAGAGCACGGACGGACGACGGACAGATAGACAGACGGACGGAGAGAGAGAGGGACAGACAGACAGACAGACGGACGGGCAGGCAGGCAGGCAGGCAGGCAGGCAGACAGTTGGAACAGACAGACATACAAACGGACGGACGGACGGACGCGCGGACGGGCGGGTGGACGGACGGTCGGACGGACGGGCGGACGGGCTTGAAAAATTACGGAAAAATTGATCATTTTAATTCGGTCGGACAACGGTTGAAAACTCGGTTTTTTTTGGAAAGATTTCTGGGGTTACATCCCCCAAGCCGAATCCTGAAGACACACTAACCCTAACCCCAACACTTAACTGACCCTAACCCTTAATATAAACCTGAAAACTCGCAAATTTACTGACAAGTCTCATATCTTAGTAATTAAGCTCATAACATATCAAATAAGCTCATAATATTTCGGTAAGCTCAAAATGCCTGTCCGGACACAAAAAAATCTCGTAACTCCCGTATTATAGCGCCGCAAGACGGACGGCCGGGCAGGTAGGCAGACAGGCAGGCAGGCGTACTCGCTACTCAAATGCAGTCGCATGAAGATTGCATATCTCTTTGGGGTTCCCGCCATTGTAATCTTATTGAGAGTTAACAAGAATAATAGACTATATTTCACATTTTTGGCTCTATATTCATTAAATGTCCTCACCAAGCCGAAACAATGTTAAATATGTAGCCAAACATATGTGTTTTTTCAATGTAGAGATACTTTAGTTCCAAACATAGTTTTATGTATTGTATTCTTATCATAACACTGAATTATGCCGCAATCACTTGACCATATTTATTCCTGGATTACAGAGCATCCTGGATTTAAATCATTTTTTGAGTCATGTAAATGAATTCCATCGAGGATTATTACATTCAAAAACTAATTGGGGTAAGAATTAACCCAAATCAACGCGAAAGAGTGAATATGGACCAAATTGGGTTTATATTGATTCAATCTAGTTATTTGTGTTGATTTTTAGTACAGCTGATTTAGGAGTATATTGAAATCCGGGCAGAGATGGTGTATTTTTAGCACAACTGATTTAGGAGTATATTGAAATCCGGGCAGAGATGGTGTATTTTTAGCACAACTGATTTAGGAGTATATTGAAATCCGGGCAGAGATGGTGTATTTTTAGTACAACTGATTTAGGAGTATATTGAAATCCGGGCAGAGATGGTGTATTTTTAGCACAGCTGATTTAGGAGTATATTGAAATCCGGGCAGAGATGGTGTATTTTTAGCACAACTGATTTAGGAGTATATTGAAATCCGGGCAGAGATGGTGTATTTTTAGTACAACTGATTTAGGAGTATATTGAAATCCGGGGAGAGATGGTGTATTTTTAGAACAACTGATTTAGGAGTATATTGAAATCCGGGCAGAGATGGTGTATTTTAGTCCACCTGATTTAGGAGTATATTGAAATCCGAGTAGAGATGGTGAATTTAGGCCAACTGATTTAGGAGTCTATTGAAAACCAGGCAGAGGTGGTGTATTTTTAGTACAACTGATTCCGGAGTATATTGAAATCCGGGGTGAGATGGTGTATTTTTAGCACAACTGATTTAGGAGTATATTGAAATCCGGGCAGAGATGGTGTATTTTTAGCACAACTGATTTAGGAGTATATTGAAATCCGGGCAGAGATGGTGTATTTTTAGCACAACTGATTTAGGAGTATATTGAAATCCGGGCAGAGATGGTGTATTTTTAGCACAACTGATTTAGGAGTATATTGAAATCCGGGCAGAGATGGTGTATTTTTAGCACAACTGATTTAGGAGTATATTGAAATCCGGGCAGAGATAGTATATTTCATGTCCAACTGATTTAGGAGTATATTGAAATCCTGGGAGAGATGGTGTATTTTTAGTCCAACTGATTTAGGAGTATATTGAAATCCGGGCAGAGATGGTGTACTTTGTATAATTCAGGAGTAAGCTGCGTGAATTTTTTTCGAATCAATCCCCGATCAAACGGAGAAAGTAAAGTAGGCATTATGTCATTATCATTGATTATCATTGATTATCATGATCAAGAGATGAAACCATTGTTTAAAAGACATATTAGCCTAGGTCCATTCACTGAACCATGTTCTTTAACAACTACCACAACATAGCCGACAACTACCACAGATTCAAATTCTGCCATGACAGAACTACTACAGTAACCCCTATAACATACCAATATATATAACAAAACTAACAACGACACAACAGTGCCAACAACAACAGAATCAACTACTGCAACAAAAGGGCCAACAACTACTACTACAGAACTCACCATCTAAAACCACAATCGAACCGACAACTACTGAACAAATGACCTCCACTACAGAGAAAACAATTACAGAATCATCTACAGCCACAGAGCAGAAAACTACTTTAACATAAATAACACGATACATTTAAATCAAAGTCAACAACTACCAGTGCAGGACTATTACAACAGAACCACCAACAAGAACCAACAACGACTATATAATCAACTACCACAACAGACCCGACAACAGATATTACAAAACACACCACCAAACACACCACACACTACATAACCAACTACTGCAGCAACAACAGAGCTAACAGCTGTCACAGAACCCACTACCACTGAAACAGAACCAACATCTGATAGAGCAGAACCAACAGATACCACAACTGAACCAACAACTACTACTACGGAATCAACTATTACAACAACAGAGGCGACCTCTACTACTACATAACCCACTGCAGCTATTACTGAACCAACAGCTATATCCACTGTGCCCATAACTACCATACCAACAAGACCACATCCAGTGGCAACCATAACAGTCCAAAAACTACTGATTCTATTATTTCCACTACAGGACCATTAACAATGATTATATAACCCACTACAGCCACTATAGAGCCAATAACAACAACTATATAATCCACTACTGCCACTACGGGACCAATAACTACTATAAAACAAGCAACTACTACTTCAGAACGGACAACAACCACAACAGAGTCAAGAACGACAACTACTGAACCCATAACGAACACTATAGGAATAAAATCACCCACAATATAGCCAACAATAACTACGACAGAATCTATTACTGCCACTACAGGACTATTAACAACTACTATATGACCCACAATAGTCACTACGGGACCAATAACTACTATAGAACAAACAACTACTCAAGAACGACAACTACTGAACCCATAACTAACACTACAGAAAGAACATCAACCACAATATAGCCAACAACTACCACAACAGAACCTATTACTACCACTGCAGGACCAATAACAACTACTAAAGAACAAACAACTACAACTTCGGAACGAAGTACAATCACAGCAGAATCAAGAACGACAGCTACTGAACACATTACTAACACTTCCGCAAGAACATCGACCACTACATAGCCAATAACAATTACAACAGAACCCACTACTGCCACTACAGGACCAATAACAATTACAATAGAACTAACAACTCCTACTTCAGAACGAACTACAACCATAAGAAAGTCAGGAATGACATCAACTGAAGCCATTACTAACGCTACAGGAAGAACATCGACTACAGTAGAACCAACAACAACTACTACATAAGTAACTACCTCCAGTACAGAGTCAACATCAACTAGTAGACAACAACTACCAACTACGGAGCTAAGTACTACAACTAGATACTCAACAACTCAATGTATCTAGTGGTAGTACTTTGAGGATTGGAGGACAAGTGTTAAATGTGAAGCACTTGTCCTCCAATCCTCTTTGCTAAGTATGCAATAAAATATGTTTAAACTAACTCAGAGTATTGTTAAGCAATTTCTGGTGGGCGACATAGATCTCTAATAGGCACCCACCCATTACACTATGGTTTCTCAAAAATGGCAAGTTCTCAACTGATTCAAAACTGGTCATGCATTTCAGTCTAAATACAAAATTTAATATTAGCAATATTTTTAAAAAGAAATAATACTGATAGTTGTATGAATGTCATTACAAATAACAAAATGAAATCACACACTCTTACATGTACAAAAACATCACCCATGTTTGCGTTTGAATTTAAAAATTCAACAACCAGTGTAGTATCCTGGTTGTTGAATTTTTAAATTCAAACTCAAACATGGGTGATGTGAGTGTAGTCATGTACTGCATGTGTACATATACAAAAGTAAATGCAAAAACAGTCGCCCAGTACCTTGAAAACTACTGTTACTGGGAGACAAATATTCATCACTGGGCGACATTTTGTCGCCTAGTGATAATGTTAAAAAATACTCTGCAACAACTACAGCCTCTGAATCAATTATTTCCACTACAGAGCTAACAACTACATCCACTGACTAAACAGTACATTCGCCTTGGACTGGTTATAATCCACGCGTGGGCTGTGATGATGTCCACGCATGTGTTTACCTGGTAATAAAAACTATCATCAGCAAAATTTTAATTAATGAATTAAATTATGAATTAAATTTTTGATGATTATTCCTATAATTGGTTTTTGGAATCTAATATTATTGCATCTGTGGAAATAGTGTCCACTCATGGAGAGTGACCAGTCCACGGCGGCCGAACTGTACTACAACTGTTCTTGACTGTTCGCCCCCCCCCCCCCCCCCCTCATCCAAACTTTTGTCTTCTATTCTGTCCGTGCAGCTTAACTGGGAAGTGCAAGAAGAAGGCTTAGACTCCTTAATATTCTGAAGAGATGCTTAAAATTTTGTTAAGGACAATATAAAAAATAATGACTGGCTTGAGCGCAACAATGTGGATTGTCTCCCCGAGGGACCATTATCTCCCACGGGGAGACAAGTCACATTGTCACCCTCAAGCTCAGTCATTAATTTTTCTATTATACCGGATAAAGATTAAGTCTTTTTTTTTTTTTTTTTTTTTTTTTTTCTCAATTGTTTATTTGGTGATATTTTGCAGAGGCCACGATTTTACAATCCTCCGTACAATCTCACGTGGCTAGGAGATGCAAGAGGGCATACAACATATTACATATTATGTTATCAAATTCAAATCTGTCACAGCGAAAGATACTCTAACAATTGGAAAAAATGTTTATGTATGTGTAAGTATGTACAATAGGGTGTATTTGGGGGGGGGGGGGGGGGTGCGTGTTTGTGTGTGTGCATGTGTTTATGTAGGTGTATTTGAGTGTGTTGTGGTGGAACAGGGCGCGGATGTAATCCCTACGACCTCAAAAGTCCGTTCCTCGGACATATATATTTGCTTGTAGCCTGCAATGAGTGGTAAGTTACTTTAAATGTGATTTTGGACACTCTTTGCTGCAACTCGGGGGCAATAAACTTTGTGAGGGGACTAAAGACCTGAGACCATTGCATCTTACTTAGAGTCAGGCTCATTTCCTCTTCATCCGCAAAGTTCCCGGGAACACCGAATCCAGTCACTAGGATGTCTGCCTTTAAACGAGTGAAAACTGAGCTAATCGACAAAATATGGCTGCATATACAAATAACGAATTGTCTCAGCAAGTCATCTCAAATTACCCCTTCTATCGTCTTTTTCATGAAGATTAAGTCTTGATGCAATAATTTATGGTTTATTGTCTCAGAGTCATATATAGAAGAGGAACCAAAGTTCCTAACTTTTAATAGGGAAAGGAGTGAATGTCGAAACACTTTTCATATTTCAAAACAAACACAGTAAATTAGCTTTTCAATTAAATGTCCTTACAGCGAATCATTTTGAATTAAGGTATAAGCACAACTTGTTACAGTCTCACAAAATTATATTTTTCTGGCATCCTCATATATGTCCCGCCATAAATGTTCATTGTGACCGTTCAGTTCATAAATTGAGGCCGCAAATTCCGATACACATTTTTCCTGTTTGCATTATTTCACAACGCGGAAGTTGTTTGGTGAAGAAACTACGCCATCACGCGCGTGTGTAACAATACTTCGCGTGTTTCCGCTGGCGATGTCGGGAATCTTCGGGTGAAGCGGGCAATAATGCAAACATTATTGAGGTCCGCGAAGTTAGCTCAGTGTTCAGCGTTCAACATTCGTTCAACATTCGTGTGAAGTTAGCTCAGTGTTCAGCGTTCAACATTCGTCCAACGTTCGTGTAAAGTTAGCTCAGTGTTCAGCGTTCAACATTCGACCAACATTCGTGTGAAGTTAGCTCAGTGTTCAGCGTTCAACATTTGACCAACATTCGTGTGAAGTTAGCTCAGTGTTCAGCGTTCAACATTCGACCAACATTCGTGTGCAGTTAGCTCAGCATTCAGCGTTCAGCGTTCAACATTCCGCAAAACTCAGTGTGCCATATGTCGAATCTGGGCTTTCGCCCGAGGTTTATCCTTTATGCGACCGACTGCCCATTGTTTACATCTACAACACTCATATCTGGGCGACCATTCTCACCTGAAGTGATATTAGTGACTTTTACTACTCCAGTTCAGCGTTCAACATTCGACCTATATTCGTGTGAAGTTAGCTCAGCGTTCAGCGTTCAACATTCGTCAAAATTCAGTGTGCCAGCTCAGAATCTGTGCTTTCACCCGAGATATAGCCTTCATGGGACCGACTGCCCATCGTCTACTTCTAAGAACAATCATATCTGGGAGAGCCCCTCTCGCCTGAAGAGATATTGGTGACTTTTAGTATTCCAGTTCAGCGTTCAACATTCGATTATCCTTCGTGTGGAGTGTGCGCAGCATTCAGCGTTTGGCATTCGGCAATATCTGGAGTTTGAAGAGAACACAACCATAGATAATAAGTGAGATCGGTGCAATCATCGCCGGGAGGGGCAACCCTCATGCAAACGACTGTCCGAGTATCCAACATAATTATAACAACACTCAAACCTAGGCGCCCCACTTAATGCTTTGGTCTCTCTAATTAGAAGGCAGTCCCCATCGTAGAGACAAACTTTTGATTTAACGCTGTCAGGCACTGCAGGTCGGTAATGTGGCATTACTGAGAACAAGCTTGGTAATGGGGCTACATATCCTGTGGGACTCCTGATTCAACCGGGACATATTCTGAATAGCTTCCGTCAACCATTATCCTCATCTTACGTTGGGGCAGGAATTTTTTCAGCCAGTGGTGGCTGCATTAATGTAATCGATGCACTTATGCAATCGGTGAACTAATAAATAGGCGACCCCTCCCGCATATAACGCAGCATTAATTGGGGGCGTTGTGCATCCGAGTTCAGCGTTCAACATTCGAATAACCTCCATATAGTGTGAGCGCGTTCAGCGTTCAAAATTCGCCAGTATCTGAATTTTGAAGAGAACACATCCCTAGATCATAAGTGGGATCGGTGCAATCATCGCTGGGAGGAGGTAGCCCTCGTGCAAACGACTGCTCGAGTGTCCACAGTCTACATAATTATAACAACACTCAAACCCAGGAGCCCCCCCCCCACCCCCCCCCCCGGATGCTTTGATCTGTCTATATAGGAGGCAGTCGTCAGCAAAGATGCGAACCTTTGATTTAAAGATGTCAGGCGGGCCGTTGTTGTGACATAAGTATAAAATAGAGGTCCTAGGACAGTACCCTGTGGGACTCCTGATTCAATCGGGACATTTTCTGAAATGTTTCCGCCAACGACAACTCTTATCTGACGTTGGGTCATGGAAGGTCATGGAAGGGTGGATGCACTAATGCAATCGATGCACTTATGCAATCGAGCGCACTAATAAAGACATGTACCCCCCTCCTCCCGCATATAGCGGCATTAATTGATGTTTATGATTATCCCAACATTCTGCAATATCCATAGTTTGAAGAGAACACAACCGCAGGTCGTAAGTGGAATCGGTGCATTCATTGGAGGGGTAGCTTTCATTCAATCGACTGTCCGAGTGTCCGTATTATACAAAATAATAAATGTAACAACACTCAAACCCAGGAGGCGCCCTTTCGCCTACACTGGTATTGATGAATATGTGTATTCCAGCTCAGCGCTCAACATTCGTGAAGTAAGTTCAGCGTTCAGCGTTTAACATTCGGTAAAAATCTGTGTTTGGGCGAAAGAGAAAAGACATATGCCGAATCTGTGCTTTCACCCGAGATGGACTCTTCAGGCGACGAACTGCCCATCGTCCACATGTAATAACACTCACATCTGGACGACCCCGTGTCGCATGAAGCGATATTGATGATATTTACTACTCCAGTTCGGCGTTCAACATTCGACCAACATTCGTATGAAGTTAGCTCAGCGTTGAGCGTTCAACATTCGTCAACATTCGATCAGTGTGCCACATGCCGAATCTGTGCTTTCACCCGAGGTGTACCCTTCATGCGACCGACTGCCAATCGTTTACATCTAACAGCACTTATATCTGGGCGACCCTTCTCACCCGAGGTGATATTGATGACTTTTACTACTCCAGTTCAGCGTTCAACATTCGACCAATATTCGTGTGAAGTTAGCTCAGCGTTCATCGTTCGCGTTCAGCGTTCAACATTCGCCAAACGCTGAGCGCTGCGCTCACTCCACACCAAGGTTATGCGAATGTTGAACGCTGAACTGGAAAACTAAACGTCGCCAATATTGCTTCAGGCGAGAGAGGGACGCCCAGATATTAGCGTTCTTGGAAGTAGACGATGGCCAGCCGGTCCCATGAAGGGTATACCTCGACCTCGGATGAAAGCACAGATTCGGAAAATGGCACACTGACTTTTGACGATTGTTGAACGCTGAACTCTGAACGCGAATGCTGAACGCTGAACGCTGAGCTAACTTCACACGAATATTGGTCGAATGTTGAACGCTGAACTGGAGTAGTCAAAATCATCAATATCACCTCGGGTGAGAAGGGTCGCCCAGATATGAGTGTTGTTAGATGTAAACGATTGGCAGTCGGTCGCATGAAGAATACACCCCGGGTGAAAGAACAGATTCGGCATGTGGCACACTGCATTTTGACGAATGTTGAACGCTGAACGCTGGGCAGCTAACTTCATACGAATGTTGGTCGAATGTTGAACGCTGAACTGGAGGCGTAAAAATCATCAATATCGATTCATGCGACAAGGAGTCGTCCAGATGTGAGTGTTGTTACATGTGGACGATGGGCAGTTCGTCGCCTGAAGACTACACCTCAGGTGCAAGCACAGATTCGAATGTGTCTTTTCTCTTTCGCCCAAACACAGACTTTTGCAGAATGTTGAACGCTGAACGCTGATTTACTTCACGCGAATGTTGGGAGAATGTTGAGCGCTGAGCTGGAATACATATATTCATCAATACCAATGTCAGCGAAGGGATTTGAGTGTTGTTACATGTATTATTTTGTATACTACGGACGCCCGGACAGTCGATTGCACGAAAGCTACCCCTCCGATGAATGCACCGATTCCACTTACGACCTACGGTTCTGTTCTCTTCCAACTATGGATATTGCGGAAAGTAGAATGCTGGGATACTCAAAAACACCAATTAATGCCGCTCTATATGCGGGGAGGGTGGGGGTGTCTTTATCAGCGCGCTCGATTGCATAAGTGCATCGATTGCATTAGTGCATCCACCCTTCCATGATCCAATGTCAGATGGGAGTAGTCGTTGGCGGAAACTTTTCAGAAAGTGTCCCTTTGAATCAGGAGTCCCACAAGGTGCTGTCCTAGGACCTCTATTTTATACTTATGTCACAACAACGGGCCAGCTTGACATCTTTAAATCAAGGGTTCGCATCTTTGCTGACGACTGCCTCTTATATAGAGAGATCAAAGCATCCGGGGGTGGGGGTGGGGGTAGGCTCCTGGGTTTGAGTGTTGTTATAATTATGTAGACTGCGGACACTCGAGCAGTCATATGCACGAGGGCTACCTCCTCCCAGCGATAATTGCACCGATCCCACTTATGATCTAGGGATGTGTTCTCTTCAAACTCCAGATACTGACAAATTTTGAACGCTGAATGCTGCGCACACACCATACGGAGGTTGGTTATTCGAATGTTGAACGCTGAGCTCGGATGCACAACGCCCGCAATTAATGCTGCGTTATATGCGGGAGGGGTCGCTTATTTATTAGTCCATCGATTGCATAAGTGCATCGATTACATTAATGCAGCCAGCACTGGCTGAAAAAGTCCCTGACCCAACGCAAAATGGGGGTAATGGTTGACAGAAACTATTAAGAAATTTCTCTGTTGAATCAGGAGTGCCACAGGATACTGTACTAGGACCAAGCTTATTCTTATGTCACATTAACGGCCTGCATTACAGCGTTAAATCAAAGGTTTGCCTCTTCGCTGACGATTGCCTACTAATTAGAGAGATCAAAGCATTTATGGGGGGGGGGGCGGCGGGGCGCCTAGGTTTAAGTGTTGTTACAACAATAGTTGGATATTCGGACTGTCGTTTGCACGAGGGCTACCCCTCTCGGCGATGATTGCACCGATCCCACTTATAATCTATGGTTGTGTTCTCTTCAAACTCCAGATACTGTCGAAATTCAAATGCTGAGTGCTGCGCTCACTCCACACGATAGTTATGAGAATGTTGAACGCTGAAGTGTAATACTAAAAGTCACCAATATTGCTTCAGGCGAGAGGGGGTCGCCCAGATATGAGCGTTCTAAGAAGTGGACGATGGCCAGCCGGTCCCATGAAAGGTATACCTCAACCTCGGATGAAAGCACAGATTCGGAATATGGCGCACTGACTTTTGTCGAATGTTGAACGCTGAACACTGAAAGCTGAGCTAACTTCACACGAATATTGGTCGAATGTTGAACGCTGAACTGGAGTAGTAAAAATCATCAATATCACCTCGGGTGAGAAGGGTAGGCCAGATATGAGTGTTGTTAGATGTAAACGATTGGCAGTCGGTCGCATGAAGCATACGCCTCCGGTGAAAGCATAGATACGGCATGTGGCACACTGAATGTTGACGAATGTTGACGAATGTTGAACGCTGAACGCTGAGCGAACTTCATACGAATGTTGGTCGAATGTTGAACCCTGAACTCGAGTAATAAATATCAGCAATATCGCTTCATGCGACACGGAGTCGTCCAGATCTGAGTGTTGTTACATGTGGACGATGGGCAGTTCGTCGCCTGAAGACTACACCTCGGGTGAAAGCACAGATTCGACATAATATCTTTCCTCTTTCGCCCAAACACAGACTTTTGCCGAATGTTGAACGTTGAACGCTGAACGCTGAACGCGAACGCTGAACGCCGATGAAAGCACAGATTCGGAATATGGCACACTGACTTTTGACGAATGTTGAACGCTGAACGCTAAACGCTGAGCTAACTTCACACGAATATTGGTCGAATGTTAAACGCTGAACTGGAGTAGTAAAAATCATCAATATCACCTCGGGTGAGAAGGGTCGCCCAGATATGAGTGTTGTTAGATGTAAACGATTGGCAGTCGGTCGCATGAAGAATACACCCCGGGTGAAAGCACAGATTCGGCACGTGGCACACTGAATGTTGACGAATGTTGAACGTTGAACTAACTTCATTATACGAATATTGGTCGAATGTTGAACGCTGAACTGGAGTAGTAAAAATCATCAATATCGCCTCGGGTGAGAAGGGTGGCCCAGATATGAGTGTTGTTAGATGTAAACGATTGGTAGTCGGTCGCCTGAAGACTACACCTCGGGTGAAAGCACAGATTCGGCATAATATGTCTTTTCTCTTTCGCCCAAACACAGATTTTTGCCGAATGTTGAACTCTGAACTTACCTCACGCGAATGTTGGGCGAATGTTGAGCGCTGAGCTGGAATACACATATTCATCAATACCAATGTAGGCGAAAGGGCGCCGCCTGGGTTTGAGTGTTGTTACATGTATTATTTTGTATGCAACGGACACTCCGGCAGTCGATTGAATGAAAGCTACCCCTCCAATGAATGCACCGATTCCACTTACGACCTGCGGTTGTGTTCTCTTCCAACTATGGATATTGCAGAATGTTGAATGCTGGGGTACTCAAAAACACCAATTAATGCCGCTATATGCGGGGAGGAGGGGGGGGGGTACATGTCTTTATTAGTGCGCTCGATTGCATAAGTGCATCGATTGCATTAGTGCATCCACCCTTCCATGACCCAAAGTCAGATAAGAGTTGTCGTTGGCGGAAACATTTCAGAGAATGTCCCGGTTGAATCAGGAGTCCCACAGGGTACTGTCCTTGGACCTCTACTATATACTTACGTCACAGTAACGGACCGCCTGACATCTTTAAATCAAAGGTTCGCATCTTCGCTGATGACTGCCTCCTATATAGAGAGATCAAAGCATCCGGGGTGGGGGTGGGCTCCTTGGATTGAGTGTTGTTGTAATTATGTAGACTGCGGACACTCGAGCAGTCGTTTGCACGAGGGCTACCTCCTCCCTGCGATGATTGCACCGATCCCACTTATGATCTAGGGATGTGTTCTCTTCAAAATTCAGATACTGCCGAACGCTGATTGCTGCGCTCACACTATACGAATATTATTCGAATGTTGAACGATGAGCTCGGATGCACGGCGCCCCCAATTAATGCTGCTATAGGCGGGAGGGGTCGCCTATTTATTATTACTAGTACATCGATTGCATAAGTGCATCGATTGCATCAATACACCCACCACTGGCTGAAAAAGTTCCTTCCCCAACGTAAGATGAGGATAATGGTTGACGGAAGCTATTCAGAACATGTCCCGGTTGAATCAGGAGTCCCACAGGATATGTAGCCCTATGACCGAGCTTGTTCTCAGTAATGCCACATTACCGACCTGCAGTGCCTGACAGCGTTAAATCAAAAGTTTGTCTCTACGATGGGGACTGCCTTCTAATTAGAGAGACCAAAGCATTAAGTGGGGCCCCTAGGTTTGAGTGTCGTTATAATTATGTTGGATACTCGGACAGTCGTTTGCATGAGAGTTGCCCCTCCCGGCGATGATTGCACCGATCTCACTTATTATCTATGGTTGTGTTCTCTTCAAACTCCAGATATTGCCGAATGCCAAACTCTGAATGCTACGCACTCTCCACGCGAAGTATAATCGAATGTTGAACGCTGAACTGGAATACTAAAAGTCACCAAGAGGGGGTCCCCCAGATATGATTGTTCTTAGAAGTAGACGATAGGCAGTCTGTCCCATGAAGGCTATATCTCGGGTGAAAGCACAGATTCGGAGCTGGCACACTGAATTTTGATGAATGTTGAACGCGAACGCTGAGCTAACTTCACACGAATATAGGTCGAATGTTGAGCGCTAAACTGGAGTAGTAAAAGTCACTAATATCACTTCAGGTGAGAATGGTCGCCCAGATATGAGTGTTGTAGATATAAACGATTGGCAGTCGGTCGCATAAAGGATAAACCTCGGGTGAAAGCCCAGATTCGACATATGGCACACTGAATTTTGCGAAATGTTGAACGCTGAACGCTGAGCTAACTTCACACGAATGTTGGTCGAATGTTGAACGCTGAACACTGAGCTAACTTCGCACGAATGTTGGTCGAATGTTTGAACGCTGAACACTGAGCTAACTTCATACGAATGTTGGACGAATGTTGAACGCTGAACACTGAGCTAACTTCACACGAATATTGAACGAATGTTGAACGCTGAACATTGAGCTAACTTCACGGACCTACATTATTGACCGGAATTATTCACCGCGGGTGGAACATTGTGAAATATTTAATGTGATCAGAATGGGGCATAACATTTGTAGATGAGGTATAATAAATAGACAGAACCGCACAAGCGTTTGAATGGGTTAATGTTTATCGCACGAGTTTGGTTGGGCGTAATAATACCACGAGAGGCGAAGCCTCGAGTGGTATTCTGCGCCAAACCAAAAGAGTGCGATAAACATTAACCCATTCAAACGCTTGTGCGGTTCTGTATTATTTATTACACACCATCGCAACTTTCTAAAACAGGCCTTTTACGGTAATACTTAGTGAGAATTAACATATCCTACCGAGACGTAAAGGAAATAAAATAAGACAAAAATCCAAATTATTCTTCACAAGCAGGAGACCAGTCTTATTGTTATATCGTACGCTGCTTGAACTTTCATTCATAGTTTCAACTTGCAAATTGTGATGTGCCACCACTTCGAACGATGAAACACTGTTCATCTGAAATACAGTTTACCGTCTTTTTATGCCTCAATTTTACAGCGCGAATCCTAGACGGTTGATGTGATCACCACCAAAACAGTTACTACACATTCACAAGGTGTAAATTCGGAAAATCCATCAATGAGAAATTACAAAAAAAACAAAAAAACTCACATGTTTATCTGACTTCCAAATTCCCGGCCACTGTTGTTGCTCGACTGATCGACAGACAGGTTAAGATTTTAGTCAACATTACAGTAGCCATTGTCAATTCAACCCACGTAAATTAAATTTATATCCTTATTGTCCAAGAGAAATGATAGTATTGTTCACTATGCCTGCTCAAAATGTATTAAAGTTCGTGTTATAGCCTTTAACAGGGGTACAGAATGCATACGAATTCAAGTGAATATCGACAGGCAATTTGTTTTGTATTTCGATTTGGTGACCGAGAAACTTGCTCGAGCAACGTCATTCATTCGAAATGACGTCACTCATAGACGCTTTCATATTCTGTGTACTTTGTTCTTTAGTTTGAACTGTATGTTAGTTATTTGCATGTCATACTTTAACCCATCGGGTTATTTAATCAATAGTCAGTCAGTATTGTTCACGTTAAGAAAATAAATTAATAAAGTTTTTTTTGATGGTCGGTCAGTGTATACTACATGAGTTTCTTCAGAAACAATATAAACGCAGATCAGTGCTCAAAATAACCTTTTTTCTATGCGTAGCAAAATGCTACACATTTCCAAAAAATGAATAGCATTTTGTAAAAATTGCATGGCTATTTTTGTATACCGGAGTTATGTTATGCTGTTTAGTATTGAATTCTTCTAAGTAGATAGAATAGTTTCCATCCATTTCTGGGCATTTCCAAATGATCTGCAACACATGAAACATTTACTATGTATTTTTTTAACTGAACTGCCTTTAAGGGTTGCATGGACTTGGATTTGGATATTTTCAAATGACGTTGTGGTTGTTTAACAGAGTTCTCAAAATGGGAGTTGGGATTTTTGATTTGATGGGCTTGAAGTTATTTTTAATGGACATTTTATGCAAAATGTTGTAAAAACAGAAATAATTTAAACCAATAGAATTCATCTTACATATGAAGTTGCTAATGACGCTTGATGGAGAGTTAATCTGAGTTATGCATGGAATGTTTCACAATCAGAAGTAAAGCATCAGTGAACTAGTTTTCAAGTTTGTTTGCAAATTTTCATTTACATTTTGCGATACAAGATAATCAACTGCAGCCTAATAGGCTGCAGTTGATTATCTTATATCGCAAAATGCTATATATAATTGAACATTGTGTAGCTTTTTGCAAGTTTTGCATAGCAAAAAGCGACGCGACACCGCTTATTGTGAGCCCTGACGCAGATAGGTCTACTATAGACCACTTTTCAACATCAAACTAAATGACCCATTGCATTGAAACGGGCCCATGTACTGTACCCCCAGAAATATGACTGGTTCCATTCTTACATTAAAAAGTGCAAAAATCTGTATCCCACACGTGTGCAATAAAAGTTTTATCACACATCCTAGAATGTCGTGAACAAACCTTAATTTTAAATGTGTTTGTAATAATACATTTTTGTTTCCGTTTTTCAGTTTATCGAACAGTGATTAGAATTACTCTCCAATAACATGTAACAAAACAAACTGACATGAACAACTTATGATTACCCAAAATAACCACATACTCCAAACGTCAACATTGTTTCTGTGAAAGAAGTTGCACAGTCGATACATAGAGGATATGGAATGAGTGTTTTTCTCATATAATATTTATGAAACGTTTTTCCGTTTTGGCGAGCCTCTGGCGAGCCCAAACGGAAAATTCGGACGAGTTTCATAAATATTATATGAGAAAAACACTCATTTCATATTCTCTTTATCATATGACACACACACGCACAAATTAGTCACTTAGTATGACTGTTTAACCATCACCTAACTTAAGTTGCAAACGGCACTTGGAAAAAACATCCTCGTATAACTACAAATTTTCATTTTTGCTTCCAAAACATAGGTTATGACCCCTCATTGGAACGAGCTCGTCGCGCTCGTTCCAATTAGGGGTCATAACCTATATTTTGGAAGCAAAATGTGAAAATATAAAAAAAATGAATGGCGTTTGTCTTGAAGGTAAAAGATTAATACAATATAACCCACCCTAAATAGGACAGATAACGTAAATTCTCCCTACTGAAATTATGCAAATGAGACCCAGTTGCTTTTTGTTTAGCCAATCAAATTGTCCAGTTTTGAAATTGACCAATGAAAGCTCCCAACTCTAATTATGCAAATTATGATAATCTGGCCCAGTTGTATTTTGTTCAGCCAATCAAATTGTCTAGTTTTGAAACTGACCAATGAAATTGACGGAAGGCTTTATTTATCAATGATTAATATGAAAAGAAAATATCAAATGTTTTAAAGTGAACAAAACGGACGAGTCATATGATAAAAAAAAATATCATGTGATGCAAAAAATGCTGGGGTGGGGGAGAGAAAACCGTTTTTTTTAAATAAAACACATTCTGAGACGAATCAGAAAGAACGACTTTTGCCAAGCTTAGGTATTTTCTTTATGAACTTTTAGCATCACTTTGACTATTGGCCTTCTCTTTTACCAGTCTATCCGGAAAATAATCGATGGTCCCGATCCACTGACAGTTGGAGGAGGAGCTATAGAAGGAACACTTTTTTCAGATCACATATTCTCCCTCTAACCACCAGTTTGAACAAAATGAAACGGCCCATCGGCAGTTATAATATTGTCACTTTTCAACCCTATGTCTAACTCGAATAACAGGCAATTTCCTTCAAAGGCGGAAATAACTAAAAAAAACATATTTCAACATTCCTGAAAAGTCACTAAAGACCACATAACATACATACATTGATACAGGTGGTAAATATTTAGGGTCGTATATACATATCACTTACCCTGACGGCCGGGGCCGTTACAAATGAACTCAGTAGCACTTCTTAACACGTTCACAACACGAGCTAGCTTCTCGCCAGCTGGACTATTCTCACATTGTTCCATAAATGAAAAACATTCGTCGTAACTGAAATATTGAAAAATCTATTTTACATCATAAGTACAGCTTGTGAACTTGAAAGTTTTAGTGCTGAAGTTAGTTGTGTTGGGGGAGCGCTGTGGATCTGTGGTTATGGTACTGGAAGTTAAACCGAAATGTCCAACGTTCGACACCCACACATTTATTATGTAATTAATGGGGTTTAACGACACTTTCGACAGCCATGTTCAGCTCGTGTTGGACAGTCTTGCGGGTGGAGTAACCCGTAGTACTCTCGAACCCCACCAGGGTGTAAACGCGTTGTGTCATTGGGCAAGGCACTTAATCCCGATTGTCCACTTGGGACTCGATGACGCTGATTACAAATGATTATTCCACGCTGATAGTGCACTTGCCTTCAACCAATCCTAACCCTTCGTGTGCCGAGTTGATACGTCGGTGAGTCTGACAGTTGCTTGGTGGTTCTCTCCGGGTACTCTGGCTTTATCCACCCGTAAATCTGTCCAACACGAGGCGACCCTGGCTGTCGAAAGTATCATTAGACCCTAACAAATAAATAAAGAAAATCAATAGTTCTGTTTTCATAACCTTCAACTAAAGCTGGAAGGTTTTGATTTATCAGATTCAGTTTCGATTTCAGGGGAAACCTCGATTTCCGTTCAGTTTCTTTATCCGTTAAGAACGTATAATAAATAATACTCAAGACTCCTTAACTTAACCTTAACTTAAATCTGCAATATTAGTTACACGGTATTTCAACTGGGTTTATGGGACTGTACGACCCTTCTAATATCCCTATTCCCTGAGGCTGAAAGCCGAAGGAAACACGAATCTCATAAGGGCAGTACAGCCTCGTACACCCTGCTGAAACACCATGTGACGTATTTATGACCCTGCGCCTTCAGTGTGTCGAGTTTTGTTTTATTATATAATCCCCAAACGGTATTACAGTGACAAAAACCTTGATAAAAGTAATAATTAGAGAAACTGAAAGAAACAGTTCTTTATGATGACAAGAACGGTTTGGAGTTATTTCCCTTCGATTGCACTCAAACATTTGGAAGCCTTCACCACGTCTTATCTATTCCCAGATAATCTCAGCTAGCCTCGACCCTGTCTCTGCTCTCGAACAAGTCTTGGAATCCAATTAGATTGCTCACTTACCTAAGCGGTCCATATACAGTTCATATTATTTATCTCCCTTTGATGAAATGTGTAGTTTTTTACTTGTCTAATGAACTGAAGACTAAGGAGAGAAATTGCTTCTTGGGGTAAATATTTCTTAATTACTTTATATTGCACGACTGGATGTCAATCAAGCCTGGGAACAGCAGACTTTCCTTGGTAGAAGGAGGTCTCCAAAGGGATAATTTGGTGATGCTACCCTGCACAGCAGGTTTGCTTTGCTAAATTTACCCTCTGTAAACCTCAATCTGAATCACAAGGTCTCGGGTCTAAACAGAAAGAGGTACCCACAGGGCAAATTGGGGTTTCTAGCCCATTTGGTTAACAAACGTCAATCTGAATCACAAGGTCTCGGGTCTAAACAGAAAGAGGTATCCACAGGGCAAATTGGGGTTTCTAGCCCATTTGGTTAGCATCAGAAAATCCACCCTCTGGGTACTTCATTCTGCAAATGACAGATTGCTTATTTCCAGGCTTGATTCCAATCGCACGTTGGTGGTCACCACTACATTCATTTACCATTATCTACTGCATGACTGAATTCTTCCAAAACAGACCAATTTCTTTCACTATTATTCCAGTGATTGACTTACCTAACAGCTGAGAAGTGGGAAAACCTGACGCATTCCTTGAACAGATGTTCGACACATCTGCAAAAAAGGAATTCTACAACCAGAATCTGACCCAGTAAGGATTCCATAAGTAGGATTCCTGTGAACGTGGACTGGTGATCGATGGAATTCCACTTTTCACCGTATGTCAATGAGGTAATACTGCATGACCCACATGCCCCAAGATGATGAAAATGGGTGGTGGTGGGTGGGAGATTCATCGCCACATGCTCACCATACAAAGGGATTCAATAAGTGGAATTCCTGTGAACGTAGGAGTGGCGATCGGTGGTATACCCATTCCTCGTATGACGATATAGGTGTGACCGGAATGTGGTGATTCCTCATCGTCCTCTTGTGACAACAATGGGGGAGGTTCTATAGTCACTGACTGACCATTGAAGGGATTCCCTCAATGAAATTCCGGTGAACGTGAAACTGGTGATCGATGGAATTCCTCTTCACCGTATTGAATATGAGGTTAGATCTAAATGAGGTATTTCCCGATAGCTATCATACCACCAAAGTGGGATTCTATAGCTATAGACTGAAAGGTATTTCATCAATGGAATGGCTGTGGACGAAGGGCTAGTAACTAATCCATTATTCGCCGTATGATGGATATGAGGTTAGACATTAATGAGGTGTTCCATCATTGGCTCGCTTCCCTTACCTTACATACGAAGAAAATGGGTTTCCATAGTTGCAGACAAACTATAGAAAAGGATACCATATGAAATTCCCAGTAGGTTTCTTTTCGACAGATTTCCAAGGTACAAAATGGGACTGATATCTGGAGATTAATCATTTGGTTTTAGACCAGCGATGACTTCCCATCCGACCTGCAACGGGTGCCAAAAAACCTTCAGTCATTTAAAATGTCTCTGGCATCACAGATGAACCATCCACGAACTTTCACAATTTAAGTTGCGCAAAAATATTTAAAAGGAGACACCATCCAAGTTTTAAAAGGTTTCTCCCATTGCTCTTCAACTCATTTAATTAGTATTATTATTTATTTATGTATTGGTGTTTAAGGTCACATACTTATGCACAATGGCTAATCGTGACCGTGACAGTTTTACGGGTGGAGGAAGCCGGAGTACCCGGAGAGAACCACCGAGCAACGACGAGCAGCTGCCAGCTCCCCAACATCGTAACTCTGAACTCTGCACCGCAGCACAGGCAGGGTTAGATTGGTTGAAGACATGCGCACCATCGACGTGCAGTACGCCTCAGTACACAGCGTCATCGTGCCCCCATGTAGGCAATCGGGGTGAAGTGTCTTGCCCAAGGACACAACGCAGTTGCCGCAGGTGGGATTCGAACCGAGGACCTCTCGGCTTGCAGCCTGCACCTCGACCAACTGAGCCACCGCGCCCCCATTTAATTAGTAAGAAACCATACTTATCACAAGAAATAGATGATTAGATATGAACTGAATGTTAGAAGAGCTTGTGTGAAGGGAGAAATATAATTCGATATTGTATGAATTGGTCAAGAAATATAATTCGATATTGTATGAATTGGTCAAGGGCAGAGCTCGGGACAGAATCAGATAGGCGCGTGGATTCTATAATAGAGGATTTTAGCCAGTTTTGGGGAGGCCAAAAATATAAGATATTTGAATCGCCGTTGTGTGAGGTTACACGGTCCTTCCCTCGTCCCAAATATCAGCGTCCGGTTGTAGGGAAGTGGGAGGAGGGGCATCGACCGGAGGGTTCTAGTTAGGACTTCCTACCCATCAGCACCGTTGAGAGAATTTTGCAAGATTTAGCGGTCTAAGCGAATCTGAAGCATTTGTAGCGTGTGTAGCGCCTATATTGGAGACCATTTTGGGGCTCTATGCTGTGTAACATTTGCATAGGCAGAATATGGTAGCCAGAATAGGGTCTGGAATAAATAGAAACGAGAATTCGGAGAGCCAGCAAAATGATTCCAATTGTATTGAATATACCCTCGGGATATAACTGCCATACTATCATCCCATAAAGTACCACCCAAGGTCCATTTAGGTAATTTTAGTCATTTTCATGTCGTTGCTGGTAATTTGATACACTCCCATTGAATAAAATACACCCTCTAAAACCCACTGCTTACCCTCCAAACCGTTCAGACTCATAACAACCCTATGCCACGACTGGCGACCTCCTTAAAAGAAAATGGACGACAGAAGCACGCGTCACTCAAACAAAATATATTGCGCATGCACACTAACACTACATATCGCTATGCTAATGACGCTACAACATGGTCACCTGTGCGGGTAACCAGGACAATCCATATGACGTCACTGTTCATGTGACTTATGACGTAACTTTCTCCTAATGTTTTGCTTCTGAAAATATGTGTCATTTATCCACAATTTTCAAGGTATTTCCAAAATGACATGTCATACACCCTCTTCAAATACGAATATCCTTTAACTCGGTCATCGAACCCATAATATGTATTACATTTTATTATGCCTCACGTTTGTAACATCAGCCGTGATTGGTTAATTTGACACCTTCTAAAAGTCATAGTACTGGAGTTTTGGGGCAAAACACGGGTACTATCGGAACGTTTTTCCCTGGAGACAAGAGAACAAAGAAAATGTAAGCTCCACTTCCATTGATCAGAGTCGATTACGCACGCTCTGATTGGAATTTCTCAACACTAAACGCTGGAGCCGTGTCCGGTTAACGTTCTTCGTCACCGATAGATACAAATTTACCAACAAATATGGCATCTTCATTGCACACAATAAATTCAAAAGAATAGGAAATATTAAAAACTCACGTGTTGTTACCACTTCAGTGAATCCTGAATGGGAGTTATGACTTCAATCAATTATATTTCCACAAGTTTAGTACTCCTCGACCTCACTGAGCCTCCGCCTCAAGTTCAAAATAAAATAAATGATTTCTCTCCGCTCAATTCTAACAACTGTCGACGCCCAAGAAACATGAATTTATATTCCATTAATTTATATCACTTATCACACAAGCATTAATAATGAATTATAACATGAACAGCATGATGTAGTTGTAAATACTGGCATTTGGTGATATAGAAACTCCCAAAGCGACGGCACTTGTGACAAGTCATTTTCGAAGAGACGTCATTCGTTCAAATGACGTCACGTTTTTGGATTCGACTACATTTTTATTACAAGATTGACTTATCGCAGTTAACGCTTAACAATGAAAGTTATTTTTTGTTCGGCATAATAAAATAATTAGAACGTTTCTTTTCATGTTCTATCGGTCGATAGTACCTGAGTTTGTGTGATTTCTGAAATAAAACCTGAAGCAGCGAAGAAAACAAACGTTCTAATATTATAATATGTTCTTTTTCGTTAAACTCAACCGAACATAAATAATTTACAACAAGAAAAAACAACACGCCTGTAACATGGGATTGAGCTCATCATGACGAGTGTAGCAGCGTTTTATTCAGTATAAGGAAGTGTTAAACAACTGATATGCGTTAGGATGAGCGCAAAACAAACTGAAGGAAACATCTTGAAAACATTCAAGACATACGAAGTGGGTGGGTGGGTGGATGGAAGGGCGGGTGGAATTTTGGCAAATTAGAGATCGACCTGCTACACAACGAGACTCAGCGTCGAATAACCAAACTACGGACACCATAATCGAATTCGGCTGACCTACAAAGACAGTACGCTTTGTACGTACAAATCGCCTAAGGCATTTTACACAATACCCTTACTGATGAAAACCCAATCACACGACTGCAAAGTAACAATTAGTTGATATAAAAACACCATGGACCAAAAACAAACGTGTTGACAATCTTGTGATAAACTCATTTCTGAATCCACTAAAACATACACTACTTTCTGACAAAGTAGAAATAGACAATCTGTATGTGGGTGAAACAATTAACTGTCAAATGCAAAGGTTTACCCTAGCAAACTGTATTAAAAAATGCTGAAACCAGACATTGTTAGCCAAACATGAGCCTCAGAGGGTTTCCACTACCCCCACTTTTGATCTCCTGTTTCTAAAATGTGAAAAAATATATGTTTCCGTCTCACTGGTTAGTTATATGCTTGTAATAACTCCGTGTAAAAATGATGTTTTAAAAAATAGTCAATTTTTCAAAGCAGCTGTTTCCTATAATTCCTCTGGTAATTCACCCCCTATGCACCAGACTCCAACCCTGTGACCAAAACCTCAAATTCTGTTGTCCAACAAACAGATTAATGTTATCAATTATCTGATTCTAAAAAGATATCTCCAATTCACATGGCATTAGTTTCATCATAATTATGCTCTTAACTATTTTTTTTAACACTGACATGGCGGGGGTTCGAACCCACGCCGAGAGAGTTTCCTTCGGCACCAATCCCCTAGCGAAACTATACTGAACCACGCACACCACTCGGCCACCGACAGACCCCAAAAGGGAATGCTAGTTAACCAAATATATACGAGGCCAGCACAGAACACCCGGAATACTCAATTATTTAATTATTCATCAGATAGTTGCATCTAAGCACTTAATTCTACGAACTGCACCTCAGAAGAAATCAGCGACAGTACTTGTCTTTTTCAAATTTCTCGGATGCCACACGCATTCCCTTTTGGGGTCTGTCGGTAGCCGAGTGGTGTGCGTGGTTCAGTACAGTTTCGCTAGGTGGTTGGTGCCGAAGGAAACTATCTCGGCGTGGGTTCGAACCCCCGCCATGTCAATGTAAACAAAACCAGAATCCTTTCTTAATTCTATGGCATCCGAGAAATTTAGGAGTCCCGCGCTTGGAGTAGGGCCGGCAAGCAAGAGCTTCAAACAACGGTATGCATTTTGAAAGTTACCAGAGAGAATGTATGGAGCATCATAAAAACAATGCCCCCTATATCCTTTAAAACTCACCCGTCCCTCCAAGGGCCCCAAAATATTGGAAATTTTTCTTCCTATGTTCAGGTCCTTCTGGACTTACTCTATCTTCTCCATCTGCGTGAGACACCACTAATACTCTAAGTTACATGGCGTGTACAAGACGACGAGAGTTCAAAGCAGGTAAGGTTCTTCGGGCTGTTGGATTAACCCCCTGCACACTGTTGTCGAAATCTCTAAATTTCAGTCTGTTATTTTTTCCCATGATGCACTAGGAATTTAACCAGTTCGATCTTGTTTGACAGAGCTCAAGGAGCTCTGTCAAACAAGATTGAATTGGTTAATTTCCTAGTTGCATTATGGGAAATAATTGCATGTTGAAGTTTTAATATTTTCACACCAGAGTGCAGAGGCTTTTTTTCTTCACGTAAAGGTTTATGTACACCGGGTTGAAAGGGTTAAAGCAAATAGTCAAACCTGCAAACTTCATCTAACGCTGTGTCGACATCGAAGTTTCGAGATCTATACGGTCCCGTTAGCTTGTCTAAAGTTCCAAGAGGCTTCTGGAAACATTTAATCGTTTTACCTGGATCACATTGGGCTGAAACGAAAAAGAGGTGTGTTTCAGTAGGCGCAAAAAAAAAACCGTGCAGTCTGGGTATGATCCATGAGATATCTATACAGCCTCGCTAGATCGTATCTCACCCAACTGAAAAGTGAACAATCAGACCAGAAATGTGGGAGAAACGTGTTGAAAAGAGACGATAGGGACGAAATGGTTTCACGCGCCGAAGGCGCGCAAGGACGGTTTGAGGAACAAGCTCCTTTCGACCCTCAGTGACTGTACGTGATCAGTTTTCACCTGCCTAGGCGTGTTGTAGGAGGAAAAGGTTCAGCTACTCGGCAGGTGTCTCCGGTTGTGGCGTGATAGACGATACGAAGTGACCATTTAAGCTTATACAATGCAGAATTGACCATTCATAGAGCAGTAGAGCAGATAGTTTGGAAAGAAACAATCTAGCCCCATTTTTGTTAATACCTCATGTAGAAGGAAACAGAGAAGTAGCACCAACCTTCTCGTCAGACCTCCATATATTCTTCTTTTCCTGGATAAATAAATTTATCTTACAATCAACATGTATTTTGCCTGTATTAACTCCGCAACTGTCGTGTATCCGACCCCCTGATACAGATGTTTGTATCAGGGGGTCGGATACAAGCACGTTCCTTTCGCGTGAGTTCCATTTTTTTTTCTTTTTGTTCATCCGTACGAATAATTAGTTCGTTATATATTTGTCTAAATTCTTGACTTATCCGCAATATATTGTAAGATAAAATGATTATTACCATTATGTGGATGTACAAAATATGTATCCGAGTCGAGTTCAGGGTTCTAAGGGCAGATCACGACGAGTCGAAGACGAGTCGTGATCTGCCCTTAGAACCCTGAGCGAGATTCGGATACATATTTTGTACATCCACATAATGGTAATAATCTTTATAGAAAAATACATACCTGACACTAATCTGTTGAATACAAGGTAATTTTTGTTTCATCAGTCCTGTTTGTGAATAATTTTTTGTTTTAATGAGATTTTTTTTTTTAAAAGTCGCTTTCTTTGATATGTGTCATTAATATATTTCATAATGAAGTTTTTTACCTGAAAAATGACATCTGTTTCGTTCCTTTTAATATTATTCTAATTTATATTTCTCTGATTACAATATTTCCTTTTATCATATGACTCGTTCGTTTTGTTCACTTTAAAACATTTGATATTTTGTTTGCATATTAATCAGTGATAAATAAAGCCTTCCGTCAATTTCATTGGTCAATTTCAAAACTAGGCAATTTGATTGGCTGAACAAAATACAACTGGGCCACATTTCCATAATTTGCATAATTAGAGTTGGGAGCTTTCATTGGTCAATTTCAAAACTGGACACATTGATTGGCTAAACAAAATACACCTGGGTCACATTTGCATAATTTCAGTAGGGAGAATTTACGTTATTTGTCCTATTTAGGGTGGGTTATATTGTATTAATCTTTTACCTACAAGAAAAACGTCATTCTTTTTTTTTATTATATTTTCTCTTTTGCTTCCAAAACATAGGTTTTCACCCCTCATTGAAACTAGCGTGTCGCGCTCGTTCCAGTGAGGGGTCATAACCTATGTTTTGGAAACAAAAAATGAAATTTTTTAGTTATACGAGGATATTTTTTTTCCAAGTGCCGTCTGCAACTCAAGTTAGGTGATGGGTTAAAAAGTCATACTAAGTGGCTAATTTGCGCGTGCGTGTGTCATATGATAAATAGAATATGAAATGAGTGTTTTTCCCATATAATATTTATGAAACCCGTCCGAATTTTCCGTTTGGGCTCGCCAGAGGCTCGCCCAAACGGAAAATTCTTAGACTCGTTTCATAAATATTACATGAGAAAAACACTCATTCCATATCCTCCATCTCTGGTACTCCAATTAATGCACAGTACCCTTAAATGAATATGATGTTCTATGAAATCATTAGCCACTCAGAAAGTCTTCTGACTCTTTTTTTAAATAATATTTTTATTTCACGAAATCTGAAATGGCGTTTGGTGAACAGGTAGTGCCTATATTGATACTGTACCCTTCCGAGAATAGCAAATACAATGTGTGATGCTTGTGCAACTGTACATTGGTTAACTGATAAGATGGTAACGGATAAACCGCATCAAGTGTGCGATGATCCATTCTTCCAAGGAAGAAAAAAACAGCGAACAACAGCATTACTCACTCTTGCCAAACAACAAAAACTATGACGTAAAAAACCTGGAACAAGGCAGGAGCTATTTGCCACGTGGATGGCAAACACCTACTTCTCTTTATTTAACCTATTTCCACCCGGGTGGCAAATATCTATTTCTCTTTATTTAAGCTATTTGCCACCCGGTGGCGAATAGCTAAAATATTCGGAAATAGATATTTGCCATCCGGGTGGCAAGTAACTGTTGTTTGGCCGGGTAGATCAGGAGACACGTGTTTATTAACATTACAAGAGAGTTGGTCATAAGACACACTCTACATTACGTAATGATGTAACCCCTTTAGGATGGAATACTTGGGTGATGCAAAGTTCACTCAACCTCTGCGATTGGGAAATATAATCTTGAACAGTGGTGCATATTTGTGTATTTTCCGCATCAGACTTATCGGGACATCCGTACAAGAGACACTGGACATTTATGTCCACCATTTCTAACTGATCTATCAAACGCGTTCTACAGTAAGTAACTAAAGGACATGAAAATAAAAAAAAGCATCCTCATTTGGAAATCCGCATCTGCAATGCGGATTGTTAGTTGAACATCTGTCGAACATATGTCTATTTAGGTCACTGCATTGCAATCTAAATCTGCAGTGAAGAACCTGTTCTTTTCTCTCCCTCACGTAGTAGTACTAAGAGACGACTTCATCTTCACGAACTTCTTTTTAAATACATATACTGACCAGCAATTCTGCAGCTCGAGGTTTATGTTATTCCAAAGTTTTACAGAAGACGGGGACTCCCGCGTTGTGTCCATGAGCAAGGCACTTAACCTCGATTGTCCACGTGGGGGCACGATGACGCCGTGTATTAAGGCGTAGTGCACGTCGATAGTACGCATGCCTTCAACCAATCTGACCCTGTCTGTGCTGCAGTGCGGAGTTACGGTGTTGGAGAGCTGGCAGCTGCTCGTCTTTGCTCGGTGGTTCTCTCTGGGTACTCCGGCTTCATCCACCAGTAAAACTGTCACGGTCATGATTAGCCATTGTGCATAAATATGTGACCTTAAACAACAATAAATAATCAATAAATACAGCTGACGGGACGAACGAGTTCGCTAAACGTGAAGTATTGCATTTGATGTCACGCAAGAAATGCGATTCCGTTGGGGGATATAAGGTAATTTATGGTAGTTTTTCAAATGGATCTCACATAACCAGGTACGTCGGTGAACATGCTACTATAAAAAGTTACGAGTTTGTGTCGTTTTCTATGTTCTTTGTAATACATTCTAACTCGTTATTGAGGAGTTGATGGCTTGTGTACCATGTTACTCATGTTATTGTACGTAGTGCGACAAGATGGAGATTTTCAAGGAGTGGAGCATTTTGATCGGTGTAGTTATCGTACATAACATCGGAGTGATCTAACAAAGGGAGAATACAAGATTGATATGATGTTTCAAGAGCTGATCTGAATAACCTACATTTCAGACAGTTAATTATGGGGCTCACCCTATTAAGCAAATTTTCGATGTACAAGTTCCAAGAACCTGTATCACAAAATATAAGATCAAGATGTTTGTGTCAATTCATTTCTTGTACTGGTTCATAAAACAAGTATATTGGAGGGTGGGGCATTGGTCTTGTTTAACACGATGTATTGATGCGTTCTATTTCTTGTGGGATTGAACGGAACTTACTTGGAGTCTGAACATTCAGAAATCTTTTTGAGATCTTCATTGATCATTTCCACTGATAAACTTATATTCTCCATTGTGAGATATAACGCAGTATCGTCGGTGTAGAGTCTTATATTGGAAGTAATATAATTCGCAATGTCATTAATATATAAGTTAAACAAAAGAGGGTCTAATACCGACGTTTGTGGGACACCAGCGGGAACTAACATTTCGGTGTTTCTCCGTTTATGACTACATGCTGTGAGCGACCCGTCAAATAGCTTCCAAACCATTCGACCAGGTCATCTCTTACTTCTGCAGCATTCAATTTACTCAATAATCCATTATGCCAAACTCTATCAAAGGGCTCACTTATATCCCAGAAAACGATTCTAGTTTCCTTATAGGTATTCACATTTCTGGAAATCAAAATTCTGGTGATCCATGTCAATGATTTGATAGATTGTTTCGGGAATAAACCAGACTGAAGTGGTGTTAACATACTGTGGTGCGAGAAGAAAGAGAAGACCTTCTTGACTACAATCTTTTCAAAGATTTTACTGACGGAACTAGTGAGTGAAATCGTACGGTAATTCTTTTTGTCACTCACTGAGAACTTTTTGTGTATAGGTATAACACTGGCCTTCTTTCATAAATTGGGGAACGTTTTCTGTGACAAAGAGAAGTTGAACAGGTGGGTCAGAGGTGGAGCCAATTCTTGGTCACACAGTTTTAAGATTGTATTCCTTATAATATCAGGACAGCCGGCTTTTGGAATTCTAAATTATTCAGAAGAGATATAACGTCGTATCCTGATATTCCTATTTTTTTTTTAACTTGGCATTAGAAATCAAGATGGCGGCCCCAGTAAACAATTGGACGACGGAAACATGTGACAACCTAACAACACCCGCTGCGCATGCGCACTTTGAACTCTAGTAATGACGCCATAACATGCACGCTTACGTGGGTTAACATGACAATCATAATGGCGTCGCTAGGTCACGTGGCATTGCGTCAATTCTGGGTTCATCCACCACGGTCATCCTGATGAGGGACGGAAACCATACTACTTGTGTGTGAGTTGGGAAAAGATGAGGATGCCTCAGAAACATAGATTATGAGCCCTCTTTGGAACGAGCTTATTGAGCTTGTTCCGTGGAGGTGCCATGACTTTGTATTATGGTACTTTAAGACAACAATATGATTTTTTAAGGTTATTTCAGACTCTTCTGGGTCAACTGTCGTCTGCTATCCTGTCGTTTGCCATCTGCAATTATTGACTGCTATTCGTGTTGTGCCAGCGGGCTAAATAATAAGAAATAAATGTTGATTAAAAACGACCATTGGTGATTTGTTTTCATCAAAATTGTGTGTGTGTGTGATGGGTGAAAATATATGATCCAGAAAGTAGGAGAAGCACGAAAACCTCCCCGCCCAGTCCCCGCTGACATTGAAGGTCACGAAACAATAACTACAGCGATACCCTGCATACTCCAAACCATGAGCGAATCTAATATTCCACTGAACTATAGCTGGATGCCATTAATTTTAAGTTGTGAATAAAATAGCATTAATAGATAGATAAATAATATTTTATTTGTACAATATAAGCTAAATACAATAATAAAAATACATTTGATATATTGTACCGGGGGAGGGGTGGCGGGGGAGGGGGCGGTATGGACTATTATTATCCCTGGTGGGTGAGGGTGTGAGATGGGAAATGTGATGATAAGAAACGGTAATGTGACGACAACAAGGACAATAACTCTTTTAAAAATATTTGAACATGACTGGTTTACAATCTCATTCAAGATATTATCATATTATCACAAAAAAGTGTATATATTAAATTTGTAAAACATCTTCTGAACGGTATTCTTTTAAATTTGATGACAAGAAAAGAGGAGAGACGGGCGGAAGGACGGGCGGGCGGACGAAAGGACGGACGGAAGTTCGAACGTAACAATCTCCCATATCATTTTCCACTACGTGGCATATTATACACCATGCTTTCATGTGAAAACCAAACAACACCTGGGTTGCCATTTCATGTGGCCTTTCAGCCTCAATCCTTTACCTAACCTGAAAAGCAGACGACACTTGCAAAAATAATTCTTGAATAACTATTTTTTTCATTTTTTGTCTCAAAAACATAGGTTATGACCCCTCGTTGGAACGAGCTCGACGAGCTCGTTCCAACGAGGGGTCATAACCTATGTTTTTGAGACAAAAAATGAAAAAAATAATGAAAATTAATTGGCGATTTTTGAGAATAGCGCTGGCCGGTTTTGGCCGTTACGTTAGGTAAAGGGTTAAATCTGAGCATAATTTCATTTAGGTATGACAGGAAGACTGACAATATTTTTTTTTCCACCACTAAGGTGTAAAGTCGTGTGAGACAGCTGAGAGAGATTATTATTGTCCCTGATGGGTGATGGTGTGAGATGGGGAAATCTCACTCGAGGGCAAGATATTTGTGCCAGACACGAGGCTTGCCGAGTGCCTGGACCAAATATCTTGTCCCGAGGGTGAGATTTCCCCATCTCACCCCCGCCCCATCAGGAATAATCCCCCCTAAACAGTCTGACATCATCAAAAGTAATTCTTCGGCTGCTATAGACGAACGTTTGTAGAAGAAAATAGAAACAAAAACACAGACCGCAAAACCAAATGAGATTTGACACTTTTATATGAATTGTTGGATGAACGCCATTTTGAGTGGAGTAAGTTGCACGAAATTCCGGTCGAAAAGTTATGAGAATGCATTGCAGAATTCATATGACGTCACCGGAATGTGTCAATATTCATTTCGCTACAAATCGTTAACCCCTGTCTTACCGGCGTTGGGATTTAATTTTGTGGTATATACCTGTGGTATATACAGAACTTTTGTGCGCATTTTCCGATAAGTAAATGAGTTTTATTCAGAAAGGGACAACAAAATTGTTCGATATAGCTACACGTGCCCTTGAATTACTTGTGATGAAGTCAGACTGTTTTGGTGGGGACAGAAAAATTATCCATGATGGAGGCCAGTGTAAGATGGGAAAATCACCCTCGGGCCAAGATATTTCGTCCAGACACTCGGCAAGACTCGCGCCTGTCTCAAATATCTTGCCCTAGGGCGAGATTTCCCCATCCCACACCCGTACCCATCAGGGATTATAATAATCTCTCACAGCTGTCTCACACGACTTTATACCTTTGTGGTGGGAGAAAAGATTGTCTGTCTTCCTGCCGTGCATAAATGAAATTATGCTCAGAATTAAGGCTGAACGGTCACATGAAATGACAATACAATGTGTTGTTGGGTAGTCACGTGAAAGCATGGTGTGTACTCTGCCACGTAATGAGAGAAGAGGTGGGAGTGTGTTACAGTTAAAACTAGAAGTCCTGCCACGAAATGCGCACAAATAGCACGACGATCTGCGTAAGGCTATCAAATTCTGTACATATGTCCTGTGCACAAGCAATGTTTCAGCCAATGGACCTCCAGAAAACCCGGAGGTCCATTAGCAGAAACATTGCCTGTGTTTGCTATGAGTAACCAGCAGAACCTGTCGTGCTTTCGGTGTCATTCGATATGTCAATTGCGCACAATCCCTACGCGTAATTAAGCCTAGATAAGCGCACTGTTCGTGACAGGACTTCTAGTTTTAACTGTAGGTTCGAACTTCCGCCCGTTCTTTCGTCCGCCCATACTTCTGTCCGTAACTCCTCTTTTCTTATCATCTAATTTAAAAAAATACAGTTCAGAAGATTCTTTCCATATTTAATATATACACTTTTATAGTGATAATATTATGAATGGAATTGTAAACCAGTCATGTTCTCGTATTTTTAAAAGAGTTATTGTTCTTGTTGTCGTCAGATTACCATTTCTTGTCATCATATTTCAAAGAAAACTGATCAAGGATTTTTTGTCTGATTTAATTTATCGCTTTTTGATGATAACATCCTGAAGAGGTTTGCTATCCAGTTGTATCTAAACATTTCTTTGCAAGTTATTTCCCTTGTTTACTTTAGATGGCCGGAGATTGACCATTCTTTGTATTTGGTTCTACGGAGGCGTATTGGAGACATGGTATAAAAAAAATAAACTCAAAATTTTGACTTTTAAAGTTAAAATTTTTAGATTAAAAGTCAAAATTTTTACTTTAAAAGTTAAAGTTTGGAGATTACAGTCAAAATTGGGACTTTAAAAGTCTACTTTTGAACTCTTGAAGTCAATATTTGGACTTTTAAAGTCAAAATTGCGAGTTTAAATGTCAAAATTGTAAGATTAAAAGTCAACAATTTTACTTTAAAACTCAAAATTTTGACATTAAATGTATCATATCCCTACAGTTAAAACTAGAAATCCTGTCATGAAAAGCGCATAAACAGCAGGTCGATCTGCGCGTTAATCTACGCGTTATGACAATAGTTAGGCTATGAAATTCTGTACATATGGCCTGTGCACAAGCAATGTTTCAGCCAATGGACCTCCGGGTAACCCGGAGGTCCATTGACAGAAACATTGCCTGTGTTTGCTAGGAGTAACCTGGATAACATGGCATGCTTTGGATGCCATTCGTTATGGTAAGTGCGCGCAATTCCTACGCGCAATTAAGCATAGATAAGCGCACAGTTCACGACAGGACTTCTAGTTTTAAGTGTAATGCGCTTCCATATGTTTTAGTTTGAAATGTACTGATGACTGTTTACTTTCACCCAGACTACCCTGCCGATGTATTATTACCAATTAACATTACATCAAAATGAGATGATAGCAAATTACTGTCAATATCACACTTTGCCCACTTAATGCCAAAATTAACACCAATATTGCAAAATGGAATAATTACTTCCTCAGATTAAAATATACGGACGTACCTAAAACTATATGACCTTTACCCTTTACCTCATTGCACAGGTCTCGACATTTTATTCTTAGTGCTGCCTGTGAAGAGTTAATTTCCCCTTTAACAAAGCATAAAGTGGAACCTACACTCAGGGCGTAACTATGGGGGAAGAGGGTGTGTGATCCCCACGCTCCCCAATAATTTTCAAGTTGAGACATTTTCTTCTGGAGTGAAGTCATGAATATCGATCCAGGTTTTTACTAGGGTTTAACGGCATTTTCGACAGCCAGGATCACCTCGTTCAGGATAGTTTTACGGGATGAGGAGAGAACCACCGTGCAGCGGCGAGCGACTGTCAGACACCAAAACGTACTTAATCCACACAAGCACGTTAGGACTGACTGAATGCAAGAGCGCCATCGACGTGCAGTACGCCTTAGTACACAGCGCCACTGTACCCCACGTGGGCTGCCGGTATTAAGTAGTGTCTTGCTTGAAGATATAAAGCACTCCTCACTGGACAGGGTTGAGCCATGCGGCTTTCGAATAAAAGTTCAATGGTCTAACCACGCACCCACTCCTCCACCCCCGCCCCACCCTCCCCCCAACCCGCCACCCACCCCGTATTGCTTGATGGTAACTATATACTTTCTTAAGGGTGTAGATTTACTTCTTGGACTTGTATCACACACGCAGTCTGTTTCCGGGTAATGAAGGTCTGTGGTTTATTGCGGGTGTTAGGAACTTGGGGTCCCAGAACCACCAAATTTGAGTCCAGTACAGTACGGACCCCGTGGACTGGTCACTTTCCACGGGTGGGCAATATTTCCACGGGCGCAATAATATTAGATTCCAAACACTAATTATAGGAATAATTATCAAAAATTCAATTAACGAAGCACTGGGTAGTTCCGGTACTTCATTAATTACAATTTTGTTGATGATCATTTTTTATTACCTGGTAGACGCATGCATGGACATCACTGCCCACGCGTGGATTACGACCACTCCACGCCGACTGTACTGAAAGTGTTAATTAAATAAGAAGTTGGGAAACCCATGCATCATGACTATACATATTCATCCGCAAACAAATTCCACGATTTTTAAACTATCAGTCCCATTGACAAATATTCCAACATCATCATCAAGGCGTGCCTTCGAAGAACGTATGTCATGATGATGTGGTTGAAATATTTCTTTAGGTGGGTTTTGAGTCTTGGCAGTCGGGACAAATTGGGTTTACATCTCCGACCACCGATCTATCATCTTTGCGACTCTCCTGCGATCAACGCAGTTGCAGTATGATTTTGGGGGGTTTTTTTTGGAAGGGGGAGGGGGGAGGGGGGTGTTTGTTTTGTTTTGGCTTATGGGAAGCAAGTGCAGAACTGAGTATCTATCACAGACAGGTTTTTGTTTTGTGTGGGTGTATCTGTGCGCAGTAGCAATGGCCGACGTTTGGGGACCTTTTTAACTCTAAAATCCTTCTAAGTGCTGACGTCCCCGGTTTCGCGTCTCCCCTTTTCGCTTCCGTCTTAAAATTGTGTTCAGTTGGCTAAAGACTATCCGAGAGTTGTCTATTGTTTTCGTTTATTAAAGAAACAAACGGAAACTTGGTTTTATTTCCTTTTGATGTCAAAGGTGTTTTCTTACATGCGTCTTAATTGTACCTTCATCGTGTAATAATTTCATGGGAAATAACTTGATCGAAAGACGATTTTAATGACGAGATAGGTCAGGGATGATACTGCAGGTCATTAAACTTTATACAGTTTACCTAACATGTATAAATAATTTAATAACTAAAGGTTCCACCGTGTTAACCCTTTAACGACCAAAACCAGCCAGCACTGTTCACAAAAACTGCCATTCAATTTTCATTATTTTTCCATTTTTGCCTCGTTAAGCTAGTTCCGATAAAAGGTCATAAGCTATGTTTTGACGCAAAGATGAAAATTAGTTATTCAATAATTTTGTTTGCATGTGTCGTTTCTTTTCATGTTACGTGAAGCGTTAATAGGTTGTCGTACATGGTTTTTGAAACCAAGTGAAAAACAGAAAATCACACTTTCCTTGCGATCCGCTGTTTCGACTTGCGAAGTGTATGTCATGTACAATACTCGCTAATTTGAAATGGATTTTATTTTTCGTTCATTGAGTGTTGGACTGTTGTACGGGTGGAAGAAGCAATACCTTAGGAGAGCGGCATGTAACTTCCCAACTCCCCAATTTACAGACTTGGGTTAGTATTGGTTGAGGGCAATGTTATTATCGGCGTGTTGAACGCTTTAAAACCCTTTACCCAACGCAGATGATATCAACATTTATTATTTTAAATATTATTTTTTTAAATTTTTCAGAAAATTTCAACAAAACCATATCATGTGACCCCTCGTTGGAACGAGCTCGTTCCAACGAGGGGTCACATGATATGCTTTTGTTTAAATTTTTGGAAAAATAATATTTTTTCAACTGCTGAATTTGCATATTACGCGGGCGGATGTGGGCGATTCGTTGGGAAAGGGTAAAAACAAAGCTCCAACGTGCTCACGCTTGGGAAATCATGATTAACCCATTGAAACCAAAAGACCGTTTTTGTCGGTCCAGGATCGTGATAACCTGGCTCCATTAAGAAGATAGCAACGCGGCGAATTTGTGTGGTGGACCAATCAAGATCGTCAACGTGTAGCCCCAATACTGAGCGTTGAAAATATTGATTGGTCTTCCCCCAAGTAATTTTTATAGACTCTGAATTGATGACCCTGAAATACTCCACTAGTAAGATAAGGGTCGGTTCAATATGATTGTCTGATTACATCGCATTGAACTATGGGACCCGTAGAACGCTATAAATATTAACTCTTTGAAGCCGAAATCCTGCTTTTCCGTCCAGGATCGTGGTACGACCAGAATTCAGAAAATAGATAGTTGACCAGTGAATTTGTATGGTAGACCAAAACAGATATGACTTGGATCGTCACGTTGAAATTATTCATTGCATACACAGTGGGACCACGTATCACTATGGAGACGACGTTAAAGTATGGCCGCTCACGCCGGTTACCGTAACAACCAAACATGACCCCACTGGGTCACGTAACATGACGTCACTTCCGAGGTCCTGTCCCGAGGTCCTACAACAATGGGTAAAAGGGACATTACATACTACTTATAACACACCTAACTTATATTGTCGTGACAATCATTTTCCATAAAGTTATCTTCCTTGAAATTATTAAATACACAAGTCTTTTGACATCAGTAGAAACAAAAGCCACTTTTCTCTTTGTTACCTTTAATAAACGAAAACAACTCACAGCTTTACTAGCTGCCTCTTGTTTCCATTCATTAAAATTAATAAAAGAAAATTTGGCTTTTTAAGGCAAGCTAATTAGAAACTCACACATAATCCGCCATTATGAATATATCAGTACCCCCCCCCCCCCCTCCCACCAACACTAAGGGTCCACTTTGGCTCGTTGTTCAGCGAAAGTGTTTTTATAGTAATTTTCAGTTTTTTTTCTACCAGGAAAAAAGTTACCTCCTATCCTTTAGTATTAATGGAAATGACAGTTCCCGTTTGATATAAATCAATGAGCACACAGTTGATATGATGAAAAATAAAAAGTGCGGCATATTAAATGCGGAAAAGCCGTTTTCTTATTCTTAAATGGGTTTCATCAGAGAACAGGAAACAGTTTTTGTGCAAATACAAGCGCCCTAGAAAGGGCCCATGGAAAACCTTCAGTGCGTGCATCTATCAAGAAATGTCATCGTATTGGGTCATTGACAAGAAACATTCTGGGAACAAACTTGAATCTCGTATACTAAATGAAGACGAACACCAGATCTCAAAGCATTGTGAGTGGTGGTTCACGAGAAATCCTTTTCTAAATAATTCCTTGTTTATTGGACAGAGTACGAATTCATTGGGGGTTGTCTTCCTCATTCGAAAACGCCTTAAAGGGTACACCCTTCCCACTACATACGCCCAAACTAAAAGAAATCTGCTTTATTGAACGAATAGACGTAGGACGAATGGCCTGAACCGAGCTGGGCTTTTTTGACAAGATGCCCAGGAACCATCTCAGTGTACTGCGACTGGTAGTTCACGAACATTCTTTTTTGAACAATTTCAAACTTATTGGGCAGGATCTTACACTTTGTGGGTTGCAATCTTCCTTTGAAGAAGCATGGAAAGGTACCTGCCCATTTCCTCCACAAAAAACCAAAGCAGAATACTTACATGCACTGTCAAAGTTAGAAAGAGTTCACACATAAAGATCGGTTCGATCTTACATGACAAACCAAACATTCTGAGAAACCCAAAAGGTTAAAACGATTATGATCCAAACAGCACTCGCTTGAACATTTCTTTTCCCTTAACCCTTCGAACCGTGGTGGTATCGTTCATGTCAGTTCCATGGTAGCAATAGGAAGAGTCCATATTTATTATTTGGGGTTAGACCAATTAATATTTTCAATGTGCAGCCTTAGGGCTGCACGTTGAAAATATTGATTGGTCTACACCACACATTTACCTTGTAGTCATCCCCCTTAATGACATTATGACGTAGCTTGTGACCCGGCCGGAAAAAAACGGCCTGTGGGGTTCAAAGATTTAAAAAAATAGTTGATTTTTATAAACAAAACGAAGATTTAATGCAACAAATAACCTGTTTTTTTCTCACAAACAGTGTATATTGAAAAAAAAATTAAATGTGATCTTTTCTCAAAAGAAATCAATTCGAAGCGAGTGCTCTCATTGCAGTGATCTCATTAATTGCATTGAAGACATTACTAGTTGAAACCTCCTAAAGCAATGTCGCCCAACCGAAATTCACCGAAAGACAGACCCTGGAAGGATCGGGTAGCGACAACAGAAGCGGAACGCATTCTAGTGGAGGACGTGGAAGGGTTTGGGCTTTTAGGGCGGGGTTGCTGTTTAATATCCCACTTAACCCACATGGATTTCTAATTAAAACAAAACCCACATTTTCTTCCTACATTGATTAATTTCATTTTCTGGAAAGAAATGATGTTAGGGTATAAAGTAAGCATAAATGTCAAAACGCGTAGGTCTAAGAAAATATTAATCATTTTTTTATTAATTATTTTTAACCCTTTACTGAATGAATCGGCCACATCCGCCCACGTAATATGCAAATTCAGCACCTGTAAAAATACTATTTTTAAAAAAAATTCAACAAAACATATCATGTGACTCCCCTTTGGAACGGGCTCGTTCCAATGAGGGGTCACATGATATGGTTTTGTTGAAATTTTTTGAAAAATTAATGATCTTTAGAATAATAAATTTGGATATCGTCTGCGTTGGGTAAAGGGTTAAAACTGACAGAAACTGACAATAACATGAGGGAAAGTAATACTTCGTTGGGTTTCGTTATTTTTTTCTTCAATCAAATTATTACGGTGTGGAAAATGATTATGAGAATAAAATATTAAATATTATTTCAACACAAAATGTCAACCTTTTTGTGTAGATTTGTAAACTAAAATGATGCCACAAAGCTGCCATGTGTATTGTGTTCTATGTCACAAAAGCTGCCACGAATACAGTTACTCTGTCAGTCTTCAATTATTACACTCACACTCTTCAGTGACCGAACTGATCGAAAATGCGAGGAGCCAAAACGTAATGACTGAACGCTGAATTTACCAAAATTGTCAGCAACCAAAAGGGTTAGCGGCCGAAAAGTCCGTATTTTTAAAAAAAAATGAGTAAAACCTAATGAGATGTCACCGTAATATAAACTAATCAATGAACTGCCTTTCAAAACGGGTTAATTGGACCGAGTATACAGAGAACAAAAGCTGGAGGATTATTCTGGTCTTAACTATGCTACAACCCAATAACTACTACATACAGATACATAGTAGCCAACTCCCCGACCGAGCAGCTTAGACCGCCCGAAAGACATTTATTTTGAAATAAGACATATTTTATATTCAAGATACACATTGTAAACAACAACAGTAAATAAACAAACTGTAATGCTTATATACCCATCCTTGAGTACAACGCCGTCCAGGAACAACTAGAGATAAAATACATTTTTTTATATTTGAAAGGAAAAAACTCTAGAAACCTGTATCCAATAGCAGCTGCGAAGTTCGTCTCATGGATGCTACTGGACTTGCAACTTGAAATCAGAAAGGTGAAAATACTTTACACCTGTAGCCTTAAACACAAATTGTCAGATAAAATCAAGAATTCAAAGTTGTCTGGTCTCAGCAATGTCGAAGGCTGGAATTGAAAATACTACTTTTACCGCCTTCTACAAACTATCACATGCCACACATCTACAAAACTATTGGCTCTTACAATAACCTATTTGTAACGTCACTGCTTTCTAATTTTCTAATTGGCGAACAATTTTCAAATTTTCTCATCGGTCCAAAATGATCAAACTAAAATATGTGAACGTTTTACACAACGTGAAGACAAATGTTTTCCGCTATTCTACAAAACGCGGAAAATAATGTTCTTCGAACACTTGGAGACAAATGGAACGTGAATAAATCATGTTCAATTTCAGGTATAAACACTTGGGTCGGACATTATAGTCGAGTTATTTTCCTGTCACTGTTGCAAAAACATTTCAGTAAACGTCATAAATGCTTGTACTTATATTACGGATTGTTTCGCTTGTTCAGTTTAAAAATAATGTACTGAAAAGAGGATGAAAGCAAATTCAAGTAGAGAACTAGACATAACCCTTTGTACTCTAGTGGTATCTCCCATGCTAGTTCAATGGCAGCAATTAGAAGAGTTCATATTCATTATTTGGGATAGACCCATCAATATTTTCAACGTGCAGCCCCGAGGCTGCACGTTGAAAATATTGATGGGTCTACCCCACACATTTACTGAACAGCCATCCTATTTAAGGAAGTTATGACGTATCATGTTGCTGGCGGAAAAAACGGCCGCTAGGGTTCAAAGAGTTAATGATTCTGGAGAATCCTGGCTTTTCCTGGTGAAATTCCATGATATATATATACTTGTATTACGGATTGTTTTGCTATTACAGATAATTGATGTACAGAAAAGAGAACGAAAACAACTTCAAGCAGAGGATTACAAATTATTATTCCAGTTCTCACAAGTGTTCAGTTTTTTTTATTCATATTTATTTATTGATGTTTAAGGTCACATATTGCAGCACAGGCAGGGTTAGATTGGTTGAAGACATGCTTACCATCGACGTGCAGTACACCTTAGTACACGGCGTCATCGTGCCCCCACGCGGGCAATGGAGATGAAGTGTCTTGCCCAAGGACACAACGCGGTTGCCGCAGGTGGGATTCGAACCGAGGACCTCTCGGCTTGCAGCCTGCACATCTATCTACGGAGCCACCGCGCTCCCCTTTTTATTCATCAATTCAACTGAAAACTCAGGACACGTTGTTAAACCTGAAATGGTTTCAGATTTCCCAGTCGAAATGATATGCACTTAACCCTTTACCCAACAAATATCCCGAATCCGCCCTCGTAATATGCAAATTCAGCAGTTGAAAAGATATTATTTTTCAAAATATTTTAATAAAACCATATCATGTGACCCGTCGTTGGAACGAGCTCGTCGAGCTCGTTCCAACGAGGGGTCACATGATATGGTTTTGTTGAAATGTTTTGAAAAATTAAAAAAAAATGATATTTAAAATACTAAATTTTGATATCGTCTGCGTTGGATAAAGAGTTAAATCTGAACTGCACTTTAGAATATTAAGAATGCAAAGATAGAAATATTCGCAATTTTCATAAATCTGTTCGGCATATGAATAGATTTCCATTTATTTTTTTCAAATCAGTTGAATCTTACTGAGAATGGAATTCGACAATAACTGGGTTGAAACTGATTCTCTGGACAAAAATGCCCAAATTTTGTGAAATGATCCACACATCGATGATAAATTTGATAACATTTCGAAATTTCAATTTTTATCTGAAATTCCCACATTCTTAGTGTTAAATATACTGACATCTGCAGGAAATTAAGGGGAGCTAACCATTCCTGAAAACCACTTCCAATAAAGAAAATGGTTAGCCATGACGTGCCCTCCCTATCAACACACAATGGATTCGCAAAAATTTTGCCACAGAAAAGATGGAATGAAACTCAGAGGGGTGACAAAGATGACCGACTGGGGGGAGGAGGGGGAGGTGTAAACATGATTTTTATCACACGCCTGTTCTTTGACATCCTTATCTAAAACAACACTAAACCAAGCGGAAAATGAAAATCCGTTCCGCACATATGTGCGGAACGGAAATCGTTGACGGAATATTTTTAAATAGAAGCGAATTTTCTCTAGGATTTTCTAAAAATTGTGAAACGCAATTACAATTTTAATCGCTAGCGATAGCTAAAAAGTCGCCCCTTGAGTTTCAATGTGTTCTTTGTGCTACTAGGCACATTGAATATAATGGAACTCAGGGGACCAAATAGTAACACGGGTTCCCTCGCAAATGTGGTTGGGGATACAATTTTTTGTTGATAGTTGTCAAAATGAATTGCTGAGTGTCCTTCTAATAATTGTTTTTTGTATAAACGATAAGGCGTGTAATAAACACAGAATGATACGGCGTGTGACGGGTTAATCGATCTGGCATTTGTGCCAACGCGGAAGTATAAAACTCGAGGCCTACGGCCTCGAGTTTTATCCTTCCGCGTTGGCACTCGTACCATATCGATTAACCCATTCACACACGCGTGTCGTTCTGTATATATTCTGACTGTGATGGTTCAAATCTTGACTGATCAAATATTCAGTTACATCGTGCCAATACTCTACATTGGTTTTACTGGTTCCCAAACAACCCGAATCCGATACTATTAGTGACGTGGTCAGCAAGGGATCGGCAGGGCCGAGTAGAGGTTGGCGGAATTTTGGGGGCCCGGGCTTGGTCCAGAAGCCCAGGATTCTTGTTCTAAGCCTGTCTTCTCAGTCCTCGGGCGATAACCAGAAAGTTTCTCGTCGTATTGGAATACTAGTTGTCACTCATCTAAAGAAAGAATTGTACTTCCCCATGGAGATGCTCAATCTGTTAATAGACTGTTAACTATAAACGTATGCACCAAACTCGGTGTTAAGCGGGTTTCCTTAAGCATTCCCAAAATAGCAGTCGAGTAGCCTCAAGCTATTCAATTGGGAAACCAAAACCAAAATAGAAAGGAAGTTTGAAATATGCTGCTAAAAAACGTTATTTTCACGGAAAAAAATAACGTAACTTTTCATCACAAAAGTCCCAAGAAGTCTCCATTTAATAACTGATTTCAGAATTTTCTTGGGGGAGGGAGTCTCCATGGGGGAACCCTCTATCATCGGCACTCGCGAAGGCATCCGCATCAGTAGCCGGACACTTTCGAAATGGGTGCCCGTCACACAATTAACCATGGAGCGCGAATTTCATCTCTTGTCACCGGGCACGGGATGGTACATGATCTGTAGGTTTTAAAAAAGAGGAGGCCTAGTCGTGCGTGGTATAAAACCTACAGACCAGGTACCATCCCGTACTCGGTCATTTGCTGACTATGTTACTAATTTACCCCAACGATGACCTTCAGGAATAAGGTCAATAAAAAGTTTTATCATATGACTCGTCCGTTTTGTTCACCTTAAAACATTTGATATTTTGTTTTCATATTAATCAGTGATAAATAAAGCCTCCCGTCCATTTCATTGGTCAGTTTCAAAACTAGACAATTTGATTGGCTGAACAAAATATTCACTGAGCCACATTTTCATAATTTGCATAATTTGAGTTGGGAGCTTTCATTGGTCAAATTCAAAACTGGACAATTTGATTGACTAAACAAAATACAACTGGGTGACATTTGCATAATTTCAGTAGGGAGAATTTGCGTTAACTGTCCTATTTAGGGTGGGTTACATTGTATTAATCTTTTACCTACAAGAAAAGCGCCATTAATTTTTTTATATTTTCACTTTTTGCTTCCAAAACACAGGTTACGACCCCTCATTGGAACGAGCTCGACGAACTCGTTCCAATGAGGTGTCATAACCTATGTTTTGAAAAGCTCGTTCCAATGAGGGGTCATAACCTATGTTTTGGAAGCAAAAATGAAAATTTTTAGTTATACGAGGATGTTTTTTCCAAGTGCCGTCAGCAACTCAAGTTAGGTGATGGGTTAAAAAGTCATACTAAGTGGCTAAGTTGTGCGTGTGTGTGTCATATGATAAATAGAATATGAAACGAGTGTTTTTCTCATATAAAATTTATGAAACTCGTCCGAATTTTCCATTTGGGCTCGCCAGAGGCTCGCCAAAAGGAAAATTCTTAGAGGCTCGCCAAAACGGAAAATTCTTAGACTCGTTTCATAAATATTATATGAGAAAAACACTCATTTCATATCCTTTCATATCCTCTATGTATGAAAACCAACAATTTTACATACACTTACTTTCATTACCACATGAAAAGGGTTAACAAAGCATTTTAACACGTTCAAAAAATCACTTTTAATCTGTTGAGTAAACTATAAATAAAATGTTAGCTTGAGCATAAAAATTGACAGAATCGTAAAAATAACAAACTCTTTTTGGAACTACAAATAATATATTCTGACCATTTTTCAAATATTTAATGTTTTAAATCAATAAATTCAGTACCCTGAAAATATTTTTAGCACTTAAATTTTCTTATTTTGTCTTAATTCAAATTTTGTAAATTTGAAGCGAGTGGAAATGCATCAATATAGTAATGGCGGCTACTCACCCGAGAAAGATAACTCAAGGTCACCGTGTATTAAAGTGACACCTACCGTATACGGGATTTACCACCGGCATGCACGTGACATTCTAAGCAATTTAAAATTTGAGGATATATCAACAAATTTGTCAGAGGTAGGGTAATATAAACTTTCACTTGGGTGATTGACTCTTTCTTTGACATACACAAGTCCAAGTATTAAAGCTAATCTCAAAAGGTGCATGACTACTATCATTAGGAGCCGATATGTTAGACTGTAATCTACATGGAAATAATGTCCGAGCTGGAGAAATTAGGAGGTATACCCCCCCTCCCCCACCCACCACACGCGCATACCCTTAAACATTTATTTAGCAAACTCCTCTGATGAGACGATACCACCCGATCGCCAGTGTCGAAAGAGTTAAAAAAAATACTCACCTTTATTGGGAAAGCATGCGTCGTACAGCTCTTTCGACCAGTCACGTATACCAGCTTCTTCCATCGAATTAATGATGTCATTATTTTTTACGCATTCCCTCAGTGCTTCCTCGACGCATATAGAAACATCATGCATTAGGCCGGGTCTGAAAGAGTTTTTCATTAGAAAGACTAAATTCTTGAACAGTGACTAATCTTCTAAGTTTTAAGAAAATTACGAAATGTTTGTTCTAAATATTGTGAGTTTTCATTCAAGATTTCAGTTTTGACTCTGTCCTTCCTCGACGCATTTAGAAACGTCATGCATTAGGCCGGGTCTGAAAGAGTTTTTTTATTAGAAAGACTAAATTCTTGAATAGTGACTAATCTTCTAAGTTTCAGGGAAATTACGAAATGTTTGTTGTAAATATTGTGAGTTTTTATTCAAGATTTCAGTTTTGACTCAGTGAAACGTCCCACGCTCTAAAATCAGTTGGGTTACAAATCAATCCAAATCAACGGATTTTAGAGAATATGATCACAGCTGGGATCATTTTCAAAAAACCCAATGGAACTGTATTAATTTTTAACCCACATAATTTCAGAGAGAGCACTGATAGTTTGGGCTTAACTTTTTTGGCGCGGAATAATATGAGAAACAGAATTCGTAGCGCCTAATATTCATCAAGAATTTTACAGAAAGTATAGGTTGTTGGACTAAAGCGTTATTATTTTAAAAGATGTTCTAATGACAGTTTTTCAAATGATTTTCTGTATATATTTAAATGGCACCTTTATACTTTCCAGGGACGATATCGTTGTTCATGGATAAGACATAAATGGTGCATGAAATATAGGAATACGTATCTTTGTTTAACCCTTTACCCAACGAATCACCGCATCCCCCTTGAACTATGCAACTTCAGCAGTTGAACAAATATTATTTTTTAAAAAATTTCAACAAAACCATATCATGTGACCCCTCGTTGGGACGAGCTCGTCGAGCTCGTTCCAACGAGGAGTCACATGATGTGGTTTTGTTGAAATTTTTTGAAAAATTAAAAAAAAAATATATTTAAAATAATAAATTTTGATATCGTCTGCAGTGGGTAAAGGGTTAAAAGCACTTAGAAATGGACACACACAGTTAGCTAAAATGACAACTGCAGTACCTTTCCGCGGTCTGCCGTCTGTCGATTTTAATCGCCTGTCGCGCCAAAAGAGTTCAAAAGACTAGTTTTGAACCTCTGCATCAAAATTGGGACGGATGTATGCTATATGAGGCAATATCATATTTGGACGGAACTTGAGTTCACAAAACCGAAAAAAAAATAAAGTGCATAACGAGTATGTTTTAACGACATTTTCGGCAAAACAAACATTTATTGATATAAAAACACAAAGGACGGTGTTCAGTTATCATTTCGTCATTTACAAACAAATGGCATTTTGAAATTCAGGAATTTGTGTATTTTGTTGAATGACCATACTGTAATGTAGCTGTATACAGAATTGTTTCCGTTTTTTATTGAACAAATAATAAAATTCTATGTAAATATTGAGCGCTTGGTCCTTACACAAGATTGAACACAAAAGTATGTGAAGACCTGATTTCTTGTTAAATTATCATCGCAGTAAAAACAAATTTGTCTCAGAAGGAAGTATTTCACTATCAAGATAAAGGTGAGTTCAATAAGTTACACACCAATTCTTTTGTCTTCTCCGCGTTGGAAAGACACGTGAAATACCCGAAAGAACAATAGACTAGGTGTTCAAGTGACGTCACTTGAACACCTGTACTCACTTACCATACCCGGGTCCGTGCGTTCTGTGAATTGGCGTGTAAGTAAGTTACTAACTGAGCTGGAGGTATTCATGAATTTGAACAACCTGCCAACGGGCAGGTTGTTCAAATTCATGAATACCTCCAGCTCAGTTAGTACCTATTACATCTTCAGATTACAGCTCATTGAACTGTGGGACTAAAGTGGACGTGTGGGACGTTATAAATATTAATCTTTTGAATCCGAAAGGATGTCTTTCGTACGGCCATAATTCATAAAGTAGATAATTGAACAGTAAATTTGTGTGGTAGACCAATCAAGATTTTTAATTATTAATTTGTCTTCCCGATTGGTGGTCCTGTACTGCCGTGGAAGTGACCATCAGCTTTCAAAAGGTTCCGAAAAATAGGTGTATTCATTTAGGAGCTATTCCTACAGTTAGGAAATAGCAGTTACCCGGCGGACAAGTCTTGCTTATGGAACAGAAATTTACAACATCGACACTAATATTAACTTCTGCAGAACCCCCTGTGCACGAAAGGTATTCAAGAAACTGAACAATGACTCTCCATCTTTCGATCTATACACCAGCATGCTAACCATTCAGCAACATGCAATGCGACCAGAAAGTCGTTAACAATATGCCCTCATAAACTATTTGGGACTGCAACAGCGAGTGTGAATACATGACACTTAATGGTTATTTCTCTCTGCAAAGCGTCATCGAGTGAGCAGAGTTACGGCTACGGCAGCTGCTGAGTTTCTAATCTTCTCTGCACGGTATGCATCAATATTTTTGCGAGCTGCAAAGAGGTAGGCCCTCAACAGACACCACCATGAAAATCTCACTGGGCATCAGGATTAGTGATACTTTTTTACAAAATAGACCCACCCATTTCGCTACATACAATAGAAAGTTAGGTGATATCATTGAGAGTTTCATGGATAAAAAGATTAATAAAAGAGCAACGAAGTTCCCAGTGGAGCCAGTTTCAAAAGGGCACGCTTGCATATAAATAAGCGGCCCCAAGATGCCTTAATCGCTCACCTGGTAAAGTGGTTCAAAGAAGATCACATTCAGTTAGACATGGTTCATCAACACTACAGAGGAAGGAAGTCATGAAATTATTCATAACTCTAGTATCCATGTCAGATGATTATTATCATAGGTCTTACTGACTGCTTCCAATTCTCTCGGCTGTATACCAGCACTGCCAAACTTCCAAGGGCTATTAAGTCACTGCAGTTTGAATGCAAATTTTATTAAAAAAAACACTTAGGAATGGATTTGAACAAACGTGGACACCCCCCCCCCCCCCCACCTATCCCCCTCCCCTCCCCAAAGAGAGCCCATATTTTAAGGCTGGGTCTGAATCTGATCTTCCCACAGATGTTATATACCAAATATGAGAAGATTCTGATTGGTAGTTATGGAGAAAAAGATTTTTGATGAACGTCCATCATATTGCACAAAGTTAAAATTTAGACTCCCATCGGTAGCCTAAATATTAACGCATGGACTCGATTTGAGCAAATTGAATCTGATTAGTAGGAGATATGGAAAATAGGCCTGTTCTGCCGGAGGGGGCCGAGGGGGTCGATGACGTCATCATAATTAAAATGTTACGTAAGGTAATTAATATTACTTAATGATTTTTTTTTTAATCACTTTAATAATTAATGTAATTAATGAATGTTGCATAATTAATGTAATTAATGTAATTAATGAGTGTAATTAGGGTTGATTATAATAATTAGTATATTAATAAATGAATTAATATTGACGTACTGGACATATGTGCATGCTATCGGTTGACTGACCCGCACAGGTCATCGCGTGTCTGGGTATCATTAAATCGATTTTTTCTTTTCAAACGCCAACTACTGACAGATGTTGAAGCAATTAAATCTATTGTCACACTTTAACGGCCGGTCATAAATATCGTTAGACTGGACATGCTATCATGTATTTAAAAATCAATGATGATCTCACGTGACAAGATGTGTCTTGCTTTTACCTGAAGACTGTGAACGACTCCATTGTGGCTATTTTTATAGGTATAATTTGATTTAATAACTTGGCGTGATTCTTACATATTAATAATGCAAGTTTATTCTTCTCGTTTTTATGGCTGTCGAAAAACTCTCATAGACCAAGATATTCTGATTTTACGCCTCACGCGATAAAGTATTTTTTTAACGGTCCGATTTCTACGTTTTGACGAGTTCTCAAAAAAAAATCACAAGAGAAACCGCCATGAGACTACTGTACACGGGGGAGAGGCTATACATGGCTGTACTTTATGCCCCAATACTTTGATGAATTAACGGATCATCTGAAAACCCACCAAGAAGGTGCTTTGAACTGTCAATTTTGTGTTTCAATAGCAAATTCAACAAAAGAGAGAGGCAGTGTACATCGAACAGACGTCGATGTCAAGATGTTCCAGTGGACGTTTTGTCTGAAATCATATAATAGGAAAGATACATTAGAAAAAAACATGGAGAAATGTCAAAACTCGACATTTAACTGCGCGATTTGCGGGTTTCAGCTGATTCAACTTAACCGTCATCGCGCCACAAGTAGCAGAGATGCACAACTCGATTGGCCGGTGGAGACGTTCCTCATCAAATAAGGGGGGTCAAACGAGGTTATGAGGAGGGGTGAAGGAGACAAGTGTGCGGTCATATGTTTAAAATTTTAATAAACTTAATTGCTATGACGTAATCCCCTTAATAAATAGCGTATATTCATTTAATATAATATATTAATAATTTTCGTTAAATAATTCATTTTTTATTCCACACCCCTGTATCCCCTCACAGTACCTAAAACTTTCATGAACGCCCCTCCTCCAGGTCATCCAATACTAAAAAACTTTTGGAAACCGCTCTCCCCCCACCCCACCATACTCTTAAAAATAGTTGCTTTGTCACAAACACACACTTTTTTTTAACCAATCAGACACCTCCATTATCCCACACCCTCACCGTCACACCCCTGTAGCCCCTCACAGTACCTAAAACTTTCCTGAACTCCCCTCCTCCAGGTCATCCAATACTAAAAAAAACTTTTGGAAACCTCTCTCCCCCCTCCCCCAGCCCTCACAATAGCTAAATTATCTCGAACCCCAGTTCAGTTCTCTAAATGTAATGGACATATCAGACCCCCGAATACGCCTTCCCCACAATTTTGAGCGATCAAATTACCCCGATTAGTCTCCTCTCATAACTTACCACTCTCTTAACCCGTATTTACTATGAGATTGTCCCCCTAATAAATAGCGTATGTTCATTTAATATAATATATTAATAATTTTCGTTAAATAATTCATTCCACAAGACACTTGTCGAAAAAACAAAATGGTGGATTAGTTTGACAGAAATACGCGTATCGATTTATTCAGGAATGTCTGTCAGTTGTGTCCTTGGGCAAGACACTTCATCCCTATTGACCATGTGGGGGCATGGTGACGCTGTGCACTAAGGCGTACTGCACGTCGATGGAGCACCTGTCTTCAACCAATGCAGACCCTGTGTAGAATCTTGACAGTTGCTTGCCATTGCTCGGTGGCTCTCTCCGGCTTCCCCCACCCGTAAAACTGTCGTGGTCATGATTAGTCATTGTACAGACCTTAAACACCAATAAATAAATATAAATAAATAGTCGGTTATCAAAACAGCCCTTGAGTGTTTAACAGTTAATTGTGGACCAGTGCGTTTAAAAATGAAAAATTTGGGTGATAGCACTACGGACTGTGTTTAAACATAAAAAAAATCACACCCGCGCTATTACTAACCCGTATGATTTATTTTTGAACGTTCACTGAAGAATATCCCACCCATCTAAGTAAAAGCATGAAAGAGCTAATATTATCTAATTACCTATGTGGGGGTGGGGTGGTCGGTAACGTTGTGAACTAGGGCGTACTACATTCCGCCAATGATAACCCTGTGTAGAACTTTGACAGTTGTTCGCCTCTGCGCGATGGTTCTTTCCGGATTGCTCCAACTGTCGTTAAATAAATGAAAAAAAACTACAATTCTATAATAACAGGCCAAGACCCCTTCGTTTTGTCAGGGGGAAAATCAACAAGTACTTTCACCCCCCTCATTTTAATAGTTGAAAAGCGCTGTTACTCGATCAAAAAAATGGTAAAAGGATATGCGACTCTGTATTAGCCACCCAAATTTGCGAGACTTGGGAAAATATAACCCACCTAGAGCTGCACCAAAGCTACGTACACTATTCGAACTCCCGCATTGTGTCCTTGGGCAAGTTAATTTACCCCGATTATCCACATGGGAGCGCGATGACGGCGTGTAATAAGGTGTACTGCACGTCGGTGATACGCATATTTTAGAACAATCTAACCCTGCCTGTGCGGATTTCCGACGTTGGTGAGATGACAGTTACTCGTCGTTGCTCTGTGGTTCTCTTGGGATATCCCGGAGTCTGCCTGTAAAATTGTCACGTTTAATTATAACTTGAACTTGATGTCCGGGTGTAATGAAATAGCGTATTTTCTGCAGACATTCTAAATAAACGCAGCTGGTTTACAGACTTGTATATATATTTTTTTCAATTGAGTAAAAATATAGGATAGTTACTGATGTAACACGCCGATCAGTATGTTTAATGAATCCAACTACGCCAGTCCGACCGACCCTTTGCCCACCATGATCACAACAAACGTTTCAATTCTCTCTCTCTCTCTCTCTCTCTCTCTCTCTCTCTCTCTCTCTCTCTCTCTCTCTCTCTCTCTCTCTCTCTCACCGATACAGTACGGGTGGAAACTAATTGCGTTCAAGCTGTTGTTTTTTTTCTAGGTTTTACCACCTCCCTTACAGCGCAAATCGAAATGAAATCTGATTCATTGAACCATACTACAGTGCATGTCAAAATTAATTTTTGAACGCCATTTTTTCTATGTGCCGCTATCAGCAGCTATGACCATAGCGTAACTTTGTGGTAAAATGCTTATTTTTGTACAAAACTCAAGACCTTTCACTGACAAATGCCTATATAAAAACAAGATAATACGTGAGAATGCGTTGTGTACCTGCATTTTGTTGATAAAATATGGCATGACCACATTCCCGGATATTATTAATGTACCCGCTTAATAACAGCCGAATATTTATCGGATCACAGTTTTTTTGATTTGAATAATTGCCGATTTTTTTATTAAATCACATTCAGTAATTTATGTAGATTTCCTGAACTGGGCGAATGTCAAGAAAGGCACTCTGTAGTTTAGGAGACTCCACAAATAAAAACAAAATAAAAAATCTTAGATATATTGCATTTTTTTAATTATCCATATTAACCAGAAATCAAAACTAGTCAAATTAATTAGAATTAAATTACAAATGGATATGAAATTTGTAGTAAAATGAACACTGGTATATGCTGCTGGCCGCATTTTTAGTTGTCTGTAATGGCTGTTGTTCAGAATGTCACCCTATTGGTGTGGGTTTTCGCTTTTTCGTCCAGTTTCATGAGAGCTTCCACGAAGTCCGTTCCACATTCGCAATCTTTCCCAGGGGCCATTCTTCAAAGGCTGGTCCATCGCAACTTTACAGAGATATTGTTTTCTGGACGACAATGTTCAAGGCGTTCTGGGTTTCCGATGAGACCCCTTGGGATATTTCGATCTTTAAGGATGTTTGCCAAAATTTTCCACCCTGTCGGTTGAAAATCTTTTCTTTTTCGCAGCAGATCATTTATTAGATCACACATATTGGAGCCCGAAATTGTAATACCGTTATACACGAGTCGATCTTTCTCATCCCAGAATAAATTGGGTATATTCTTTATTATCTGGAGTAACAAAAGCGCCTTCTGCTGCATGGAATCTGGTATAACGGCTAACCAGTCCGGATGATTTTCCACTGAAAAACTAGTCATTAAGGAGTGTGGTTTGGTGGTTTCTTTGCGTAAATTTGATTGGCGCTGAAAGATTTCTGGTTCAGCAGCCCTTTCTCTTCAGAACCCAATGTTTAAGATTCAGGAATTGGTCTCATACCCTGGTCTATGGGCGGGACAGCTACAGCATTCAGGGGTGTGCGTATTTCCTGCAACTGTTCACTCCCCCATGGTTCAATACACTGAATTCTGCTTGAGGGTAGGTTGATTGAGTCATCCATCACTAGCGATTTTACTGGCTCTAGCTTATTTGCAAGCCCCAAAATATTTCCACTTGTTAATGCATTGTTCCAACTAAAGGCTGATTTCATATGCACTGGAGGATAGGGTGGCTGGTTACAGACAGATCTGGTTGTTAACTCGACTGTATTTGGGTTCGCTTCCCCTATAGTGTGTTTAAAATTTACATTTTTGTGTAATTGTCGTCGGTGTCGATAATAATGAGTTTTATGAGAGTAAGATTTTTGACACAATTCACAGACGTAGCGCGCGTTCATCCTTTTCAGAAGCGAGTTAATAGAGTGGCAATACAGTTCCAACACTCTTCCATTTATATGTATGAATAGGATTGATCCCACCCCAACCTGTTAATCGCTGATTGGCTAATTATATATCAAGATAAGGTGGGTTCTACCCCAACCTGTTGATCATTGGTTACTTCAAATTCTCACACAGTGCATTGTGGGAAATTCCAGTGGTAGAGCTCTGAGGTAAAATAAGTTACAAATTGATATTGTTTACTTCAAAAAAAAAAAGAAACATCAAAGTCACATTCATGACAAGCCGAGGTAGCACATCTGAACCACCAACTCTACACTGTTTAATCAGATAATCCATTTAATCAGATAATTACATGTGCATATCGGTTTTTCATTGGTTTTTCATCAGTTTCCATCGGTTTTTCATTGGTTTTTATCAGTTTTTCATTGGTTTTTATCAGTTTTTATTGGTTTTTATCGTTTTTTATCGGTTTTACAATTCGATTAAAACGGTTTTTAGTGATTTAAATCACGTAAAATGATCACTAATTACCACTAATTGGTCACTAATGGTCACTAATTGCCACTAAATAGTGACCAATGGTCACTAATGGTCACTAATTACCACTAATTGGTCACTAATGGTCACTAATTGCCACTAATTAGTGACCAATGGTCAATAATTGCCACTAATTGGTCACTAATGGTCACTAATTAGTGGCAATTAGTGACCATTAGTGACCAATTAGTGGTAATTAGTGACCAATTGGTCACTAATTAGTGGCAATTAGTGACCATTAGTGACCATTGGTCACTAATTAGTGGTAATTAGTGACCAATTGGTCACTAATTAGTGGCAATTAGTGACCATTAGTGACCATTGGTCACTAAGTAGTGGCAATTAGTGACCATTAGTGACCAATTAGTGGTAATTAGTGATCATTTTACGTGATTTAAATCACTAAAAACCGTTTTATTGAATTGTAAAACCGATAAAAACCGATAAAAACCAATAAAAACTGATAAAAACCAATGAAAAACCGATAAAAACCAATGAAAAACCGATGGAAACTGATGAAAAACCAATGAAAAACCGATATGCACATGTAATTATCTGATTAAATGGATTATCTGATTAAACAGTGTAGAGTTGGTGGTTCAGATGTGCTACCTCGGCTTGTCATGAATGTGACTTTGATGTTTCTTTTTTTTTTTGAAGTAAACTATATCAATTTGTAACTTATTTTACCTCAGAGCTCTACCACTGGAATTTTCCATAATGCACTGTGTGAGAATTTGAAGTAACCAATGATCAACAGGTTGGGGTAGAACCCACCTTATCTTGATATATAATTAGCCAATCAGCAATTAACAGGTTGGGGTGGGATCCATCCTATTCATACATATAAATGGAAGAGTGTTGGAACTGTATTGCCACTCTATTAACTCGCTTCTGAAAAGGATGAACGCGCGCTACGTCTGTGAATTGTGTCAAAAATCTTACTCTCATAAAACTCATTATTATCGACACGGACGACAATTACACAAAAATGTAAATTTTAAACACACTATAGGGGGAGCGAACCCAAATACAGTCGAGTTAACAACCAGATCTGTCTGTAACCAGCCACCCTATCCTCCAGTGCATATGAAATCAGCCTTTAGTTGGAACAATGCATTAACAAGTGGAAATATTTTGGGGCTTGCAAATAAGCTAGAGCCAGTAAAATCGCTAGTGATGGATGACTCAATCAACCTACCCTCAAGCAGAATTCAGTGTATTGAACCATGGGGGAGTGAACAGTTGCAGGAAATACGCACACCCCTGAATGCTGTAGCTGTCCCGCCCATAGACCAGGGTATGAGACCAATTCCTGAATCTTCAACATCGGGTTCTGAAGAGAAAGGGCTGCTGAACCAGACAATCTTTCAGCGCCAATCAAATTTACGCAAAGAAAACACCAAACCACACTCCTTAACGACAAGTTTTTCAGTGGAAAATCATCCGGACTGGTTAGCCGTTATACCAAATTCCATGCAGCAGAAGGCGCTTTTGTTACTCCAGATAATAAAGAATATACCCAATTTATTCTGGGATGAGAAAGATCGACTCGTGTATAACGGTATTACAATTTCGGGCTCCAATATGTGTGATCTAATAAATGATCTGCTGCGAAAAAGAAAAGATTTTCAACCGACAGGGTGGAAAATTTTGGCAAACATCCTTAAAGATCAAAATATCCCAAGGGGTCTCATCGGAAACCCAGAACGCCTTGAACATTGTCGTCCAGAAAACAATATCTCTGTAAAGCTGCGATGGACCAGCCTTTGAAGAATGGCCCCTGGGAAAGATTGCGAATGTGGAACGGACTTCGTGGAAGCTCTCATGAAACTGAACGAAAAAGCGAAAACTCACACCAATAGGGTGACATTCTGAACAACAGCCATTACAGACAACTAAAAATGCGGCCAGCAGCATATACCAGTGTTCATTTTACTGCAAATTTCATATCCATTTGTAATTTAATTCTAATTAATTTGACTAGTTTTGATTTCTGGTTAATATGGATAATTAAAAAAAATGCAATATATCTAAGATTTTTTATTTTGTTTTTATTTGTGGTGTCTCCTAAACTACAGATTGCCTTTCTTGACATTCGCCCAGTTCAGGAAATCTACATAAATTACTGAATGTGATTTAATAAAAAAATCGGCAATTATTCAAATCAAAAAAACTGTGATCCGATAAATATTCGGCTGTTATTAAGCGGGTACATTAATAATATCCGGGAATGTGGTCATGCCATATTTTATCAACAAAATGCAGGTACACAACGCATTCTCACGTATTATCTTGTTTTTATATAGGCATTTGTCAGAGAAAGGTCTTGAGTTTTGTACAAAAATAAGCATTTTACCACAAAGTTACGCTATGGTCATAGCTGCTGATAGTGGCACATAGAAAAAATGGCGTTCAAAAATTAATTTTGACATCCACTGTAGTATGGTTCAATGAATTAGATTTCATTTCGATTTGCGCTGTAAGGGGAGTGGTAAAACCTAGAAAAAAAAAACAGCTTGAACGCAATTAGTTTCCACCCATACTGTATCGGTGAGAGAGAGAGAGAGAGAGAGAATTGAAACGTTTGTTGTGATCATGGTGGGCAAAGGGTCGGTCGGAATGGTGTAGTTAGATTCATTAAACATACTAATCGGCGTGTTACATCAGTAACTATCATATATTTTTACTCAATTGAAAAAAAAAATATATATGCAGGTCTGTAAACCAGCTGCGTTTATTTAGAATGTCTGCAGAAAATACGCTATTTCATTACACCCGGACATCAAGTTCAAGTTATAATTAAACGTGACAATTTTACGGGTAGACTCCGGAATATCCAAAGAGAACCACAGAGCAACGACGAGTAACTGTCATCTCACCAACGTCGGAAATCCGCACAAGCAGGGTTAGATTGTTCTAAAATATGCGTATCACCGACGTGCAGTACACCTTATTACACGCCGTCATCGCGCTCCCATGTGGATAATCGGGGTAAATTAACTTGCCCAAGGACACAATGCGGGAGTTCGAATAGTGTACGTAGCTTTGGTGCAGCTCTAGGTGGATTATATTTTCCCAAGTCTCGCAAATTTGGGTGGCTAATACAGAGTCGCATATCCTTTTACCATTTTTTTTTTTGATCGAGTAACAGCGCTTTTCAACTATTAAAATGAGGGGGGTGAAAGTACTGTTGATTTTCCCCCTGACAAAACGAAGGGGGCTTGGCTTGTTATTATAGAATTGTAGTTTTTTTTCATTTATTTAATGACAGTTGGAGCAATCCGGAAAGAACCATCGCACAGAGGCAAACAACTGTCAAAGTTCTACACAGGGTTATCATTGGCAGAATGTAGTACGCCCTAGTTCACAACGTTACCGACCACCCCACCCCCACATAGGTAATTAGATAATATTAGCTCTTTCATGCTTTTACTTAGATGGGTGGGCTATTCTTCAGTGAACGTTCAAAAATAAATCATACGGGTTAGTAACAGCGCGGGTGTGATTTTTCTATGATTAAACACAGTCCGTAGTGCTATCACCCAAATTTTTTCATTTTTAAACGCTCTGGTCCACAATTAACTGTTAAACACTTGAGGGCTGTTTTGATAACCGACTATTTATTTATATTTATTTATTGGTGTTTAAGGTCTGCACAATAACTAATCATGACCACGACAGTTTTATGGGTGGGGAAAGCCGGAGAAAGCCACCGAGCAACGGCAAGCAACTGTCAAGATTCTACACAGGGTCTGCATTGGTTGAAGACAGGCGCTCCATCGACGTGCAGTACGCCTTAGTGCACAGCGTCACCATGCCCCCACATGGTCAATAGGGATGAAGTGTCTTGCCCAAGGACACAACCGACAGACATTCCTGAATAAATCGATACGCGTATTTCTGTCAAACTAATCCACCATTTTGTTTTTTCGACAAGTGTCTTGTGGAATGAATTATTTAACGAAAATTATTAATATATTATATCAAATGAACATACGCTATTTATTAGGGGGACAATCTCATAGTAAATACGGGTTAAGAGAGTGGTAAGTTATGAGAGGAGACTAATCGGGGTAATTTGATCGCTCAAAATTGTGGGGAAGGTGTATTCGGGGGTCTGACATGTCCATTACATTTAGAGAACTGAACTGGGGTTCGAGATAATTTAGCTATTGTGAGGGCTGGGGGAGGGGGGAGAGAGGTTTCCAAAAGTTTTTTTTTTAGTATTGGATGACCTGGAGGAGGGGAGTTCGTGAAAGTTTTAGGTACTGTGAGGGGATACAGGGGTGTGACGGTGAGGGTGTGGGATAATGGAGGTGGTTGATTGGTTGAAAAAGTGTGTGTTTGTGACAAAGCAACTCTTTTTAAGATTATGGTGGGGCGGGGGGAGAGCGGTTTCCAAAAGTTTTTTAGTATTAGATGACCTGGAGGAGGGGAGTTCATGAAAGTTGTAGGTACTGTGAGGGGATACAGGGGTGTGGAATAAAAATGAATTATTTAACGAAAATTATTAATATATTATATTAAATGAATATACGCTATTTATTAAGGGGATTACGTCATAGCAATTAAGGTTATTAAAATTTTAAACATATGACCGCACACTTGTCTCCTTCACCCCTCCTCATAACCTCGTTTGACCCCCCTTATTTGATGAGGAACGTCTCCACCGGCCAATCGAGTTGTGCATCTCTGCTACTTGTGGCGCGATGACGGTTAAGTTGAATCAGCTGAAACCCGCAAATCGCGCAGTTAAATGTCGAGTTTTGACATTTCTCCATGTTTTTTTTTCTAATGTATCTTTCCTAGTATAGGATTTCAGACAAAACGTCCACTGGAACATTTTGACATCGACGTCTGTTCGATGTACACTGCCTCTCTCTTTTGTTGAATTTGCTATTGAAACACAAAATTGACAGTTCAAAGCACCTTCTTGGTGGGTTTTCAGATGATCCGTTAATTCATCAAAGTATTGGGGCATAAAGTACAGCTATGTATAGCCTCTCCCCCGTGTACAGTAGTCTCATGGCGATTTCTCTTGTGATTTTTTTTTTGAGAACCCGTCAAAACGTAGAAATCGGACCGTTAAAAAAATTACTTTATCGCGTGAGGCGTAAAATCAGAATATCTTGGTCTATGAGAGTTTTTCGACAGCCATAAAAATGAGAAGAATAAACTTGCATTATTAATATGTAAGAATCACGCCAAGTTATTAAATCAAATTATACCTATAAAAATAGCCACAATGGAGTCGTTCACAGTCTTCAGTTAAAAGCAAGACACATCTTGTCACGTGATATCATCATTGATTTTTAAATACATGATAGCATGTCCAGTCTAACGATATTTATGGCCGGTCGTTAAAGTGTGACAATAGATTTAATTGCTTCAACATCTGTCAGTAGTTGGCGTTTGAAAAGAAAAAATCGATTTAATGATACCCAGACACTCGATGACCTGTGCGGGTCAGTCAACCGATAGCATGCACATATGTCCAGTACGTCAATATTAATTCATTTATTAATATACTAATTATTATAATCAACCCTAATTACACTCATTAATTACATTAATTACATTAATTATGCAACAGTCATTAATTACATTAATTATTAAAGTGATTAAAAAAAAAAATCATTAAGTAATATTAATTACCTTACGTAACATTTTAATTATGATGACGTCATCGACCCCCTCGGCCCCCTCCGGCAGAACAGGCCTATTTTCCATATCTCCTACTACTAATCTGGCACCCTCATCCCCTCCCAGTGATGTTGTCTGCCAAATATGAAAGAATTTTTTCAGGTGGATCTGAAGAAGAAAATTTTTAATGAAATTTCCTCATATTGCACTAAGTTTAAATTTGGGCACCAGTAGAGAGCCCAAATATTAATCCAGGGATCCGATTTGAACAAATTTGAATCTGAGCCCCTAAAGATAATACATACAAAATATGAAAGCATTCTGACTGGTGCAGCTGAAATAAGGAGTTTTAAAGAAATATTGATATAAGGTAAAATTCGAGCTCCCACAACGAGCGCAAATATTAACCTAGGGACTCGATTTGAACAAAATTGAATCTGACATCCCAAGAGATGTTATATACAAAATATCAAAAGATTCTAATTGATGGTTCTGGAGAAGAAGATTTTTAAATAAATTCCATTCTACTGCACTAAGTTGAACTTTGAGCTCCAATAGAGAGCTCAACTATTAACCCAGGGGCTCGATATAAACAAGCGTGAATTTGACCCTCTAGAGATGTTGTATACCAAATATGAAAAGATTCTGACTGGTGGATCTGAAGAAAAAGATTTTTAAAAAAATTCCCCATATGCACTAAGGTAAAATTCATAGAGAGCCCAAATATTAACCCAGAACTCGATTTGAACAAACTTGAATCTGACCCGCCTAGAGATGCTGTATATCAAATATGAAAGGATTCTGACTGGTGGATCTGAAGAAGAAGATTTTTAATAAAATTTCCTCATATTATACTAAGTTAAAATTCGGACCCCCATAGGATGCCCAAATATTAACTGGAAGACTTGATGCGAACAAACTTGAATCAGATTCTCGTAGCAATGATGTTTACCAAATATTAAAACATTCTAACCAGCGGTTCTAAAGTTTATTTCCCATATTGCCCCAAGTTAAGATTTGGGCTCTTGGATTGAGCCCAAATACGAACCGAGGAGCTTAAATTGAACACACTTGAATCTGACCCTCCTATCGGTGTTAAATATCAGACGATTCTGATCAGTGGTTCTGGAGAAGAAGTTTTTTTTAATATTTGCATTATTATCAGCATTATCAGCATTTTTCACTATCAGCATTTTTTTCGATGCCCCCCCCCCCCCCCCCCCCCTGCAGAACACGCTAACAGAACCGATGGCAATGTTTTATATCATTTGATTCTACTTGTCCTAAGGATGCTTCATACCAAATAACAGTTCCCTGTTCCGTGTGGTTTTGAAAATGTGGGCGTTGAAAATATTTTCTCTTTTTAGCTCCTGGGTTCCCACGTGGAAAATTGGGAATTTCGTTTTAGCATGAATCATATGACACAATAATACCACATACCGAATTTCGTTCAAATTGGACCATCGGTTCAGAAAACTTTCCCTCCCATTACGAATGCAAATATTGTTTCACGAACTTCTTTTGAACAAACTTGATTCTACACCTCAGATGGAAACTTCATACCGAATATCAAGTCACTGTACCCATTGGTTCATGAGAAGAAGGTTTTTTTTAGAATTGTGGAGCATTTTCCACCACTCCCTCCCTATGGAGCGTGGCGACATTATTTGAACAAACTTGAACTGACATATGGTTGGGAACATGCACACCATTTTTGATTTGTGTGAAGAAGTCGATAATGTAAAGTTAACGCCGAACGACGACGGATAGACGGACGACAGGCGGGAAGTGATTGGTAAAGCTCAGCTCCCCTTGAGCTTCGCTCGGCTGAGCTAAAAACTGGCGGACACGCCCGTCCCGGGATGGAGCGCCTCTCCCGCGAGTCGGAAAATGTCTAGTTGCGTTGCATATCAAGGGATATAATCAAAACTCAGTTTTCTAGCTGAGTGGAACCTCGGAATCACGGAATGAATCGCTACCCATTTGTGTAATATATAAGGAACAAAAATAAAAACATACTTGCATATTACTCTCCCATTTGATTTTGACATTTCTATGCATGGCGCTAGTCTCGTGACGATGCCTTCTGGACTACAATCATTTTCGACAGGAGTAACTTCTGTGACTAAAATACAAAAGTATTTACATTTCCAGCAATAATACACCAACCTATTCCATATTTTCTTCTTTAGAAGTCCTTGATTTCGCGTTCTTCCAAGACTCGGAATGATCCACTGCCTTTCAAAATTTCAACACATCGTCCCCTGAGTTCCAATGTGTTCTATGTGCCAGTAGGCGCATAGAACACATTGAAACTCAGTGGACGACAAGTTGTGATTCGAATCAATGAAGGGTTGGTTTTGGGCTCCGCTGAGGCACGGGATGGACTTGGTGTCGTTGGATCCGTTGAAACTTCATGGATGCCAATTATTTATTATTATTATTATTATTATTATTATTATTATTATTATTATTATTATTATTATGACACGTTAGTTGAAAGGCAACAAGCCACACTCGCCGCAGAAAAGCAGCTTTCGTATTGTATTTCCAGCATGCGCCATATCCAGGTCTTGGTTCACCTGTTTAATGGTGTTTAGATTTTGACGCTGTTATGCCATGGAATCAGTCTAGGTCTGACGTAGTCCATTACCTATGTTGAGATCCAATCGGGTAGAATATTTCAGTGGGTCGTAAAAGCGAACGTACTGTTCACTTTTCCAACCAACTGAAATATTCCATTTGATTGAATCTAAAAAAATCAATAAGCATTCATTTTCTTCGATTCAACGCAAGAAATGTTTTTCAATCGACAATTGATTTAACCAAATCTTTTATGATATTTACCTTGATGTACGAAAACGTACAACAGCTATAGTTTCATGATTACTCTTTTTTAATTGTGTTAACATTTTCATGTTTTCAAGGTGAAAAAAATATTCATTGATTGTAATATATATAATTCGAGAACGAAAGAATATTTGTATATCTGCGCGTAAACTCTGCGAAATGTGGGTAAGCAAACAACGTAGAATTCCGAACAGAATTAGACTGGTCACGTGAGAGCGCCGCCTATTACCAAAATGATCAATGGCGGCGTTCGTCGTCAGTTTTAGCGGTGGTACTCTACCCAACAGAGATGGGCGGTATCGGTACTGCTATATTTCTAATCATATACCTCAGTTCAGGCACGGTATTCGACATCGACATTAAAATAGCTTTCATGCACCAACATTTTACATCAGACCAATAATCCCTAACTCAACGAAATAAAATAAATTTTAGATATTTTTTTGTAAAAATTATATCACTAATGTTAATAAAACCATACAAATATGGATGTCATTGGAACCGGCTCATTGAGCCGGTTCCTATGACCTCCAAATTTGTATGGTTTTATTAAGAAAACATAAAGATATTTTGGCTGTCTTAGCCTTTTTTGGCTACATACTGGGCTATAAAGTGGCCTTGTTGAGTGAGAATCAGAAAACCGTCAACTCTGATGGTTCCTGCATATTTTGGTATGTTTGTGGCAGGTATTTTAAAGTACCGGGTTTCGGTATATTCTTCCTTCTTCGGTTCGGTATTTCGGTATTAATACAACCCACCTCTACTACTTGACCAAGTGAACCTACCAAACTCACCGACAGCGAAGGACCAAAACCCATACTTTTCTCTTTATCAAGAGACGATGCGACCTTCACAACTGGGACCCGTTTAGTAGTCTCATTCATTTTCGACCGGAAATAGTATGACGGTTTTCTCTCCGAGCCTTTTCGCCAAAATACGACTGATGCCGTATTCCGAAAATTTTATTTTTAGAGAAAGAGAAGAACACAGACGATAACGCTGGTTTCGGAGTTAAAAAAGGAGCCCGTTTAGTAATCTCATTTATTTCAAGACGGAAATAAACTATGTGGCTATTTTCTCCCAACCTTTTCTCCAAAATATGACTGATGCCGTATTCTGTAAATGTTATTTTGAGAGAAAGAGAAGATCAAAGACGATAACGCTGGTTTCGGAGTTAAAAAAAGGAGAAAAATGTATGGGTTATATATGGATCGTGACAATCTGAAGTGATTCAACCTATCACGCGTGATCCGACACCTATATTTGGCCGTGTTCCTTCAGTAAACCGCGACCCTGGAGACTCAATCGCGCCAACAGGGAGGATCAGTCGGAAAAATTACTGGTAACCTATAAGGACGTTGAGCGATGGGGTTCATTCAGTTTCATTCAGTATTTTTTAAATCGTGTGGGTGAATTTGTCGTCAAATACAGCAAGCCAGAAAATAAGCAGGCTGTCATCTGCAAAATGAGGTTCCCAGAGGGTGAATTTAGTGATGCTATCCTGCATAGCAGGGTAGCATTACTAAATGTACCCTCTGTAAACCTCAATCTGAATCAGGGTCTCAAAACTAAACACAAATAGGTACTCAGGGGATAAATTGGCCCAATGTATGAGGTACCATCATCAAATTCACCCTCTGGGAACCTCATTCTGCAAATGTCAGACTACTTATTTTCAGGCCTGAATTACAGGGTTATTATAAAACGTATCATTCAACGTATCATACTTCAACCGTTGGCTGAAGAAGTCGGGATTGTCCTCTTACGTGACTCTCTGTGGATGTATCTAGCTGTCGCTTTCTCGAGCTGTGCGAAAGATAGAGCAACAAATAAACGCAGCACTCACCATGATGAACAGGACATGCATCCATAAGCTGTTTCTTCAGGTTAAGAATACCAAACTGTTTCAGAAAATTCTTGAATTCTTCATCTTTTCTGCAATCCTTCAGTCCCACTTCAAAGCAATTAAGGATCTTCCCGACTGTGTTGTTTCTGAAACAGTTATTCATTACAAAGCCTAAAATCGCGGTCTGTGCCTAAATAGGTAACAAATGACAAACGAATTGATTTTAATGCATTTAGAAATAAGTTAAAAAAGCAGATTGCTCTTCGAAATGTGGCGTTCGTGTTGTGTAGATGAAGTTTTTGGTACATTGCAGATCTGAAAAATTCGACTCATCCGCTCAGCAGAATCACAGACGTCACGAAGGAGGAGGAGGAGTGTTGGGAAGTGTGAGACCCCCAAAACTTCCCCACCCACCCCTCCTCACCCCAAAACTCGCATACACATACCCATCATTTTTCCAGTTGGGACATTTTCATCAGGTTTGGAATTTTTGTTATATCGATTCGCTTTGGCAAGACATTTTGTACTTCTTTTTGAGCCCATACTTAACCCTTTGACCTCGGAAGACCGATTTTTCGATCTAAGGCATACTATCGTCTCATTTTTGTCTTATTATAAAAGGTCTATACACGGGGCATTGATGATAAAATAATAACTGCAGTCTGCAGCCGTTCGGCTGCAGACTGCAGTTATTATTTTTCCTCCCTGTATATTTATATTGGACTGACCCACCCCACTGTAAGTGTATACAAAGACGATACCATTCCAGGACACGAGGGTTAAAATGGTTAAAACAAATGGAGCGACACAGCAAAAGAACCCGGTGGAACCCGGCATAACCAATTTGGAGTACCGGTACTTTTGCATGACAAGAAGTGGGCGTAGGGTCACATCCCAGGCCTATCTGGGAGTAGAAAGCGTACCTGGACGTACATGCAGATAGGCCTGGGTGTGAGGGGGGGGGGGGGGGAATTATTCAATTATTACATATATCTTACTAGTGATCGTTTTGGAGCTTGAGAAATGGTGTGCGTCATGTAACAACTTTCAGCTTATAGTGCACACCCACGCAGTGGCGTGGGCGCACATAGGTAACCCCGGCACGTATCCATGATTTTATAATTTTTCTATATGCCATGCAACAGAGTTTGGGGTGCCATCTGGCGGCGTGGCTCTCCCACTGGCAAAAAATCCAGAATCATTGTAACGGAGATTTAATTGTTTTTGGCTTTTCAAAGGACATTATGTAAAATATATTGTCGCAGAATGCTGGGAACTATGAGAAATAATTAAGCAATGAAGTAACTTTCGAAGTTAGGTGGTTGTTGGCGAGTTAGGTATTGTTTGAATGTTCGAAGTGCCAATGTCGTCCGTTGCCGGTTTCGTCAGATTCAAAAGCTCAGTTTCAATTTTTGAGAACGTTCACCTCACAAATTGTTGACAACGAATTAAAAAATAAAACAAGTGATTTATTGACACTTTTAGTGGGCCTTTTTCATTTGTGGGGAACTTAGCCCTATTTCCTTAGAAACAGCCGGAGTTCGGATGAATTCAAGTTATGTTGACGTACGGTCTGGGGAAATCTTTGTTTTCAAAACACGGGCATGCACTGATGCAGTCTTGTAGAACTGAGTTGTAGTAAAATTTTACAGAAACAGACATGCACGCGAACAGCGATATTCGTTTATTTCCAAGATTTTTCTTCACAAGATCACTGGCTCTAGTCTATGAACTATTTTTACCAGTGATACAATACAATGACAGTTTAAGACTGTCAGAATTACAGTGTAGCGGCCAGCCAATTTTGTGATCCGACGTGTTCTCCTAAAGGCTAAATACCAGAACCACTCAGAACTCCCATTTAAATTACACTTCCTCTGTGTTTTGGTAAACAATGTTTTAATTCCCAGATGCTTGAGGCTTTGCAACCAGAATAGAACTGAATTCATCCTCAAACTAATCAATGTCGTCGCCCTCCTCGTCTGACCAACATCTGGAGGTGGGGATTCTGATAATTAGTACATGTATGTTTCTCCAAAAATGGCAAAAACGTTTAAAAAGCCTAAATACCAACCTCCCCAGAACCGACCTCTAAATTACATTTGCACACTGATTCCAGAGAAAATGTTTCATTTCTATTAATTCCAGTTTGTTTTAGCATTCAAAAGGAAACTGAAATTTAATTTATTACAAAATGTGTGACTGCATTATGCATTTCTGTCTGTCCATCCATCCATCAGTGAGTTGGAAAACTCATAGCTTCACCCTCTGGGGACCTCATTTTGCAAAATGACAGGCTGCTTATTTTCTGGCTTGGTTAATACATGTACATGAAACAGTTTAGTACACTTACTTGAGACAACTTGTACCAAAAAGGAGACAATTCATAACTTTTACTGGGACAATTTCTACCTTTTGTCTAGACAATTTGTACCTTATTGTCAAGACAATTCGTACGGTCATACCCCCTAATTGTGGTATGATTAATGAATCGTCCAGGGTTCAAGTTGTCCAAGAACCGTCCATCACAGACAGCGATTCTTTGCTTTTCATTTGCCCGGCTGTACATGTTTATTTTCAGTAACTGGCTTCTGACTATTTTTCACACTGTAACCCCCTCCACCTTACACACACACACATACACAAATATATTAAACATTAAAGAGCAGTATCTTTTTGAATATCTGATTCATCCTCTCTGGAAAACATACATGTACATTGTATTTTTCTTAATTTTGCTCTTTTTATCAAAATATGTCATGAGTGACGGTCTGTAGGGATTAAATCCAAGGTTGTGAAAGTGCCTTTATGGGTATTTGCAGTATAAGCACTGCACTACAGGAGCAATATTTGATGGTTTTGGGCATTTTAATGGTGCTGTGAGATACCACATGAGCTGCACTGTCATACTGTTGGAAAAAAATCAATGTGTAATGTTTTGTCAGAGACCTACCAATGACTCTAGGTGCCTTAATTAAGAAATCTGAGGGATTTTAAAAAAAAAAACTTTTTTACAAAAATTGGATAATATTCATCAAACACATTGTGAAATATCTTCAGAAGCCAGAATGTGATTTAAAAACTATCACAAATGAGAAATTTAATATCATAAGAGGTTTGTTTTGTGTCAACATCAATTAATTTATGAATTATATCATAGTTTTGGATGACAGTGGGTATGCTGGGGGTCTAGGGGACACATTCAGGGCTATATTTTACCACATCAATATGCAGGAGAAAATATGACATCATTTGTTAGGATAAAATGGCTATTGATATTGGTGATTTATATAGCTGCAACACCAGTTTTTAAAACAAAATTGATATTCATTTTCTTTTGTGTGGAGTGGAATGAGACAGATTTTTCCCCAAACTATTGTCTGCTGATGCAGATTTTATTTTGGGATTGGGGTAGTTTTCAAAGAAAGCAGTGAATTCTCAAGCAGAAATGACTCTTTTTATCAAATGAAAGAGGTAAAATGTATCTTTGGAAGGATTAGAATGTTGGTTAAAATCCCTCCCAATCATTTTTACACACCAAGCAAAACCCCCCCTACAGTGTTTGAGGGTAGTACCACAATCTCCCTCATTATTTTAAGAGCAGTACAAAAATCCCCCCTCCCAGCCTTTTACACCGAAAGGCTAAAAGGCAGAGATTTAAAAACTTATGTATTTAATTTGTAAATTACATAAACACTCATTTACAAGAAAACATGCATCAGTAACTATTTATCAGGACAGTTATTTATTTATTTATTGGAGTTTAAGGAAGTGCTCGGCCTCAAGCGGTAAAAAGATTTGGACATTTTTGTATGGCTTTAAATATACTTCTAACAAATTAGTGGGGGGGGGGGAGAATTTTGGTTCACCAGAAATTATGGAGGGAGGAATTTTCAGGGAAAAGTTTTGTACGTTACCCTTTGGAAGGTTTGGGGTTGATTATAGGAAATACATACATGTAAATGTACATGTATTTTGGCTTCCAACACTGATTTAATTATTATTATTTGGATATTACACGTATTTCACATTTAAATGTTCATTCAAGAAACACAGACCGAATAATACTGTTTTATTTTTTGAAAAGTTATATTTTTGTCACAGTCAGTAATAAAGGCCATATATTGCCAAAAATAATGCAGTTAAATGCATCTTGAGCAAGTGAGGCATCCAGAACTGAGTAGCACACTATAACCTCTGGCAAATACCAAATACACATGTAACCACCTATTTTACCTATTAACACATTTAATTAACCCATGGTTTCCCCTCATAGTATTTGTTATAGAGGGGATTCCAATTATATTCCAATCCTCTCCCAAATCACCATCCAAACACTCGGCCAGAAAACCCCAATTTCACTTGTATTCACTGGTATAATAGAAGTTTTCTCCATATTATAACCCTTTACCTTACATGTACATGAAAAGATACCACTTTTGAATTACTAATTTCTTTTCATTTTTGGGTCAAAAACATATCTATGACCCCCTCCCCTTCACTGGAATGAGCTGAACAAGCTCATTCCAATGAGGAGGTCATAAGCTATGTTTTTGATGCCAAAAAATGCAAAAATAATTAACGTTGAATGGCAATTTTGGTGAATGGTGCTAGCCGGTTTTGGCCATTACTTTGAGTGAATGATTAATAGAAACTTTCTCCATATTATGATGTTAACCCTTTACCCTGTACATTAAAAGAAAATACCACTTTTGAATAACTAATTTCTTTTCATTTTTTTCATGTCAAAACAGCTATGACGCCCCCTCACTGGAATGAGCTGAACGAGCCCATTCCAATGAAGGGGTCATAAGCTATGTTTTTGATGCCAAAAAATGCAAAACTAATTAACATTGAATGGCAATTTTGGTGAATGGTGCTAGCCAGTTTTGGCCATTACATTGAGTGAATGATTAATAGAAGCTTTCTCCATATTATGATGTTAACCCTTTACCTTACATGAAAAGAAGATAGCACTTTTGAATAACTAATTTCTTTTTATTTTTTGTGTCAAAAACATAGCTATGACCCCCACCCCCTCCACTGGAATGAGCTGAACGATTTGATGCAAAAATAATGAACATTGAATGGCAGTTTTGGTGAATGGTGCCACTAAGCCCGATTTGGCCATTACAATGTGTGAGTGATTAAAAATGTTAAAAAACAATTTCTTCATTCACAGAGTATTTTGGAACATAAATTTGGGGAAATGGGGTGGGGGTACATTGCGAAAAGTAACAAAGTTGCAAATGTGAATGAATGGCTTTTGTGCACATACCAATATAGTAGTCTGATACTAGTGTTGTCAGGGTCCCCATGTTATAGCACAAAACTACATTAACAATTGTCCCTCTACCACCCATACTGAACCCCTCAGCTGATGAGACAGTAAACAGCATACACTCTCAGTTTCCTATGATTTGCTTTAGTACTGTTTTTTTTCTATTTTACAACCCTGTCCTGTCTCTTCTCACTATATTTTTCATTGTATGTCAGTCAGTATTCCTATGTACATGCAGCCTGTCACTTTCAAGATATGTGATTGCATGTCTGTCTGTCCATCATACAAAGTGTTGGTTTGTTTTTCATTTGCACGGTTCTACATTTTCAATAACTGGCAATTGACCCCCCCCCCCCCCCCTCCCATACACACACATAACACAAATATATTAAACATTAAAGAGCACTACATTCCTGAAGCAAATATCTGAGTCATCCTCACTGGGTACTATGCATGCATGTATTTTCCCTAATTTCACTCTTTTTATCAGAATGAGTGCCTGTAGGGATTAAATCGAAGGTTGTAAACAAGCCCTTGTGGGTACATGTGCTTGCGGGACACACACATCACTACAGAATCAATATTTGATGGTTTTAGGCATTTTAACAGTGCTATGCTATAACATAGGAGCAGTGCTCAGCTGGTCATACTGTTGGAAAAATCGTGTTTAATGTTTTGTCAGTGCCATACCAATGACTCTAGGTCCCTTGACTGAGAAAGTGAGGCTTTTTTCACAAGAATGGCAAAATATTCATCAAATGCATTGTGACATATCTTCGGAAGCCAGAATGTGATTTAAAAACTATCACGAATGGGAAATTTAATATCACAGGAGATTTGTTATGTGTCAACATCAATTAATTTATGAATTCTATCCTAGTTTTTTATAAAAAGGGGCATACTAGGGGGACACCTTCAGGGCTGTATTTTGCCACATCCGTATGTACATGTAGAAGAAATTTGACATCAGTTGTTAGGATAAAATGGTACTGTCTATTGATATTGGTGAATTATACAGCTGCAACCCCAATTTTTGAATCAAAATTGACATTCATATTGTTTCATGGGGTTGGAACACCACTCTTTGTCTTGCTATAAGATTAAATGAGACAAATTTTTCCTCAAAGTATTGCATGCTGATGCAGATTTTAGTTTTATTTTGGGATTAGGTTAGTTTTCAAAGAAAAGCTACATGAATTCCTTACCTCTCAGCTTATTCATTAGGTAACAGAGTAGAAAAATGTACTGGAGGAAACAGCAGTTTTTAATCCATTTGACACAATTTGGACAGTTTTCTTAAAAACGACAAATTTCCCATGTTTTTAACTCATTGGAAGCCAAAAGTTGAATTCTCATGCAGAAATGACCCTTTTGTCACATGAAAGAGGTAAAATGTATCTTTGATAGGATTGGGGTTGATTAAGGAAATACATAATTTGACTTCCGAACCTGATTTAATTATTATTTTGAGAGATTATTTCACATTTAAAAATTCATTGGGGTACCACACACCTTACAGTACCTTTTTATTGTTTTGAAAAATATGTTTTTGTCAGTAAGGGCTATATATTGCAAGCAAATTCACATCTTGAGCAAGTGTAGCCTCCAGGGGTACACTACAACCTCCAGCAAATGCCAAATAACAACCAATTTTACCCTACATGTACACATGTATTAACAAATGTAATTAAACCATGGTTCCCCATCATAGTACTAGGGGCAGGGGGGGGGGGGGTCCAATCTTCTAACCCCCTTCCAAATCACCATTCAAACCCACAGCCAGAAAGCCCATATAGCACTTTTATTTACTGGTATTTAGATGTTTGTCTGAATTATGCTGTTAACCCTTTACTTAACATGAAAAGCTGATTACCCTTGCCCACAAACTTATTGACTCACTAATTTTTTGTGTCAAAAACATGACTTTTTACACCATTGGAATGACCTCATTCCAATGAGGGGTCATAAGCTATCTTTTTGACACAAAAAACGAGAAAATAATGAACATGGAATGGCAACACTTGTGAATTGCACCAGCAACTTTTGACCGTTATATTTGGTAAAGGGTTAAAAAATGTTAGAAAATAATTTCTTCATTGAAAGAGTATTTTGGAACACAAATTTGGGGGTGGGGAAAAGTGGAAAAAATAACACAGTAAAGTTGCAAATGTGAATGAATGTCATTTGTGCACAGCAACCAATAAAGTAGTCTAGTACTAATAAAGTAGTCTAGTATTAAATTTTTCCTCTTATATGATGCACGACCCTCTGTTTTTAGGTCGGAACAAGTTCTCTGAGGGCTATTTTGACAGTTGAAATATCGCGCTATCAGACTCAAAATTAGTAGATTTTAACAAAGGGCCATAACTCTTGAGAAAAAGCGCAGACACGCCCTATTTTGCGTCATTGGCTGTTGCACGCGCATATCAAGCTACACACCAAATATCAAAACCCATCCAGAAATAACTAATTTTTTCACCAAAAAGGGCCGCCTGCCCGGCGACCGGCTCTCGCCATACCAATAGTCAAGGTTTTTTGTTGTTGAAAAATTCGACTAAAAATAGGAAACTAAATGAATACAATTAAATAAGTATGCCTAATGATATCACGGAACACCGACGACGTTTTTTTCTCGAGTCTGGCAAATAACTGACAACATTGGTGTCATTAAATTGAGATAGGTCGGATATCACACATAAATCTGCTATTACGCACCCCCCCCCCCCCCCCTATACATCCTGCAAGTATAAATATCTCCATAATAAAATTTCTTGCCTAATGTTCCCTACATGGGGTAACTTGGAGGGGAGGGGGGGGGGGGGGCGTATGGATGATTTTTAGCTCACCGAAGGGAGCTTAACTTATCACTTGCCGTCCGTCGTCGTCCGTCGTGTGAACTTTACATTATCGACTTCTCCTCCCAAACTACTGGACCAAATTGAACCAAATTTGGTGTGGATGTTCCTTATCATATGTCAATCCAAGTTTGTACAACTAACCTTGCCGCGCCCACAATGGGCACCACAAGGGGCATTACTCTGATAGCACCCATACATTTTTTTTTAAAAATTAAAAAAATCTACTCCAGAACCATCATTTAGAATATTTTGATATTTGGTAACATCTCTAGGGGTTATATACCAGTCAGATTCAAGGTTATTCAAATCGAGTCCACGGGTTAATAATCGGGCTCCCAGTAGGAGCCCGAATTTTAACTTAGTGAAATATGAGGAAATTTCTTTAAAAATCTTTCATATTTGGTATGAATGCTTTCGTATTTGGTATACAACATCTCTAAGAGGGTCAGATTCAAATTTGTACAAATCGGGTGCCTCAGTTAGTATTTGGGCTCTCTATTGGAGCCCAAAGATTCTTTTCTTTAAAAACCTCCTTCTTCAGCTCCACCGGTCAGAATTGTTTCATATTTGGTATATAACATCTCAAGGGGGATCAGGTTCAAGTTTGTTAAATTTGAGTCTCTGGCTTATTATTTGGGCTCTCTACGGGCAGGGGTGGGAGTGGCATGGGGAGCATGTTAGGTTCAGGTTTGTTCAAATCGATTCCTTAGTGTTTTTCTATAAAATTTGCCTCTCATGCATTCATTCCTTTGTAGTGTTGATGAACCATGCATAACTGAATGTGACCCCAAAAACTTCTTTGAACCACGTTGGCAGGTGAGCGATTAAGGCCCCTTGGGGCCTCTTGTTTAGTCAAGTTGTGACGAAGTCCGGCTGGTCTTATAGTTTGGTGAATGGCGGGCGGGCGTAAACAATTGGTTTCCGGATGATAACTTGATAATGGTTTGTCCCACGTTCATGAAACTCAATAGGTAGGTTGGCATCGGTGAGTGGAAGAACTCTATTTATTTTGGACACGCTTGGTCAAAGGTCAAGGTCACAGTGACTCTGAACATAGTAAATTGTAAACAATTGGTTTCCGAATGATAACTTGTCCCACATTCATGAAACTTCATAGGGTGGTTGGCATCGGTGAGAGGAAGAATCGTATTTATTTTGGACTCGCTAGGTGAAAGGTCAAGGTCACAGTTACCTTCTACATAGTAAATCGTAAACAATTGGTTTCTGGATGATAACTTGACTAAGCTTGAACCCACATTCACGAAACTTCATAGGTAGGTTGGCCTAGGTAAGTGGAAGACCCCTATTTATCTTGGACACGCTAGGTCAAAGGTCAAGGTCGCATTGACCTTGAACGTAATAAATCGTAAACAATTGGTTTCCAGATGATAATTTGACAATGGTTCCACCCAAAGTCATGAAACTTCATAGGTAGGTTGTCGTTGTTGCAAGAAGGAGCCCTATTTATTTTGGAATCATTAGGTCTAAGGTCAAGGTCATAGTGACCCTTCACATATTAAATTGTAAACAATTGGTTTCCGGACGATAAGTTGATAATGATTAAACCCACTTTTGTACTGTCACAACTCGACATTGGATTGGCGATCCCATCGGAATTATTTTTTTTTGGAGGGGAGGGGATGTGCCCCCAGAACACCCCATGGCTACGCCACTGTGCCCCCACTTGGGAAATCGTGATTAAGTGCTTTGCCCAATGACACAACGCAGTTACCCCTGCTGGGGATCGAACCGTGTATCTCTCGGCTTGATGTTAGTAGTAAATCATGTACCCGATCGACCCACATTAGCCGGATCTCATGTGACATGGCCTAGTTACTTCATTTTTGGTTGTCATGGTAGCCCGCGTGACTGCCATCTTGTGACAACATCCCCATAGTGATACGTGGTCCTAGTGTACATGCGCCGCGCGTTTTTGTTGAGGTGAGACGAGTGTATGCCGTCCATATTGTATATCTGAGACCGCCATCTTGGTTTCTATGGTAGCACATGGTTTCTATGTGACCCAAAACCTTCTGATAGGAAAGGGGTGTGTTCGGAGGGTGTGTTCGATTTAATAGGAGTAAATTTAATTACAACAAAAAACCTGACAATCCCTCTAAATAATCCAAAACTACCAAAACTACCAAACCCCCATCTAGGGCTTATAATAGTAGCACGTAGTGCTAAATGAATGATGAGAGGTCTCATGTGGATAAATTTTACGTGAACTGGAATAAATCGAATTACCACGAACATCCAGAAAAATCCTCTAAACCATCAAAACAACTTTATTTGGCACGGATTCCTCAATTTTGGGCTTAAAAGAGTAGCATGCAGTGCTTTAAGTTGAGGTGCGTTTCCTGGTATGAGTAATTGTATTTGTTCGAATACTTTGTAAAATTACCCAAATAAATCCAACAGTTCTTTTACTAGTGCGGATTTCCCACTAAATATTCGGTTTCTATCTGTTGTCCCCTAGAATTCTTTTTTCCCAACAATAGACGCATTCCTTTGTATAAGAGTAACTTTATTGTTTCGAATTTGCGCCATAGTCTCTGTGTTTTATCTATCCCGATATATTCTGTGGTTTATCCTTCTATTTCCTGGCCTGTTTTGCCTTTTACTGGCCCCATTTCTGCCAATCCCAACAGTCTATTTTGTCTTGACGTGTCAGTTTTTGCCTTCCCTATGTATAACGAAGTCCTCTATGATCCTCAAACCCAAAATACAATCAAGCAGGGATAGGTATTATTCGAACGACTCGAATCTTATCGAGCAAATAAGCTTTTGAGCAATTACTGAAAAAGTCATTGCTCGAACGACTCAAATCCCATTGAGCAAATGAGTATCGAAAGAGCAATTTCTTTTACGACTGTTAATGCTCATCGGGGTATAGGAGGATACCTATGACATGATGACATAGTACTATATATACTTGATGATAATTTAGCTCCTAGCATCTGCCCAGTTCTAGACCTTTCCATTAGCTTCATATCTCCAATACCACTATTACTGATTTTCCCAATATTGCCATCGTCTGTCCTATGATTAGCTTTTACAGTAGTCACCAAAACCTGTAGTCTTCTTCCACTCTTGCAGCCTTGTACCATTACTAGCACTAGTACAGGCTTCCTAACCATCTCAGATTGCTCGAACGACCAGAATCGAACAAATGAGCCATAGAGTAATTGCCTGAACGAGTGACTCCACGTACGACTCTTTTGCTCGTCTAGGTATTGAAGGATGGGAAGGATCTTGGGAACTGACAACGTGATATAATAACCTTAGTTATTGCGATTGACGTACAATCCAGCTCATAATATAGTCTTGGTTTTTGAAAGTGTTGTTAAACTCTAATGAACCAATTTGCCATTGAATTATGATCTTTTGTCAGTTTAAAAAATGAAGGTTTGTTTTACTATAGCTTGTCTCGAGTTTGATCCTTCCGCAATCTTTCAAAATTTCCCGATTGCCATATTTGTCGCCACATTAACATATGAACATACATGTGTGGTTCTGTGTTTATTGCATGTCGCTCTACAACACGTTTTGGTAAATTGTTATATTTCACATAACCGCTGCTATTTCTGCGATATATACCATCTCTTTCCTGAAAAATCTTGCTTAGGGCCTGCAATATTTACCGAAATTAACAATATTGGGTGTGCACCATTACGTGTCACGTATTTTCATATTAATTAGCAACATATAGCACATACTGTTGGGAGATGGCATAGGCAGATTGGCTGTCTACCTGCCATCTCCCTCAGGTTGAAAGAATGTTTCATTGAATTCAGAGCCGTGTGTGTCAAGTGAGGAACATTACCAGTGAACTATCTGTAATATTGCGAATTTAATGAAGTATGCGATTGAGTGAATGTGTATCTGTGGATGGGGCATTGAAATATTCCAATAAATTTGTCTCCCTCATCCTCCAAACCAATGAAGACCAGAAGCAATGATGCTAATCGAAGTTGGTTTATAGGGCAGTTGGTGAGATACACCAATTTCACACCAGTATCACTGGTGATAGTGCTTATCAACACTGGCATAAGTGCCTCGCTGGTATCAGGACAGTTTGTTTTGCTTGATAAAATATAGCCTCTGGTTCCTACAACAGTTGTAAATTCCCTTTCTTATTATACCCACCACATTTGTTTACAACGGACGTGCACTACAGTAGAAGTCCCTAACTCGGTGAAATATTTGGGAAAGTAAATGTAGTGCAAAAACACCAAGGAAAAATAAGTCAATGCAGGGTCTAGTGCGACAGGCGCACACCAAACAGGGGACACTCTTCTCTGTTTTAATCCACGGAATCTGGTACCAGTGCGCAGACGTATAACGAACGTATCATTCTGTGTGAATTCTATACATCGAAGTTGTGTGATCAGGGGTGGGGGGATTCTTACCCGAATAAGAAGACGGGATGGCCAACAGGTAGTAAACAATTGTGGTAGGTATAATAAGAAAGGAAATTTACTATAAAATTTAAATTTCTTATCAACCTACCTCACAATTGTGAATAGAAAATATGAAGAGGGAATCACAAAACCAATCCCCACATAACTCGACTGAGCTGGATCCGTGACCAGAAGAAGAGTACACAAGGCCTATAAAACCATAGCATTACAAATATTAGTAAACGACAATGAGAGATTAAGCGTATGGCTCTGAGTGACACACAGACAGAAAGGACATGGCTGGAACTGACCTTGGAAGAAGCCTAATGGCTAGGGTTGATAACAGTCTGAGCAAAAGAAAGAGGGCCTAAAGAAAAGAGGTCCTCAGACTGCTCCTGCAACTGACGCGTGTAGAAGGTGGAGAAAGTAAAAGCCCTTCTCCAGTAGGCTGCCTGCATAACGTCCGACAACTTGACGGTGTTAGCATAAGTCCAGGAGGTAGACAATGCACCCACCTCGTGGGTAGAAATGCGATTAGTAATACAATCGTCAGTTGCTGGACGATCGTATGACGCGCGAATAGCAAAACAAATCCACCGAGAAATGGATTGAAGAGAGATCTTTCCACCAGGGATAAGGGACAGAAAGAATCGTTTCCTGCCTTTCATAATACAGTACGTGGAGAGTGGATTGTAACTAAATCACCCGCGGAGTGGAGTTATCACCCAAACAATAACTTTTAAATTTTGTATATATCGACTAAAAGCACAAGCAATGTTACAGCCAATGGACCTCCGGGTTTAACCCGGAGGTCCATTGGCTGAAACTTTGCTTGTGCTTGTTATGCTTTGCAACAAATTTGCAATTATTGCTTGGGTGGAATCTCCACTCTGCGGGTGATTTAGTGATAATTCACTCTCCACGAACTGTAAATTGCGACCGGTTGAGGTAAATGCAAATTGTACGAACTAGACAGAGCAAAGGGTGATTACAGTCAACAGAAGGAAGAGCCCTGATACAGATAGGAGGCCGAGTAGAGTCTGATATCTGATTATTGTCCAGAAAGGAGCAATCAGTGATGAAAAATAACACAGTTGGCGGAGCTCCTGAAAAAGGCCGGATCAACCGCAAAGGCGTGAAGCTCACTATTCCGCCTGGCTGAGGTAAAAGCCACCAGAAAAGCCGTCTTGTATGTGAGAAAACGTATATCCACCTGTGATAATGGTTCGAACGAACCCCCTCCCTTCAAGCAAAGCAGCACTCAAGATTCCATCTTGGGGTGATGATGATTGTTTATTCAGTAATATACAACGTGTTTCCAAATCTATTGGGGATAAAATAAATACATTATAATATGTGAGTATATTGCTTGGAGATGACATAGCCATTGGCTGCCATTGGCTGTCTTTCTGCCAACCCCACAAAAAAAAAAAAAAAAAAAAAATAAGAAACGAAAAAAACCAAAAAAAAACCCCAAAAACAATTTATGATGCAAAGCGCCGTGATACAATACTAATGTATATGTAATATTCTTGCGCTATAGTTGCTGGAATATAGTGCGCCGTGGTCTAGATTTCTATTCAAATATGAATATTAACAGGAGTTTGTCGTGGATTCAGGAGCTCCAATACAAGAATGGTAAGCGATACCAACCCGGGGTTCACAGTGGATCCCTGCCCCCTCCAGGGCAGCAACCCGAGGAGGTATGTCTATTAAGCTGACACATGCTACGCGTTGGCCCGTGGAAAAAAATGTACGATTATCACATCGGACACTTCCATTCCCATGTCCAAAACGCAGCATATGTTAGAGGCTTCACGGGTAATTATCACGCCTGAGACCCTATAAGTGATCTAGGTGCCAAGGGCTGGGCGGAGGCAGAGAACCAGTTCCATGTGTATATCAACAGTAACCACCCCCGCCCCCTCCAAGCGTTTCTATAACCACTGTATTTCCTAACAGGCTGAAGGTTAGCAATCCGGACATTCAATTCTGGAACAATGTACCGTTGACGAGTACGATTCCAGATATCCTTTAATTAATTGTGTTCAGAATTTATTCCTTGCAGTAATACCAGTGACATTTCTTTAGAGATTGTTCCATCGAAGTGTTAGCAATTGGACAGGCAAGTTGGATGAGAAGTTGTCCTCGGTTTGTTCGCACGTAATTGGCCGTTTTGTCTCGTGTTTGTTTCAAGTCTGTGGAAGTAATTCTCAAAAGATACAGGTAATTTATTAGTGTGCCAGTCGTGTACAGAGGTGAGAGCCGATAATTTGAATTGGTCGGGAAAGTTCAATATACTATTCTTTTTAAAAAGGGGGTCAGCATGACTGTTGTATTCTTTTCGGTTTATTATCCTTTTTTGTCGGGCATTAATACGGCTAGTACTAGCCGCATGTCCCCATATCTCTGTTCCATAAATGAGGTGACTATGTATCAGGGAATAGTATAAGGACTTTAGAGCGTTTACTGTTAGTGCTCTCTTTAATTTATTTAGGCAGTAAATGGCGCTAAAAATTTTCTTGCACACCGATTCGATATGGTGTTTGAAGGATAAGTTATCGTCAATGATCGCACCAAGGAATTTCACTGATTTTTCATTATATCGATTTCCACAACAATTTAAATCTAGTCCATTTAGTTTCAATCGTATTCGATTCGATTTATGATCATTACCGTGAGGGTGGAAAAACATATATTTACTTGTGTTGGCATTTGTTTTAAGTTTGTTGCTACAGCACCATTTGTATAGATTAGCCATTTCCTTGTTTGCCTGTGTTTCTAGTAATTTCATATCATGTCCGGACGCGTAAGCAGTTGTGTTGTCAGCAAAATAAAGAATATTCAGATCCGAGGCAACATTAATATCATTAACATAAATTAAGAATAGTATAGGTCCAAGTACAGACCCCAGTAGCACCCCACATGTTGTTTTGTAAAGGGAAGACACACAGACACACTTGACTGGTAGCTGGCATATTGCTGTCTGTTATCTAGGCAACTCTCAAACCAAGAATATCCTATTCCCCGAATTCCGTAGAATTGCATTTTGGTCAGAAGAATATCATGACTAATCGAATCTAAAGCTTTTGAGAAATCAATAAATATTGTTAGGGTTGAATCCTTTGTCAGTTTATCGTTTTCTTCAGCTACAAATTTTAGTAGCTGCATAATGGGATGAATGGTTGTATGTTTTTTTCTAAATCCATATTGGTTCTTACTCAGAATTCCGTACGTGTCAAGAAAGCTAATTAATCGTTTAACCATTAGTTTCTCTAGCAACTTTGAAAATACAGGTAAGATGCTGATCGGTCTGAACATACCAGTTGAGAAGGAAAGGTTGAACATTTGGTTCAGTGGGGCTACAACATGAAGCATTGTTTCCTTTGATAATCGCGTGGAAAGACCTTGAGCATCAAATGTGTTCTTACTTTTAATCTTAGTTGTCATATCTATTATTTCTTGTTCTGTAGTTGGTGAGGAGAAGAAACAATTTGGGAAATTTCCTGTCATATAAGACCTAAAATGTGAGTCGCTTTGTGTTGAAAATAAGCAGTCTGACATTTGCAGGATGAGGACGCTAGAGGGTGAATTTGATGATGCTATTCCATGCAGGGGGCTAACTTATCCTCTAGGTACCTCCTTCTGTTTAGTTTTGAGACCCTGATTCAGATTGAGGTTCAAAGAGGGTACATTTAGTGATGCTACCCTGCTGTGCAGGGTAGCATCACTAAATTCACCCTCTGGGGACCTCATTTTGCAGATGACAGTCTGCTTATTTTCTGGCTTATCCAGGAGACTCAAAAATCATAACTGATTTGCACGAGAGAGCTATTAACTCTACTTTGAGGTCGATTTATTAACTCATCTGCGTTAAAACTCACAGGGAGCTACAGACACCACTCTCTATGTACATAGTCTACTGCATGTTGATCGTCGTTAATCCTTCGACATATGTTGACGAAGAAGTTGTTGAACTCGTTTGCGATATTCTCGGACTCGTGTATAATTCCGTCTTTGTATTTGAATGTGGTTTGTAGCTGACTTCTTGATTTCGATCTGCGAATTATGTGTCGGAGTATATCCCAAGTTTTTTTTTTGTATTATTCTTATTTTCTTCAAGAATATTTGCATAGTGGAGGTTTTTACAGGTACGCCTCAATTTATTGAATATATTGCAATATTGTTTATACCTTTGTTTATTTTCTTCTGACGGGCGTTTTAGTTTTTGTACAAATAATTTGTTTTTTGTAAACGATGACTTAACCATACCGGAAGTCATCCATGGTTCGCGTTTGATGAGTCTATTTATTTTGCTTGCATCTACTGGGGTCAGCTGCAAAACCTTAGGCCTTTTAAAAAAAAGTGCCGAAGAAGCTTGGAGACGTACGGATTAGTGTCGATACGACGCTTGCCCACATACGAAAAGGTCTCCGAAAGCATGGATCTGTACTCCTTGATGGAAACAGATTGGAGACCTCGAGAATCAAACAGATATACCAGACAATCCGCAATCTGTGTTATCGAATGATTGTCATAATCAACAGAGTGATCCGCACACCATCGACACAAGAGCTTCCACTTAGCCGTATAGGCTAAACCAGTGGAGTTCCGTCTTGAAGAAGAAATGCACTCCACTGCTCCTCTCGGAAAACATCTGCGGATGAGACAAGACCGGACAAAAGAAATGCGTGAAGGCAAAATGAAGTCGGGTCGTCGAGAAACCTCCTTGGGTGACATAGACAAAGAAGGTCGCGAAGTAGAGGGAGACGTGCGGGAACCGCCGCCAACAGAGATCGGGGCTGATTGATCCACACCCACTGAGGCGACATGGGAGCGATCAGAATGATTCAACAACTGCATGTTCGTATCTCGGCAAGAACCTGAGGCAGAATCGGAACCTACGGAATGGCGTAGCCGATTAGACCGTTCCGATCGAGTGACAGAGCATCCACTGCGAAAGCCAGAGGATCTGGACATGGGGACACGAAAGTGTCCACCTGATGGTTCCAACAGGTCGCAAACAGATCGATCTGGGGACAACCACAGAGATTGCAAAATGATTAGAACACTGCTCTCTGAAGCGTCCACTCGATGGGAATGACCCTGCCCCGTCGGAGCAGGCAGTCGGCTAGGACGTTTAGACGACTGGGAATGTGACGAACCACCCCAACGGAGTTAACGTCCTGAGCGAGTAGTTGAAGATCCCAAACCAATTCGTACATGGGAACCAAGAGAGCTTGCCGCCCTGGTTTCGAATGTAATCGACCACTGCAGAATTGTCAGACAAGTAACAACAGAAGGACCCGACGATTCAAATGGTGGGGCCCTCTTTTGCTTGATGTGAAGAGCTGCCTGATCCTTGTCCCAAACACCGTAAAGGGATCCAACGTCGCGCCCCATCCGTGATCGCTGGCATCTACCGCCAGAACACGATCGGACGTGGTAAAGTCGAAGAACTTCCTGCGTAATCCACTGAACAACCGTCCAGGGAAGAAGATGATGACTGAGAATTGCTGGTAACTGAATCACCAGTTCCAGAGGATCGACATTCGGTCTCCAACGACTGAGCAAAAAGTGTTGGAGAGGTCTGACATGCAGCCGACCTAAACGAATGAGATCCGTCATCGAACCTCAGAGACTGAGCAACCGGAGAATATTCCTAGCTGTCGCGGACGTGGACTGGGTCAGATTCAGGGCAAAGGCCGAGTGAATCACTGCCTTCGCCAGGGGAACCGCCACCGTTTTCAGCTGAGTACGGAAGTCCATCCCCAGATGACAAAACGACTGAGAAGGGACCAGGTCCGACTTCTCCTGGTTTACTCTGAACCTGACGGCGAGAGCAAACTCAACAGTGTGTCAACATCGGACTCCAGAAGAGCAGCATTGGAGTGACTCTGGAGGATATCGTCCAGATACGCCGAAGTGGTCACCCTGGACTGAGTGCGATGGAAGGCTATCACATGCGACATCAGTCGGGTGGAGGTCCAACGAGCCAGATTGAGGCCGAAAGGCATGGCCTTGAACTGGTACACTCGCACAAGAAAAGCGATCCTGAGATACTTTCGCGATGCCCGATGAATCGGAAGGTGAAAGTAAGTCGATGCTGGAAGCGAAATCTCCCTGGTAAATGGAGCGGGGAACCGACGTAAAAGTCCCCATGCTGAACTTGGGAGCAATGATGGACTGGATCAGGACATTCAGACCGATAACCGGTCGGAGTCAGCCGTCTTTCTTCGGCACCAAGAACGGGGAAATAAAAACCCCTCTGAATAAATGTTCTTGACGACCTCGATCGCCCCATTTGAAAGAAGATTGTTTATCTCCGTGATCAAAACTTCCCGACGTGAACCGTCTGAAGGTACTTGGTAGGAAGCGACACCCTCGACAGAGTGGGGTGCCTCGGAAAGGATATGCGCAGATCGGACCGAACAACATCTAACACCCAAGGATCTTTGATATCTTTCCTCCAAACTGGGACGAATCGAGAACCCTTATTTAGAGCTCCGGCAAGGCCCGTGAGGGGAGAAACCGCCTCCTCTGCTAGTAGAAGGATCCTGTAACCTCCCTCTGATCTGCCGATGCTTACCCTTACCACGTGAGTAAGAGAAAGAAGCGGAGGCAGGAGGATCAGCCCTTGGCTTCACAGATGAAGCAGGAGGGCGAGTGTTAGGCTTGGAACGGCCCCGACCACCAACAGAAGGCGGATCGAGCTGGCAAAGTAGCAACTCATCTTTGGAATGACGCAGTATGTCACCCCGAACCATCGACACGGAATTATGGAATAGTCGCGGACCCACCAAAGAAACGGATTGACGTGCAGCGCGCTGCCCTTCAGGAATGGATCGGCTAGTGTCCAACACATCGTCCCAGCGAACTAATTCCAAATTAGCCGTGTTACAGGCATGCGTCTGAGTAAGATGCATGAGCGCCTTAGAAATCACACGTAAAGGAGCCTGTATGTTGTCAAACGTATCTCAAGGCAGATATGCAACCAAGGCAGAGACGACGAGATCCGAGAGAGAAAGCATGCCCGGCTCCTCTCTGGCTAAGCCCATCAGAGACTCCAAAATCGCTACAGGAATAACGGTCGACTTGGGCTTGGAAAGCTCGAGGGAGTAGTCCTGATCCAAAACCGCCAAAGTCTGGCAGATCGATGGATTGGCGAAATCGTAGGAACGATAACGCACAGAGGGTAAAAAGGTATTAGTCCTAGTGAAGAACGAAGTCCTCATAGCCTTGGAACTCAGCTTAGAGTCCAATGCTGCAAAAGCGTTGACCACGTGTACCGACTGGTAGGAGCCCAGAAGTAGGTTGCTCCACAGGCTGTAGGCGCGCGACCAATGATCGTGGCCAGGCAGAAACTTCCGGCTGGTCTGACGGTGTGGAAGGAATTCAAACACAACGTCAAGAACCGCTCCAGGTCAAAAGACTGACGGCTCTCAGCGTCAGGTGTGTCTGACCCACCTTCAGAGTCGGAAGACACATAGCCCATCTCGGGCATACCAGCTGAAACCTCCCATGGTGTAGGAACATCAGGGGGATCAGAAAGCGGCCTGCTTTCAATCCCGCGAGGCGACGCCGCCAAGTGCGCCAGGAAACCACCACCAGCCTCGCTGGGCGTAACGGGAAGGCTATTGGGAAGAACCTACGCGAGCAAGGAGAGGCCTCCCTAAGCTCACGACCCGAATCCGCCGGTACGACGTGGGAAGGACCCGATAAAGTGGCTTCACATCTGAACCTCTTAACCAGCAAAGGGTCACGATCCTCGAGAATACCCGACGCAGGGCGGCGGGTGGCAGCCGAAACATCTGATTGCAGGTATTGGGCTATGAAACACCCCGGGAATCCAAAGTGTGGGAACTCGGGACAGAAGGTCCAGGTTGCAAAAAATGCGGCGGTCCCGCAAAACTGGCCAAAGGACCAGAGTGCGTGGACGGAAGCGCAACAGAGTCCATGGTGATCCCACCATGTACATCTGAATCCAGAGCCAAACCTGCTGGCTCTACCGCTGAAAGACTACAGCAGAGGGGTCGGCTGGCAACCACTTCCGACTTCGCCGAGTTAAAGCCGGAGAAAGTTGCGGCCGATATCCTACGTCCAAAGAAGCAGAACTCTCTGCAGACCCCTGCAGGGAGAAGCCGAAGCCGGCTGAAACGGAGACCGATGATGTCACCGCCAGAGCAGCAGCCGGAGCGGATACATTAATAGCTGTTGACAAAGGCGAAAAAGAGCAACCGATTTCGGATCCAAAGGAGGAATCACATCCCTAGTGGCAGCCTCAGATGTCGACTGGATGGGGACAGCAGTCCCCGAACCAGGCATCTCTTTGCCAGAGAGGCAGGACCTACCGCGGTATCCACGACAGGAAAAGACCGCAAAACACCCACCGATGGGGTAGACTCTCTCCAGACAGAGCCGGTTCTGGAGGCCCCGAACGACTGTGTTCCCCTTCCCCCATGCGGGGGGGGGGGGGGGGAAGGCCACGCACCCGAAGTACACGATAGACGGAAGCCCAAAACGGTGAAAGAAGACCACGAAGTATACCGCTGACAGGGTCTTTCAACGGAACACCCATATCAAGTGGAGCATGCTAATGCAACAAACAGCACCCGCGAGAAATAGTCCCAGGCATATCTCGTGAGAGCAATGTAGAAGGGAAGGTGAACCGAAAGAAAATAAATAAGGACACACCCAGCTACCAGAGTAAGTTGGCAGGTAATAAAAGCCCAATGGGAACATAAAAGAACCCCAACAGCCAAAAGGGAAAAAACTGGCAGAAATTCGGCCCTCAAGAGTGGGGAGAAAAGCTGCCACAATAGTTCCTAGATGACACCAAACTCAGATAAACGCAAAACCTCCGAGGATCATGGTTAGCATTAATGTCAATTTAATGAACAATCAATCTTTTATTCAACCAATTGAATAATACACCACAGGCATTCTGCCTATTGGTTGGTAACAGATTTACAAATTTTTATTCGCACATGCGTCGAACAAGAGGCCGAAATAGCACGGTTCGCGAATATTGCGTGCGAAATCGGTTTAGAGAAAAAAACATATATCACGAAAAATAATGTGTATAATCTAGAGAATATACAAAAAACACAGCCTGTATTTCCCGACGGTGAAGCAACAGCTACGATTCCACAAAAGAGAACAGGAACATCGCCAACATCGAGTCAAAAGGCATCATTGCTGATGAGTAAAATCAAAGCGCATCCTCACGAGATAGCGGAAGAAAAAAGAATGACACGTATGTTATACGTCTGAGCACTGGTACCAGAATCCGTGGATTAGTATAGGAAAGAGTATTCCATACTGGGTGTGCGCCGGTCGCACTCGACCCAGGTTTGGCTTATTTTTTCTTGGTACTTTTGCACCACTTTTTCTTTCCCAAATCGCTTGGAAAACAACAAATAGAGAGTATTTTTCCGAGTTAGGGACTTCTAGAGTAGTGCAAGCCCGTTGTAAACAATTGTGAGGTAGGTTGATAGGAAATGGGCGTCACAATTTTCGGTACAGTGAAATATCAGTTTAAGATGTTTGTGGCTCTCTACTTTTTTTTATGCCGTTGGTCTTCAAATAAAAAGGTGGTTTTGGCTTAATGTTGTTTTTGTGTGAGATTGGAAGCGTAACAGTAACTATTTTCTTCTGATTAACCCTTTACCCAACATAACGGCCAAAACCGGCCAGCGCTATTCTCAAAAATCGCCAATTAATTTTCAAAATATTTTCATTTTTTGTCTCAAAAACATAGGTTATGACCCCTCGTTGGAACGAGGTCGTCGAGCTCGTTCCAACGAGGGGTCATAACCTATGTTTTTGAGACAAAAAATGAAAAAATTTAGTTATTCAAGAATTTTATTTGCAAGTGTCGTCTGCTTTTCATGTTAGGTAAAGGGTTAAAATGACTTGCCAGACTTCTGCCCAACTACTAATTAGTTGGAGATCCGAATTAAGGATACAGCAAAATTGGGATTTTCTACAACAAGGGACAATAAGGTATCATCAACATAAAGCTGTATTATGGACTGTATATTAATTACAATGTCGTTTGTATATATATATATTTTCCCCATCCGGGACGACCCCGTCGTGTCCTTGGGCAAGGCACTTTATCCCGGTTGCCTACATGGGGGTACGATGACGCCGTGTACTAAAGCATACTACACGTCGATGGTGCACATGTCTTCAACTGATGTAACCCTGCTTGAGTGGAGCTTGAACAGAGTTAGAATGTTGAGGGGCTGACAGTTGCTCTTCGATGTTCAGTGGTTCTCGCCGGGTACTCCGGCTTCCTCCACTCGTATAACTGTCTCGGACACGATTAGTCATTGTGCATAAGTTTGTGACCTTAAACATCACTAAATAAATTATAATATATATATTAAATAGAATAGGACCAAGAACATATCCCTGTGGTACTCCTGCTGTAAAATGTCCACTATCGGAGTCCTGACCATTTAACGCAGCTGTTTGGTGCCGATTCGTTAGGTAGTCCTTTAACCAGTTCAACGGCTGTGTCCCTTATTCCTATCGCATTTAGCCTACAGATCACGCCTGGGCGCCACAGAAGAACGTCAATATGAGATCGATGAGCCCCCTGTAGTTTTCAGTAATTCTTGATGGCGAATTCACAATTTGCACAAACCCGCGGAGTATTCGATGCATTTTATTTTGGGGTGAATCGCAGGAGAGCAGTTGGCATTGAATTTCCCAACTAAAATTATTTCATGGTCACGTTATTCCTCGCAGAAACTATAGACGCATCTACGAGGTCCCAGTGACTACTGTTAGCTGAGAGTGGGCAACATACAACACCTCGTTGCAGTTTCCCGTATCTCAGTTCTACCCACACAATTTCCAGCCAAGCAGCTTCTAAGTCTGGACGGTATCTGAAGACCAAGTCACATTTGATATAGACTTCGATCCCACATCTCTGTCAATTGTCACGGTTCTTGTGTACTGGATGAAATTGAAAGCTCGGTATTTTTATATGATCATTGGCGACTTCCACAGGAAGGGTAGTTGGGTAGGAAAAGCCCTCACATTTACGTGCACGTTTTTCAACTCATTTGTGTCTCCTTAATTTCTCTCAATGTCACCAGCAAGTAGAAGGATAACGTAAATCGTGATCACAAATCTCACGTGACCAAATGTATTAATCTTCATTTTTTTACATTTTTCAGTTGGACTAGGATACGACGATCTTCCTCTCTCAACGAACCGACCGAATCTGGCCCGGTACGTGGCTATATCACCACCATACTGGAGGAGGTTATAATCTAAACTAACCAGTATCACCACCAGCGCTCACTGGTCCATCTTCAGAGACGCAAATTTTACACTCCTGCTCAAAACAACCCAAGGGTGTGTTGAAAATGCAAGAAAATAAACAATTTGTATAAAGGGAAACAGAGGATGAAAAAGTAGCATTTCTACAAATGGTGTGTTGTATTTGGCTGAGGTAATCTCTAACAATTGGTTCATGCACAACTTTACCGACAGAAAGCCAGACTTAGAGAGAGACAACGAGAATGAGCGATAGAGAGCGAGACGAAAACAACCAGACAGACAGACAGACAGACAGACAGACAGACAGACAGACAGACAGACAGACAGACAGACAGACAGACAGAGCATTTTCTTTCCACCACCGCAGGTAAGGCTATCATCGCGAGCAACAAAAAGACGTTGATGGTAGCTCTTTCACACTATCATACCTTTTTCCATCTGCAAAAGTTTGATACCAACCAATCAGAGTACGCATTAATATTATTTTCTCGCGTTTCGAAGTATAGCGAGAAAAATTTGTGTTGTAGGTACGGAAATGTTTTCAAAGGGCGTTTGTATGCTTAACCCTTTGACCCCCAGTGGCTGCTTTTCCGTTCAGGAACATGAAACGTCATAATGCCATTAAATAGAACGCCTGTTCAGTAAATGTGTGAGGTAGAGCAATCAATATTTTCAACGTGCAGCCCTGAGGCTGCACGTTGAAAATATTGATTTGTCTACCCCAGATAATGAATATGGACTCTTCTAACTGTTGTCATTGAACTGGCATGGAAATACCGCAGTGTGCAGAGGGTTAACGTAAGTAGTAGGAGATGTGGTAAACGGTCCACATTGGCCGGAGGGAGAGTCGGAGGGGGAAGTGACCTCGTAGTCACTTGACCTGGTTGCGGCATGTTTTGTTGTCATGGTAACCCGCGTGATCGGCATCTTGTGACCTTATCCCTATAGTGATAGGTGGTGTTAGTGCTCGTGCGCGTGTTGTTTGGGTGATACGTGTTTCCGTCGTCCATTTTGTATACTGGAGGCCGCCATCTTGGTTTCTATGGCAGCACGTGGTTGCTATGTGACCCAATGGCCTACAACAAGACAGGGGTATGTTCGTATGGTATGCTCGATTAAATCGGAGTATCACGAATTACCCAAATAAACCCGACAATTCCTCAAAATCACCAAAAACGACTTTATTTACTACGGATTCCCCATTTTATCGGCTTAGTATGTAGTGCTATGACACCGAGGGGCACAGGGGAAAGTTCGATTGAACTAGAGTCATTTTCTGGCTTGCATTTTCCCAAACCCTCGTTTAATTCGTAGAATTACCACAAACAACCCGACAAGTTGTACTATTTCGAATTCTTTCAGAATTCTCTGCTTCTATCTATATATGCAAATGTTTTAGTCTACCTGACTATGTTCCTTTGTTCTGAAGTATACTCCAGTAGCGTAGAAGAGCCTTTCAGATGGAACTCTTTTAGCTTTTTGGTACTATTTTAGCTTTTCTGGACTGTTCTTGTTAGTTCTGACCCCATTCCGAGTACTCTTGTTGTTTCATTTATCTAGACCGCCCAATCAGTTCACTTTTCTAGCGCTAACTAACCAATCAGTTTGCTTGATTTCACAAAATCTGTAAGCAGAGTTATCTCCCTTCTGTATAACAAAAAAAATATATCATTTCCTAAGCCAATAAGCTATCGAGCAATTACTGAAAAGCCACTGCTCGAGCGACTCGAAGTCCATTGAGCAAATGAGCTAACGAGTAATTGATCGTTCGAGTGACTCGCACAGACGACTCTTAGCCTCATTTCGGAAAAAGGGATTCTGCTCTCCACCGGCGTTTCCCAAAAAGGGATTATGTAAGTAGGATACCTAGAAACAGGGTTGATGGTTTCCCCCAATAAGCTAAACAGCCAAGAGAGTAATTGCTCCATGAGCAATTGCTCGAGCGACTTAAAACCCATCGAGCAAATGAGCCTTAGAGCAATTGCTCGATCGAGTGACTGCACATACTGCCATACTGCTCGAACGACTCAAAGTCCATCGAGCAAATGAGCTAACGAGTAATTGCTTGTTCGAGTGACTCGCTCATACGACTCTTCGACTCATTTCAGAAAAAAAGAGGTGCCTGGGGCCAGTCATTTTCAAAAAAGGGATTTCGTAAGTAGGATTTTCCCAAATAAACTAAAGAGCCAAGAGAGTAATTGCTCCATGAGCAATTGCTCGAACGTCTCGAAGCCCATCGAGCAAATGAGTTATACAGCAATTGCTCGATCGAGTGACTCCACACACTGCTCTACGACTCATCTGGGTATTTTAGGATACCTATGGTAGTGGACTATTGGAGGATACCTTTTATAGGATACTTACATAAGGATACTATTACTTGTTTGGCCCAACCTTCTAGGCCACCCCAGGACATACCTATCTCAAATCCCCCCTATAAGCCATCGAGCAGTTACTGAAAAGTTATTGCTCGAATGACTCGAAGCACATCGAGCAAATGTTTAGAGTAATTGCTCGGTCGAGTGTCTCGCGCATACTGCTCGAACGACTCGAAGCCCATCGAGCAAATGAGCCATAGAGCGATTGCTCGTTCGAGTGACTCGCAGATACTGTTCTTACCCTCATTTCGATATTTAAGGATACCTGTGATCCAGCTCCTATACATCTCCTATCTCCTATATGGCTCCTATACAGTAGTTCCTACACAGGTAGTCTTACCAACGGCTTCCATCTTATCTCCAAAGCTTCATGACCACTACTTGTCTATGGTCTGTCTGTCCTATCATTAGCTTCTACAGCAGTCTTGCGCCATTGCGGCCTTGTACCAGTACTATTGGCTATACTATCATCCATTAATATTGACTTGTAACACTACTTCCTAGCTATACCTTCGCTCAGGACTTCATAATATTCAATCGTATTGCTTCATTTCCCCTGTATACATATAAACGGGGTATATAAGACATTCCGTAAGTGGGATTCTTAACCGATTCTGTAAAGTTGGATTCCGTGATGTGGTCATCGTATAACCATAGACGCCGATCGCGACGTAAACTCCAATACAATAATACTAATACGACAACAGTTGAGCCAAGATATCAAGCCACCAGTCTAATTCTGTAAGGAATTCGACATTTTTATGGCCTGAAAAAAGTCTAGCTCTGAAAAGGCCACCGCCTATGTTAAAATTCAATCGTCTGGAATATTCTATTGGGAAATCGAACCAACGTCTTCGATCAGCCCTGTGAAAATGGATAAATAAATAGCCGATTACACCACCCAATTCCGAGCAGAATTAAGCTGTGTTCTCACTATAGATTTTAATTGTACGATCTTCCAAGTAAACGACAAAGATGGTGACGATGGCCAAAATTCATTAGTGAGAACACGCAAGACGGATGACTTTCTTTCGATTCTTTGAGTGATACGATTTTTGTCGAAACAAACAAACACGTTTGATTTCAACGTCTTTTCTCGGCAGACTCGTTCGAGCGCCGAACGGTTTACGGCCGACCAGCCCAGAGAAAAAATCGTACGACAAAAGTCTTTTATACGTCGTGTGAGAACCATGAGGTTCTATCTTCCACTGGAAAATAGAACCTTGTGGTACTCACGCAACTTTTTTGTGAGAGCAGCCTTCAGATTTCTACGTTCTACAAAAATCGATCGACAAAGACGTTCGATAAAAGACGTAAGATAAAAATCTGTAGTGAGAACACTGCTTTAGCCTGGTGGTCTGAGAGCTTGCAGCTAGAAAACATTTGGAGCAATAAAGGAGCAAACATGTTGGGTTGGTCTCACACAAAATAATAAATAGACATAACCGCACAAGTGTTTGACTGGGTTAACCCTTTACCCAACGCAGACGATATCAAAATTTATTATTTTAAATATATTTTTTTTAAATTTTTCAAAAGATATCAACAAAACCATATCATGTGACCCCTCGTTGGAACGAGCTCGACGAGCTCGTTCCAACGAGGGGTCACATGATATGGTTTTGTTGAAATGTTTTGAAATTTTTATTTTTTTTCAACTGCTGAATTTACATATTACGCGGGCAGATGAGGGCGATTCGTTGGGTGAAGTTTGGCTGGGCGCAAGAATACCACTCGAGGCGAATCCTCCTGTGATATTCTGCGCGAAACCATGCGAGTGCGGTAAAGATTAAACCAGTCAAGCACCTGCGTGGTTCTGTATTTGTTTCACACGTTTGCATATTTCTTCAGAGGGAGCGCGGTGGCTCAGTAGGTAGAGGTGCAAGCTGCAAGCCGAGAGGTCCTCGGTTCGAATCCCACCTGCGGCAACCGCGTTGTGTCCTTGGGCAAGACACTTCATCTCCATTGCCCGCGTGGGGGCACGATGACGCCGTGTACTAAGGCGTACTGCACGTCGATGGTACACATGTCTTCAACCAATCTAACCCTGCCTGTGCTGCAGTGCGGGATTACGATGTTGGGGAGCTGGCAGCTGCTCGTTGTTGCTCGGTGGTTCTCTCCGGGTACTCCGGCTTCCTCCACCCGTAAAACTGTCCCGGTCATGATTAGCCATTGTGCATAAATATGTGACCTTAAACATCAATAAATGCATATTTCTTAAGCAGATCATGCACTGTAATGCAAAATAAGAATTAACCAGTCCTTGGTAGACGTTAAGGAAATGAAATAAGAGAAATATACAAATTAATCTTCACAATTAGCAGACCAGTCTTATTGTTGTTTCATACGCTGTTTGAATTTTCATTCAAAGTTTCAACTTGCAATGCGTCACCACCTCGATCGATGAATCACCGTGAAACTGAAATACAACTTACTGTCATTTTTATGCCTCAGTTTTATAGTACGAATTGTGAGTAATTAAAGTGATCCCCTGCAAAACGTTACCGTCTTTTCACAACAAACAGTTGATGTAAATTCGGAAAAATACTTCAATGAGAAATAGTAAAATCTCGCACGTTTATCTAACTTCCCACGTGCTTGTGTTGTTATTCATCTGATTGACAGACTAAGATTTTAGTCAAGAATACAGTTGTCTTTGTCGATTCATGTCACGTCATTTAAATTTATATCCTTATTGTCCAAGAGAAATGATTGCATTATTCACAATGCTCCACTCAACATATATTAAAGTCCGTGATATAGAGTTTAACAGATGTACAGAATCCACACAAATTCCAATGAATATCAACATGCAGTCTTTCGACACACTCACTTTCTTGTTTTGTGATTCGATTTTGATGAACTAAAAACTTGCTCGCGCGACGTCATTTCATTCAACGTGACGTCACTCAAGGACGCTTTCAGATTCTGAATGCACTGTTCTTAGTACGAACTGTGTGTCAGTAGTGAGGGGTGCCACTCTGGGTACAAGCATTTAACACTGAAACCCCGACCCCCAATGGTGCCACTTGAGGTACAAAATTAACATAGGATTCTCCATAGGGAGTTGTACCTATAAAGGCATTTTTGTACCTATAGTGGCATTTTTGAAGGTAGGAAAAAGATTTTAAAATCTTTTTCCTACCTTCAAAAATGCCACTATAGGGACAAAAATGCCACTATAGGGACAAACCCTATGGAGAATCCTATGTTAATTTTGTCCCTATAGTGGCAGTCCTGGGGTATGGGGAATTCGGTGTTAAATGCTTGTCCCTATAGTGGAACCCCTCACTACTTGTGTCTGTTATTGTCATGTCATATTTTAACCTATATTGTCGTTAAAATCTATATACAAGATTGTTAGGGTTAATAAAATAAATTAGAAAGTCTCTTCTGATGCTCGTTCGGTGTATAGTATCCGAGTTTCTACGGAAATAACAAAAGCTCAGACACTACAGACCGCTAAAATCCACGATATAGCATCAAAATAAATGGTCTATTATATCGGAATGGCTGCTTTCATCCTGGTGTTGAAAAGGAAGAGCTGTAGGTTTTTAAATTTCTTGTTCGGTTTCGGTTTTGGTTTTTCAGGTGGAGTAAAACCTCGGTTCGGTTCGGTTTTCGGTTTGTTCATGAGGCCAAATAAAATTCAATAAAACTCATTCTTATGTCCGGAGTTATAACTGAATGGCAGTGAAATTGAGTGAAACTCAATGAATGCCCGAAATAAGCTATAATACATGAAGAATCAGGAAGGCCAATATAATAATTACCTAAATATACAGAACTTTTATTGTGCTTGGCCATTTTTCGAGGTCTGACACCTAGACGCAACATGAGGAAAGCTGCAAAACACAACTAAACTGAAATGTCGGAAATTAACAGAATGTAGCCTTCCCAGAGTAGTGAGAGTACCCAGACACTGCCTTTGGCAGTGTCTGGGTACTCTCACTAGACTGGGATGGCTACATTCTGTGAATTTCTACAGCAAGAGAGTATTTAATAAAAACGAAAAACCTTAGATTGCGGGATGTCGACGGTTTCGTTTTTTTAAAAAAACTAAAAACCTCGGTTCGGTTTCGGTTAACCTACAGCTCTATGAAAAGGTGCAAAACAAAAATCTGTATCACACATGTGTGCGAAACAACTTTATTTTTGTTACACATTCTAGAATGTCGTGCACAAACCTTAATTTAGATGGATGTGTAATAAAAAGGTTCAGGAATATGTACATACGCGCAAATATCTCCAGAATCATATCCCGTAAGTAACTGTGTACATGGCATAATTCTCATCGCGATGTCCATTCCATTACACTCCTTTTCTGCTGCAGTAACCTCTGTAAATTAAAAAAGATATGTTCACATTTCCAGCAAGATAACATCGCACTACCGCATTTCTCCGAAAAAGCCAGGGCTTTATTTTTCCCCAACACTCGTGGTGGTAGCCTTTTTCGAATTAGATTTCTATTCAAGATGGGCTAATACTTTTTAAGTCATGGCGTGATTGAATGTTTTTCACGCGCGCACTTTGTAAACTAGCTGTTTAGATGTTCAGTACCAAAATCTACAAACTGTACTGTCACGTGACCTATCGGGGTCTGATCGCGATTTGTTTGTGCAGGGTTCCCACTCAAATGAAAAGTCCTTGAATACTGACCCCTTCCTTGAAAGATGCGTGAAATTGTTGCTAGTCTTGAGAAGTACTTGCTTTTCCAACACTTCCGTTGAAAAGTACCTAAATTAAGTTCACCTATAACCTCAGAGAAATACGTCTTAGAATAACCCTCCCCACATCCATACGATGCCACAAAATCGGGCAGAAATCGCATTTATTTGATCTTTATATTGTTTCTTCAGTTCAATTAAGAATTGAATGCAATTTTTATAATCTTTATTTGAGTATGAACGTGTGGGAAAGGGTACAAATTGTATGAATCCCTTCGGGATTCATACATAATTTGTACCCCTTCCCACACGTCCATACTCCAATAAAGATCATAAAAATTGCATTCAGTTCCTATAATTACATTCCGTAACTGTTTAAACTACTTTTTACCAAACAACAAAGAAAAAAGACGAAATAAAACATGTACGAACGAACGAGGCGAAAAACCACCCTCACACAAAAGACAAAGCGCACAACTCTGAGTTGAGCGCCGGTTCCGTCTAAATGATATCCCAAAGGCAAATAAGCTTTAATTTTCAAAACTTTAGAAATGGAAATGAGTATTTTAGTAACGAGTTTTATGCCACAGTTGGGAAATGTCACCAAAAAACAGCAGCGGAGTTGATCACTGTGAAAGGCGCTAAAAGTTAAAAACCCACCCAAACACCGCCCGAATTACATTCTGTCAACTGCGCTCTGCCGTAAATGAGGGTTAAAGTTCGACCAAATGTATTCATTGGAAAATGAATTACATTTGGTCATGACGTTTTCATCCAGCTGACCAATGGGAATTGAGTATTTGGACCCAAAACGTATAACTACATTAACAAGGTAATTATCAAGGCATAATCTGCAATGCTTCAGCTTTCCAGCTAGATGGGTTTTCCACAGATCAGGCCCCCGAGACTGCAATTCTTTGTGTTACTGTGGTATTGTAAATTCATATCAAAATTACAACAGTCCTTGAAAATCATGGTCAGAGTCCTCAAAAAGAGTTTAGATAGTGCTTAAATTTGATGTTCTGATATCAGTGGGAATCCTGTCCTGAAACACTCACACAAGCAGATAGAAGATTTATAAATAAAGTAGTGAGAAAACGATATTCAGTGGAGGACAACGAACGAAAGACGACACGAACGAAAAACGACATTCAAAGTTTTTTCTTTTTTTCGACTATCAAAAATTGGCAGTGTTGTGGGGAGGTAAGCGGGAGAAGAATATCGAAATCGGTTGAAATTCTCTTTTCTGTTTTTGTATTCACAGTGCAGAAATATTTATTTTATGATATTCACAGAACACAGCGTAAAATCAACAATGCGAGATTACTGCTTTGTCTCCACACAAATAAGCAACTTATGAAACGATCTGTAGATCATCTCATTGAAAGAGTAAATGAGCTTTTATAATATTCTCCCATAAAAGATAGCAGAAATTGCCTCACAAGTATGTTCTAATACCTATCGCCAAAATAAATATAACGGGATGACCCCCCGGAAGTGACGAACGTGGCACAAATTTTGATCTATATCACCTTCCGTTTTCGGCGTTTGGGTGTTTTAATTACATTCATTCATAACTGCTTGGGAATCTAAATTTCACTCCCGGCTAAAACTTATAATTTTTTGCACTCACTCACCAGATAACATGTGAATAGAGTGGCATGTCATCTACTTCTTACAGACTTCAACCAACATAAATAACAATGACTGACGCGCGATCGCACGGTGGAGAGATCGCGCGTTACTTGTTGTTATTAATGTTTGGCGAAATTCCGTTAAGATGTCAAAGTGCAGACTGCGTGGCTGACGTAGCAAAAAAAAAACAGAGCAATTTTGTCAGAGAACCACTCTTGAGTCTTTGACCTTGCCACCTGTAGAATTGATGTTGATTCATTGTGTTCCCGAAAAATTATCCGAACAGCCAAAACCCAAAAGCTTACATTTCACATTTGACATCGGAAAGTAAAGCTCTGAAATTTGTTTTGAAACGTGTCTGTGTGCAGGCATCATTATATCTGGAGGATGGAGAATATTCAGGGATTTTCATTTAAATACTACGGAAGCGTATTGCTGCCACGTGAAAAAAAAATAAATTGTTTCGTTTAAACGAAAACTTTTTCGTTGAAACGAAAACTTTTTCGTTTGAACGAAAACTTTTTCGTATATACGAAACCACTTGTTAGGTCCACTTCTGCTTTTTAACATGCAATACACCTACGTGCCACCAAAGATGAAAGATGGCCGATAACCTAGGACGAAGTGAAATATGCGCAAGACCCCACATCACTGCGCAAGACCCCACACCCGTTGCTGTCAGCAGGTGTATGTGAGGGGCGGGGATGGGATGGGAGGCATCTCGGGGGGGGGGGGTGGTAAAGATGTTAGTAAAGACATGAAATTCAGATGTCTTTTGAGCCTATAAAGCCAGCCATAAAAAATGCTTAACAATGCATGGAGATTGAGGATGAGGCGTCACTTGAGCTTGGCCCGGACGGCAATATAGGCCTATGCTTATCCGCTACTGCCACAATCTTGGACTCAAAGGTGGAAAGGCCTGGAAAGGATGGGGTCAGTGGCTGTGGTGTGGAGAAACGCACCCCACCCGCCCCAAATAATTAGGCCTACATTGACCCCGCTCCGCCCCCACCCACCCACCTCTAAATAAATTTCAAACAGCTACTAAGGATTTCCAATCCCCGTCTTTCCTTAGGAGACTCCAAAACCCTTGATAGTGCATCGAAATTTAAGAACATTTTCGATAGACCCAGACTCCCACCGGTCCAATGACCTCATTATTCTTCAGGAGGCTTCAGAATTGCTCTCAATGCTTCACTGCTTGAAAATTTTACCAAGGGAGGACATCCGCACACCTATCAATGGCTTCACCTTCCCCTCAGGAGGCATCAGAATGAGAATCGCCCACAGAGTTAAATAATTATATTTCAGGGAATGGACCTCGGATCCTGTAGCGCCGCTACAGTGTGTGTGTGTGGGGGGGGGGGGGTATGGGAGGGCATTTGCCCCAAAACATTTACTTTGCCCCCTCCCCCATTTTCCACCTGTCCATCAGTGACACATCCACACACCTCTCTTACACACACACACACACACACACACACACACACACTGATTCTCTTTTCTTTATTTCTATACAAAACTCAGCTGATGAACATATCCATTTGCAAGTTCGGATGCAGATACTTTTGAGCCTTGTACGTTCATAAACGTATTTTTTTTTTTAAATATTGGAAGAGTTTCTCGATTTTCGACGTCCAAAAATGTGAAGATTTATCCTAAAAGCACCAGAAGATTTCATTTGATTTTTTATCTGGGAGTAGAATCCCCCCCCCCCCCCGTGGGGTGGGCCTCCCCCCCCCCGATTTAATAGAAATTGAATCCCCCACCCCGAAAAAACCCTCCAGCAAATCTCCTACGTTTGCTCTTGCTTCAAGAATGTAATGATATGATACTTTATGCCCCCCCCTATTAATGGAAAGTATGTGCCATACTTGCACAACTCCTCCCCCACCCCATTGCGGAAAAAGTCTCCGGCGCCTCCTCTGCCCGGGTCCCCTTCCATTTGATACACCGGCCTATACCTTTCCTCTCCGGCCTTCGGGATATACCTGTGGCATATCAACCGCCATCCCCAATTGCAATCGTCCCCACCTGCGGCATATCAACCCACCTCCCCGCACCGCCCCCAATTGCAATCCCCCTCCCCCCCCCCCCCCCTCAAGGCAAGTAGAGATTCTAATTCCGCCACTGGACCAGATTCCCTTGCGTGGCGTTGGTAAGTTTGCTTTGTGGGTCTGAATGTTCGGACAGTGGGCGGGGGGGGGGGGGGGGGGGGGGAGTCGAGAAGACCATATGTTTTTTTTTTTACCCAAAATGATCCGTGCACACGATATAATAATTCGCGCGCGCGGATTGTTAATTTGTTTGCACGGGTTGTTCTTTCATGTGCACGGATTATTTTTTGTGAGAAAACATATGGTCTTGACCTCCCAACAGACAGGTCCACTAGACCTACTTACCAACACCATGTATGAGAATCCGGCCCAGTCGCGGGGAGAATTCCAATTGAGGGTGTGTGTGGGGAGGGGGGGGGTCACTATGCCATGGGAATATCCCGAAGAGCTAGACGGAGGGGGAAGTGGCGTCATACTGTGGTGCATTGTAAACCCGACAATGACAGAAAATAATCGAACAGGACTCCTGTTCATTCTAGCGCGGAGTGTTAGGGGCCTATAAAGGGCATGTTCGATTGCATTGGAAATTAGAGGGGGGGCCCGTAGTGAAGAAGAACCCATATTTGGAAGAAAGAAGGCCTGACGGAACCCCTTCGTATATCCCCTCCCACGATGGTAAGGGACATAATAATGTCCGACAAAGTTATAGGATGTTTTACAGGTGCGCGGAAGCTTAACTCCTAATGGTGTCTTGTCACTGTCTATACATTATGTCCCTCATCTCCGTGCATGATGTGGGTTTCATGTTCATTTGACAGGATTTGCCTACCACGTCCATCACACACACGCATCCATCCACCCTCTCCCCTCGCATGCACGTACTGTCTCTTTTGTATCCCCATAGGTCCAAATATATGGAATTTACCCTAAAAGCACCCCGGACGGGTGGGAAGGCAAGGCAAGCTTCTCCTCCCAGATAAAAAACGAGCCCCCACCCCACCTCCAACACCCTCCAGCAAACCTCCCATAGGATCACTCGTGCCTAAAGAATGTAATGATATTACATGTTAAAAAGCAGAAGACGGCCCTAACAAGTGGTTTCGTATATACGAAAAAGTTTTCGTTTAAACGAAACAATTTATTTTTTTTTTCACGTGGAAGCAATACGCTTCCGTACAAAATACGATGCGAATTGGTCGCTCTATTTAAATTTTTGTGCTTTCTGAACTGAAACTGAAGTTGAACGCGGATTGGCTCTGGTGTGTGTGTTAGGCTATTGTTTGTAGACATGGGTCATTTCAGTTCTGTACTATAAGAAAAGTACAATCTGGAGAACAAAAGACATTCTTGTGCAATAATTAACTTTCCAGTGCATTCATTCGATCGTCTAGTTCAACTAGTACTGTTTGTGATTCCTATTTCCATTCTGGGTGAATTCATGGTAAGTTTTATTCCTCACTTGAAATTTAGTCTTCTTTTTATTTGGACTTCACTAACAATATAGACTTTAGGAAGGTCACATTTACTACATACAAAACGAGAAACAAATTTCAGGATAACTGCAAGAAAATGTCACATATTTTGTTCTCCCCACCAGTTTTACACAATTCTTCTTCCCCTCAGTATTGCAGTTAGTTTTACTAAAGAAAACAAACTAATGGGAGTTTAGGCATAATGATTACAACAATGAATACATTGTGCTAAACAAAACACTATCACTCAATCTAGTGAAGATTTACTAATTTGAAGGTTTCCATCCTGTTGGAAGGACAATTTTAATGGTGCATACAGGGTGGAAATTGAAAAATTCCCCCAAAGTAATAAACATACTTGTATGTTTATTAGGAACACAAGAGTATGAACCTTATTTGGCCCCGCATTGTTTCTCACTGCCAGACAGTAGAATGAATTTTTTAGAAGATATGCCTCTTACAGTACGTGGAGAGTGTATTATCACTAAATCACCCGCAGAGTGGAGATTCCACCCAAGCAATAACTGCAAATTTGCTGCAAAGCATAACCAGCTTAAGCAAAGTTTCAGCCAATGGACCTCCGGGTTGAACCCGGAGGTCCATTGGCTGAAACATTGCTTGTGTTTTTTGTCGATGTATACACAATTTGAAAGTTATAGCGTGGGTGACAACCCCACTCCGCGGGTGATTTGGTTACAATCCACTCTCCATGTACTGTAATTGGTTCAATGGATTCATCCAACTGAAGTTTTCTGAACATCCTGGGCTAATATATTCAGTGTATGGCTGATTTCATGGATATTCATAAACATCATACCTTGAAAGTTGTAATACAATGTTTTATACCCTACTATTATTTATTTTAGGAATAATGTCCACCCCTTCTATTATTTAACACCCTACCATTATTTGGAACACAAGAGTAATTTTAAAGAGTACTGACAGAATATGGCAAATGAGAGGCTTTTGGAGGGCATTTTGTTGGGGTGGGGCTGGCCACTTAAACTGCGCCTACCTTGGATTTTCCACGTAGCCCTGAAAATTCTCTGCCCGTCGCCCAAAATTTAAAAAAAATAATACACTTCCCTCTGTACAATCTGTAATGAAAATACGACGCCCTTGCCACGACAACTGCTAAATAAGCTGGTGTTGGGGGGAGGGGTGAAACTACAGGCTGCCTACAATGATCCCCATCTGATATACCTATGTAGCTGTTACATGTAGATGGCATTCGATTCAAGTTTTGATGCTGGGAGTTTAATCAAAATAATATTATTCAGAATTATATTCTTGTACCAAACAGAAGTATCAGGAAAAATTATTGAATTTTAGTCATTTAAAAATACACATCGATCCATGTTTGGAAAATATTGCAATACTGCCTATGTTTTAAATATCATAATAATTGTTTTTCTTCGGAGACGTCTCATAAAATTGACACTGTGATGCATCAGGCCACTTGTAACGACCGCCCCTCCCCTCCCCTCCCCTCTTCATGGTCTCACTCCCACCTTACTCAAGACTTCCAGCAATGAGTTGGTGGTAATTTATTTTTTTATTTCCCCAGTAGTCAGTACAGACAGCAGAAAGCCATTTTAGCATTACTACATTGGCAATAATGCCCCCCACGCCCCCCCCCCCCAAACAAAAAACAATTGGTTCTACAAATATAAACTACTGAGCATAATGTTGATGTTTTTTTCTTAACCCTTTACCCAACGCAGACGATATCAATTTTTTTTATTTTAAATATCATTTTTTAAATTGTCTCGACGAGCTCGTTCCAACGAGGGGTCACATGATATGGTTTTGTTGAATTTTTTTTAAACATAATATTTTTGCAACTGCTGAATTTGCATATTACGCGGGCGGATGCGGGCGATTCGTTGGGTAAAGGGTTAAACAGGTCTTATCATTCCTCCACATTATTTTCTGTCTTCACTAGTGGCGGGGGTGGGGGGGGGGGGGGCACCTAGTAAGTGTGGTATCGGTGATACTGATGGTTATTCAGTAACCACTAGCTGTCAGTCATCTGCAAGCACTATCGTCAGTGTCGCCGTCTGTCTCTCCGCTTCGCGATAACCAGTTTTCACTTTTGATTTAATCCCGCTTCAAGATAACATATGCTGCAATATTGCCGAAGTGTGAATCGAATAGGACTGCACAGTAGGCCGAGTAACAGACCTGTCGGTAGCACGTTGCTCTGAGGGTAACACTGTTATAAATTCCAATTTCCACTTGGACAGTAACCAGTGGAGTGCACCATTATTGAAACCAATTGAGAATTTTTTGCTCAACAATAATTACAAAGGTGGAGTTTTACTGCTCTTTTTCCCGGCAGAGATAACGTATCTGTGATGACTATCGATGCTAGTTTTTAGCATTATAGTGTATTGCTGTGCATGAAACATTTTGTGATCAGGAACGGGAATTCCGACAGATGAATATAGCTGAAGGTTCTCATTGGTTATTTTCCACTGAACGCTGCAAATTGAAAGAACCAGTCTAAAAAGAGAACTCGAGCACGCGAAGGGTACTTTTTTATCGGATCGCACTAGAGCTTTCTGGTTAAAATTATCGCATGCCCATAAAACCCGTGTAATCGTGAGAAATACAGTTACGGAGGTGTAATAAAGCATCTCAACATTGTTTTTCTTTGGGGTAGTCACCATGTTGTACAGAGTGACCTAAGTAGTAGTGCTCGCACGTTTCGGGGGCAGGTTGGATGACCTCGGTGGATGACCTCGGAAGTGACGTCATGTCACGTGACGTAGTGGCGCCATGTTGTGTTGTCATGGTAACCCGCGTAAGCAACCATGTTGTGACGTCATCTCCATAGTGATACGTGGTGGTAGTACGCATGCGCAGCGCGTGTTGTTAGGGTGATACGAGCTTCCGTCGTCCATTTTGTATACTGGAAGCCGCCATCTTGGTTTGTATGGTAGCACGTGATTGCTATGTTACCTAAGGCCTACAATAGGATAGGGGTATGTTCGGTGGGTATGTTCGATTGAATCGGAGTAAATCTGATTACCACAAACAACCCGACAATCCCCCAAATCACCAAAATCCACCCAAAATCACCGAAATTGACTTTATTTCCCCAATTGATCGGCTTAGCACGTAGTGCTATAGTACCGAGAGGGTATCGGGGGTGCATTCGACTGAAGTGGAGTAATGTTCTGGCTTAGAATTCTCCCAGAATCCCTTTTGGGATCTCTTTCCCATGACGTTTTTCCCTATTAAGAATAGCACGTAGTGCTATAGGACAAATTTACCCAGAATTCTCTGCTTCTATCTATATATGCAATAGTTTACGTCTATCTGGCCATGTTCCTTTGTTCTAGAGTATACTCCAGTAGCGCAGAAGAGCCTATTATTTGGAACAGTTTACCTTATTATTGCTATATTTAGCAATTTCTGGTCTATTCTTGTTAGTTCTGACCCTATTCCGTGTACTCTTGTTGTTTCATTTATCTAACTAACCAATCAGATTGCTTGATTTCCCATAATGCAGTTATCTCCGTTGTGTATAACAAAAGCCTATATCCAATGGCACCCCAATTTTAGCACCCCTTTTTGAAAAACATATGACCTTCGGCCCCCCTTTTTGTCATATGTGCTTATGTGAAAAGGCACAATGTGACACAATATGCCCTATCACATAGGCACATGCTTTATGTGCCAATATGTGCTTATGTGAAAAGGCACAATGTGACACAATATGCCCTATCACATAGGCACATACGGGTATTTGAGGATACCTATGGCCTGGTATTGTATTATTCGAGGATACCTACTAGAGAATCCTTTTTTTGTCATATGTGCTTATGTGAAAAGGCACAATGTGACACAATATGCCCTATCACATAGGCACATACGGGTATTTGAGGATACCTATAGCCTAGTATTGTATTATTTGAGGATACCTATCTAGGATACCTTCTGGAGAATCCCTTTTTGTCATATGTGCTTATGTGAAAAAGCACAATGTGACACAATGTGACCTATCACATAAGCACCTGCTTTATGTGCCGATATGTGCTTATGTGAAAAGGCACAATGTGACACAATGTGCCCTATCACATAGGCACATACGACCAAAATGGGATTCCATAGCCACAGGCGTTTTCGAAAAAGGAATTCCACAAATGGGATTCCAAAAAGGGATTCCACAAATGGGATTCCGTTTCCATCTTGTCGCCAAAGCTCCACCGCCACTACTGGTCTATGGTCTATCTGTCCTATCTGTTCCACTGCGGCCTTGTACCAGTACTATTGGCTAAACTACCATCAATTACTTCCTAGCTATACCTTCGCTGAAGCTTTCAAAATGTTCCATCTGATTTCCCCTGTATACATATAAGGCATTCCGTAGGGGGCCCAGTCCGTAAACATTGGAATCCGTGTTTTTACGTCGACACTCGAGGGTATTCCCATTCCCTATTGGAAGAATTCAGTTCAATGGGTTGTAGTTTAAAAATTCAGATCACATTTCGTTATATTTTCATTAAGTTTAAAAATTTATTCAGTTCAAAGAGTGTTAACATTGGGATATAGTTAAAAAATAGATGTAGCAGATAGGATTTTAATAGCTATTTTAAATAATCTTTATTTTACATCGTTTTGTTTACTTAGCCCTTATTTGTTGAATACTGTATTGTGTGTGATGAAAAATGAGTTTATGGGTTGTTGTTACAGGCATCCATAGGTGTTCATAGGTTTTCATGTCATGTGATTTCAACAGGACTTTTGGTTGGTTGGTTCGGTAGTTTTTGAATGAAAGTCAGTTGAAATAGTTATCTTAAGGCTCTGTTTTCGTCAGTATTTTATTCTGGTATTTTTTGGTTAGTATTTATTCAGGTTTATTTATTTATTTATTTCGATTTTCATTTCGATTATCTGTTTATTTTTTATATGCATCGTATTTTCGTTATATTGGATTTTTGAATGACAGACTAACGAGACTGACGAAATACACCAATAATGTTCACTTAACAGATTGCATGAATGGTTATGGGATTGTTATTTTGCAGCTCATTTGCACAGAATGATTGGATGAAATGACGATGGAATGGTAATGTGATGAAATGGTGATTGGCATGTTGAGTGGGACTTAGATCCACAATCTGGTAAGAAATGTGTATATTTGGAAGCAATCTGCGTTCGTGTGTGAGTGTGTGTGTTAAGGGCTTTAGTAAATGTGGGTTATTATCGATTTGTTTTAACATACAAGGAAATATTTTAATGAAAGAGGGGTCTGTTATTGATGATTATCATTTGTATGTAAGCACCATATATGTTTATAGCCATGGACGCCGAAAGTGACATTAAACACCAATAAAATAGGTACGGGCTTGCTGGGTCCCTGCGTTGCCTGTGTCTCGTTATACACGAGGTGCAGGCGATGCTGGTATCCAGTTGGCGGCATGTGGTATTTGGCTACTGCTCTCCAATACTTGGAGATTCATTTGGGTGTTTGAAATGTCCTTTGGTACAGTTGTGATCAACAACTGGGTAATACAATCAGATACTTATTTATCACAACAATAATGATTTTCCTGGATAGATATGTGATAATGTTCATTGTTAATATTAGATTAATATTACTTTCCTTTCAGTTGATGAAAGTGTGTTTATTGTAGACAAATTGTATTATTGTGTTTACTTTCTTGTATTTCAGACTCCCTCATATTAGATGTAATGAATATTGAGTATATATATCACACTGAGTTAGTTGTGGCACAGCCCAAATTGGACATGGTGATATTCCATAATGCCCAGGTTATGGCCTGTTTCACTGTCGCCCAACGACTGGTTTGGTAACCTATGATGACGAGGATGAAAATACACACATCTACAGTTTGCTAGCGAAGATTTCAACATCAGCTCTATTTTACTGGATTTAAAACTTGTGCACAGTGACTGTAGGGCATTTTTACAACAATGTGTCATTTATATTCATTGTGTTTGGAGAGGGATATTGATACGTCGGTGAAGTATGCTAGAGTGGTGAGTTAGCTAATGTATATACATATATATATATTACTTTGATCACATTTTGAATGCCATAATTGTTTTGGATAAAGTGATACTATTGAGATTTTCTAAAATTTCATTTCAGTAATAGTAACTTAAAATATTATATGTTTATTCAGAACTATTGCTTCTGAGTCACTTTGGGAATCTTCGATAATGTTTTGCTAGACAAGAAAGCAAATTTGAGTTTATACTGCTGAAGAAAATGTAATTATTGTATCCAAATAAGTGGTCAAAGTCTTATCAGTGAGTAAATAGTGGAAAAAAATGAAATTCACTTGCAAATTACTGTTTTGGTGAAGGTACATTGGTGAAGGGTCAATCATTAAATATTGCATTTAAAGCATATAATAACATTACAGAAAATATCTTCTTTGACAGCTGTGTTTATTATTAACTGACTGGTCAGCGGTTTACTTTTAGTTTTCATTGTTGACATTCTGGGTGTTTCACTACAATAGTATTTCATTCATAAATCGGTTGTAACGTTCCATTGGCTGTAGTAAGTGATGTCATTTGCTAGTTGTAACTTTTGATTGGCTGAACTTTGTTGACATTTGACATCATAAGGTGACTCTCACTGTTCTTGATTTTCATTGGATGTCATTTGACCTAGCTTGAAAAATTTCCATAAGTTTCTTGACTTGAGTTTTTCTTTCATGTAAACAACACTGTCTTGTTTCAACTTAAATTTCCTCAGTTTGCAGATAGAATTGATATTGTATGTTATTTCAGGACAGATGATTATTTGGAAATAATTTACCATTTGTGATTTAACACTAAATTATTTTTGTAGACTTATTTTAAATGTTTGATGACATATTTTAACAGGTTCAGAAATGGACACATTGGTGAATAACCCTTTGTACAGAATATTCTTGTTTGTTCAGCTGAAGAAATACAGTTTGATGGGAAAGTCTTCATTCGAGAGATATACTGGTATACATTTAAAAATACATTATTTTTTTCTGTTTACATTGTAGGTTTTTCAGGACCATTCGACGGAATATTTTGAATTGAAGAATGTTGTTTGTTCAACTTTGAAATTTTTTTGTTCATTTTTTTTTCTTTTCAGCCAAAGCCACGATTAACACAAAGACTGCAATGCTAATTCTAATCACCGAAATCCAGGTGCATTCAGTGCAATGCATAACAATACTAAATACTGAATGAAATACAGTTGTAATCAAAACTGAATACCGAAGTTTGTACCAAGGTGTAATAAAAACACTTCTGGAAAATCTTTAACCCTTTACACTGTATTGTTGATTGAAATGGTCACTTTCAGTCAGTTACCATAAATTAACTTTGCACATCTAACTTTTTGAGAGGTGCTGCTTTAACACTTGATGTGTAAACAGCATCTGCACTAAACACTGAATTTTGTTTGAAAAAACACAGTTATATTTAAAAAATACTTAGTCTGTTTACCAAAAACACTTCAGATAATATCAATACGGTGATTCTTTGATGTCACATTGATTGACTGCATTGTATTTTGTGCTTTACGTTATTGCATTATTGTAACTTTGTAACACAGTGTCGTGAAACTTAAAACATTTTAAACAATTTTTTGAAAAAATTCTAAATGAGTGAAAATAAATTGTGTAAATATATAAGTGATGGATGAGAAGACTGTAATGATAATGCTGTGAACATTATAGTGTCCGACAGTAAAGGCATTTATCTGAATCGGGAAGTTCGACACTTTGGAAGAAATTTAATATGGTGGTGCAGAAGTTCTAAAACTACAAGAGAGCAATTGGCATGGACTGAGATTGAACTTACCAAATTAGCTCCAAAAGATAAAAGGAATATAAACTTATTCATTTGGCTCGGAACGTGTGATATCACAATTAAATTGGACCGATATATATATATGTACGCTACCAAAGTGCACAGAAGGTGGAAAATATAAAGTATTCATTCTGTGAATTCATTAATTTTTGTAAACACTTTAGGAATGTTACAGTCTTCTTCTTAGAAATTCCACCAATTAGCACCTACCACTGGAATCGTGGAAAGGGTCACAATAATCCAGAAATATTCATAGAGGATAACTCAGTTATAGCTGCCAGTTTGAATACTTTGAACAAGTGGATCGCAGATAGGAACCGCATAGTAGGCTTCAAATCTCCACGGTTCAGTCTTGATATTGAAAAAAGTTACACGAAAAAGGGGCAGACAGGAAAATTTAAGCCAAACTTCACACTGTACAAGGACGGAGTGCACCCAAAGCCATTTCTTGCTGCCGCATGGCTGAAAAACCTTCTGATCAGCATTAATAAATTATAATTCAATAAGCTGAACCTCAACTTGAGTAAAAAAAAACAACAAAAGTATTGATGGTTTGGCATTGAGGAAGCCTCATTGCCTCAAGGACTTTGTTTTTTATTAAAGCAGTCATCACTTTAATCCATTTATCAATTATTCGCTCTTTGCATTGAGGAAGCCTCATTGCTTACATATACAATTATAGACACAATATATTTCAATGCTGCCAATATTCACTAATTCATAGTTTACTGCATTGAGGAAGCCTCATTGTGGATATAACATTTTAGTGATTACTGGATTTTTTTTTAACTGTAAATTGCATTGAGGAAGCCTCATTGCTAACACACAGTTAATTGTAGATTATATGGTGTATTGTTGATTGAAAAAATATTGCGAAAGCGTGGAGATTTACACATCAACTTGAGACAACATGTCAGTTACAAAAGAAAACATAACGGACGAAGATCTGAAGTTGGTGGAAATGTTGAAAGGGTTGAGAATACCTCCCCCTAAATTGGAGAATCCAGAACAGCTTGAATTATACATGAAACAATATGTGCATGAAATGGAGAAATCAAAAGTAGAAGTGGATAGACAAAAATATGGCTTACCAAAAATTTCCTTATTTTATGGAGAACCAAATAAGGGAGAAGTGAACTACTTAACATGGAAATATGAGGTTGATTGTTTGGTAGCCACAGGAAACTATACAGAAGATCAGCTACTTTGTGGAATCCATCACTCATGTAAAGGCAAATCGGGTGACATATTGCGACGAATGGGAGTCCATGCATCATTGAAGGATATTATGAAAAAATTTGATTCAACATACTCTATGCTGGAGACAGGAGAATCTATTTTACGGAAATTTTATGCATGCAGCCAGGATTCAAAAGAAAATATAGCAACATATGCTGCAAGAGTGGAGGATATGTTTTCGCAAGCTGTGGAAATGAATGCACTGACATCATCACAGGAAGATATCCTTAGGAATGTTTTTTATCAAGGATTAAAACCACATATCTGACAACTGGCTGCATACAAGTTTGACACGGTCGTAAACTATGATAAGTTTAAAGTGGAACTTAGAAAGATAGAAAATCAATTGGAAGAAGATATGGCAAGGGAAACTAATAAAACAAGGTGTCAATCAGCAACAAAAACAGAAGAAAAGAGTGAGCTTGGACAAGTGAAGGATTTATTGCTCAAACTCAGTGACAGGATAGAGAAACTTGAGAAGGATAAAGAAGAGACTAAGATAGACCAAGCATCAGCTACTCTATTTTATCATAGAGGTTATAGCTTAGGATATGGTAGAGGCTATGGAGAACGATATAATAGAGGCCGAGGTCATGTCCAAGATCGAGGTCGTGGTCAAGATAGAGGCGGGGGTCGTGGCAATTATTTTCCGAGAAGACCTACCTCTGGACGCACCTTTAAGCCAAGATGTTTTAAGTGCAACAGTGAAAATCATATGATTAGAGACTGCCCAAACTGATATGTGCCTCTGTTGCGGGGTTGAACCGTGGCACAAAACCCGATGGGAATTATCAAAACCCTAAATTAGCAGGTAAGTCAACTGAAGCTGAAGTGGCAATAAATGACATAACAACTACAGCATTAATTGATAGTGGCAGTTGTATCAGCATGATTTCTCAATCATTTTATAAACAGTATTTATCTGCAATACCTTTACAACCATTGACAGAACTATTGAACATTGAATGTGCTGATGGAAGTGAATTATCATATCATGGATATATAACTGCGACTTTGTCAGCAAATGGAATACCAAACTGCCAAGAAAAAGAGTGTTTATTTTTAATCACACCAGAAACCAATTACAGTTCTCAAGTTCCACTACTTCTTGGAACCAACATTTTGGATGAGCTTTTAAATGATTGCAAGAAAAATTTTGGAGACAACTTTTTACAAAATGCAAGTTTACATACACCTTGGTATTTATCCTTCAGATGCTGATCATTACGAGAGAAAGAGCTTAAACGAAACAAAAACAGAATTGCCATTGTAAGATCGGCAGAACCGGCTCAAATTATAATTGGACCTAACCAATCAGTTAATATCAGAGGTTATTGTGACAAAGAATTGGCATACCACCAGACAAATGCAATTCTCCAAGAGACAAGACAATCTAGCCTCCCAGATTTTATTGACATTACTCCAACTGTCATCAAGTATGATTACAAGAATAATGGTGAAATAAATGTAAATATTTCAAATGTGACTACTCAGTCTTTAACCATTTCACCTAAAGCTATCCTTTGTGAAATTCAACCAGTGGCCATTGATGAATCAGTCTTTGACAAGTTGGAAAAAGAAACGGAGTCTGATATTTTGAAGCAAGTCCATGTTGAATCAGAAATTACGGAAGAACAAAAGTCCAAGTTAACTGACCTTCTCAAGAAACATGAACAGATTTTTTCCAAAAAATGATGATGACGTAGGCAATTGTGATTTGATAAAACACAGGGTGGATTTAATCAATGACACTCCATTTAAACAGAAATACAGACGTATACCACCAGCTATGGTAGATGAAGTAAGACAACATCTAGAACAATTACTAGCTGCTGGAATCATTCGAAAAAGCAAATCACCATGGGCATCAAATATTGTTTTAGTCCGCAAGAAAAATGGAAAGTTACGGATGTGCGTGGACTACAGGATGCTTAACAATCGAACCATCAAGGATGCATATGCATTACCACGTATAGAGGAAGTATTTGACTGCCTAGGGAATAGTAAATACTTTAGCGCAATTGATATGAAGAGTGGATATCTACAAGTGGAGGTTGAAGAACAACATAAGGAAAGAACTGCATTTACAGTTGGGCCATTAGGATTCTTCGAGTTCATAAGGATGCCATATGGAATGTCAAATTGTCCAGCAACATATCAACGTCTGATGGAAGAGTGCTTAGGCGAATTGAATATGAAAATTTGTGTAATTTATCTGGATGACCTTATTATCTTTGCTGATAGTTTAGAGCAACACCTTGAACGTTTAGACCTTGTATTAACAAGACTTGAAGAATGCAATTTAAAATTGGCAGCTGAGAAATGTTTTTTTCTGAAAAAGAGAGTGAAGTTTTTGGGTCACATTGTCAGTGAAAATGGTATAGAGACGGATCCTGAAAAAATTAAAAAAGTAAAAGATTGGCCCGTTCCTTCAAATTCAGATGAATTACGATCATTTTTGGCATTTGCAGGCTATTATCGTCGTTTTGTCAAGGATTTTTCTAAAGTCACACAGCCATTGAATGAACTCTTTCCACCAACATCACAGAAAAAGAACACAAAGACACAGCGAAAAGAATGGAAATGGACACAACATGAACAAGATACTTTCAACAACCTCAAAGATATACTCACAAGCCCTCCAATCTTAGCATATCCAGATTTTAAGAAAACATTTGAACTTCATGTTGATGCAAGTACACTTGGACTCGGAGCAGTACTATATCAAGAACAGGCATCAAGAAAAAGGGTCATTGCTTATGCAAGCAGAAGTTTAACAAAATCTGAGAAAAATTACCCAGCATTCAAACTAGAATTTTTGTGTTTAAAATGGGCAGTTACAGACAAATTCAGCGATTACCTGACTGGAAATCATTTTACTGTTTATACTGATAATAACCCTCTTACGCATGTTCTCACAACAGCAAAACTAGATGCTACAGGACAAAGATGGGTTTCAGCTCTTGGTGCTTATGACTTTGATATCTTATATCGAGCAGGACTTCGAAATACTGATGCAGATGGTATGTCTAGATACCCACATCATAAAATTGCCAGTGATAATTCTGAATTTATAAAGATTGATGACAACACTATAAAAACTATCTGTAGTTCTTCACAAGGTATACAGTACATGGATGTTTTACCATCAGCTTCCCTTAATATTATTGAAGCGACTGATATATCAACTCAACTAGCACAAATTGAACTCAGAGAAATAAGAAAAAATCAAAGAGAGGATTATACTATTGGAAAATGGTTGAAGGCCAAGATTGACAAACAACTTCCAAAAGGTTATTATGACAAAGATGATCATATTATGAAGAAAAATTTTAACAGTTTTAAAGTGATAAGAAGTACTCTATACAGAGAAATACTGGATAATGGTACTAAGACTTTACAATTAGTACTACCAGCAGTGTACAGAAAAGCAGTGCTATTGGGTCTGCATAACGAAATAGGACATCCAGGTAGAAACAGGACACTATCATTACTCCGGGAACGTTTCTTCTGGCCTGGAATGTCAGCAGAATGTGAGAGATGGATTAAGAAATGTGATCGCTGTTTGAGACGAAAATCTGATACCAACACAAGAGCTTCACTGGTTAACATCGAATCAACTTACCCATTAGAATTAGTCTGCATGGATTTTTTGACATTAGAGCCAAGTAGAGGTGTGGGAAATGTGCTCGTCATAACAGACCATTTTACAAAATTAGTGTTAGCCATTCCAACGAGAAATCAGACTGCGAGGACAACAGCAGAAGCATTATACGAGAATTTTATCCTTCATTATGGTATTCCTACAAGACTTCACTCTGATCAAGGCCGTAACTTTGAATCTTCAGTCATTAAAGAACTTTGTGATTTATTTGGAATGGACAAATCATGAACAACTCCTTATCACCCAAGTGGAAATGGAACTCCAGAACGATTTAACCACACCCTGTTAAATTTATTAGGAACATTAGAACCAGACAAGAAACCAGACTGGAAAAAGTACATCTCTTCCCTGGTATATGCATATAACAGCACAAAACACGAAACAACAAAATATTCTCCATTTGAATTAATGTTTGGTCGGAAAGCAAAGGTACCAGTGGATGCGAAGTTTGAAGCTGATTCGACAGAGAGAATAGATATGAACACTGATGAATATATCGAACAGCTAAAGAAAAGAATTAAATTTGCTAGAGACACAGTAGAAGCCCATGCTAGCAAAGCCAAAGAAAGACAAAAAACATATTATGACAGAAAGGCAAAAGCATCTAAATTATCTGTTGGAGATAAAGTATTAGTAAAAATACTCAGCCATGAAGGAAAACACAAAATTGCGGATAAATTTGAAGAAAAGGAATCTATTGTCATAGAAAAACCCAACAGTGACATTCCTGTATTTAAAGTCCTATCACCAGATGGTAGAGAGAGAACGTTACACAGGAACCATTTGCTCTTAATAAGTCAAGGAGGCTCAGATGATGTATTGGGAACAAAACCTGTTCCTAAACCAAGACATCCTTTGAAACAAGATGATAAGCCAGTTCCTAAGCCAAGGAACAGGGCACAAGAAATAAACAAAACAGCTGCAGCAGAAGAAAAGAAAGAAGAAATTATGAAACAAAGTGACATCACTAGTGATACAGAGTCGGATGATGAGTATGGTTCATGGTCATACAGGAGTGGGGACGCCCACAAATCCGACAGTGGTAGGAAATATACAGTTAGTGGTGAAATATTAGAGCCCATTGATCAAATTGTAAATGAAACTGGTACTTCTAGTAGTAATACTAATGGAAGGGAGCAGTCAGGGATTATAGAAGAAAATAATGAAGTAGACATACAAGAGCAAATGGTGAGGGAAGAAATAAATACAGAGCAGCATCAAATACCAGATGAATCAGAGACAAGACCAACATTTCAACAAAGAAAATCACAGCGTGTACGACGAAAGCCCACATACTTAGATGATTATCATTGCAGTAAAGTATTGTCACGGCCAGTTGACCACAAATCTGATGCTCTTGATAAATTGTTATCATCAGGTGTTTTAAATTCTGTGTCAACAGAAATGGCTGATAAATTATGGAGAGCTGTGATGAAATAATTTTTAACATTTAACTTCTGTTTTAGTTTCAATATTCAGATAGGTTTGTTTTCTCTTGTAGAAACTGCTCTGGAAAGGTGAATAATGTGACACAATATTATTTCCAGCGTGAATTAATTGTCTTTGTATATTGTAGGGACACAATTTTTAGACAGGTGGAGTAAGACAGAATTATTCCTTTAAAAAATGTATATATTTGTTTTCTAATTGCTTGCTGCATGCTTAGTGACTATGAGGATGCAAATAATTTGAATTATGAGATTATTTTTTTCCAGATCTAATTAGGTGGTGTAACATGACGAGAGAACAAAGAAATATTAATAGACTTTTTTTTAGGTATGACAAAACAATATAGGCAATGTAATGTGATATTAAATATACTATTTAATGTTCCAGACTATCAAGAGTTGCAGTACTTGTGATTTTCATTTTTTGCATCTTGACTGTATTTCAGTTTAGTATGAGGAAGATGGTTCTCTATAGCTCCATAGAGAAATACTGGTAGAATTTGCACCACTTGTGTAAGCAGAATGCTGTGTTTCTCAACTTACTGTTATATGCTGCACCAATCATTTTTCAAATTCGTTTTTTATTGTAGAGTATATAGAAAATGACAAATGATGAGGACATCATTTCCAGGCAGGAGGAGTGTGTAGCAGATAGGATTTTAATAGCTATTTTAAATAATCTTTATTTTACATCGTTTTGTTTACTTAGCCCTTATTTGTTGAATACTGTATTGTGTGTGATGAAAAATGAGTTTATGGGTTGTTGTTACAGGCATCCATAGGTGTTCATAGGTTTTCATGTCATGTGATTTCAACAGGACTTTTGGTTGGTTGGTTCGGTAGTTTTTGAATGAAAGTTTTTGAATGAAATAGTTATCTTAAGGCTCTGTTTTCGTCAGTATTTTATTCTGGTATTTTTTGGTTAGTATTTATTCAGGTTTATTTATTTATTTATTTCGATTTTCATTTCGATTATCTGTTTATTCTTTATATGCATCGTATTTTCGTTATATTGGATGTTTGAATGACAGACTAACGAGACTGACGAAATACACCAATAATGTTCACTTAACAGATTGCATGAATGGTTATGGGATTGTTATTTTGCAGCTCATTTGCACAGAATGATTGGATGAAATGACGATGGAATGGTAATGTGATGAAATGGTGATTGGCATGTTGAGTGGGACTTAGATCCACAATCTGGTAAGAAATGTGTATATTTGGAAGCAATCTGCGTTCGTGTGTGAGTGTGTGTGTTAAGGGCTTTAGTAAATGTGGGTTATTATCGATTTGTTTTAACATACAAGGAAATATTTTAATGAAAGAGGGGTCTGGTATTGATGATTATCATTTGTATGTAAGCACCATATATGCTTATAGCCATGGACGCCGAAAGTGACATTAAACACCAATAAAATAGGTACGGGCTTGCTGGGTCCCTGCGTTGCCTGTGTCTGGTTATACACGAGGTGCAGGCGATGCTGGTATCCAGTTGGCGGCATGTGGTATTTGGCTACTGCTCTCCAATACTTGGAGATTCATTTGGGTGTTTGAAATGTCCTTTGGTACAGTTGTGATCAACAACTGGGTAATACAATCAGATACTTATTTATCACAACAACATTGATTTTCCTGGATAGATATGTGATAATGTTCATTGTTAATATTAGATTAATATTACTTTCCTTTCAGTTGATGAAAGTGTGTTTATTGTAGACAAATTGTATTATTGTGTTTACTTTCTTGTATTTCAGACTCCCTCATATTAGATGTAATAAATATTGAGTATATATATCACACTGAGTTAGTTGTGGCACAGCCCAAATTGGACATGGTGATATTCCATAATGCCCAGGTTATGGCCTGTTTCATAGAATTCATTCAGTTCAAAGGGTGTTGATACCTCCATTAGGGTTGTAGTTCATTCAAACAGTTCAAGAGGGTTAACATTGGGTTATAGTTCAGAACTTTGTTCAATTTGTTATGGTCAGTTCAGTTCGATACCTTCATTGGGCCAGTTCTCTTCTATCTGTTCAGTTCGATTTTCGTCACTTTGTTTTGATCACTTCGATCTTAGTTGTGTTGGATCTTTGTTCACTTTGTTCTGTTCAGTCTGTCAGACTTGTTCGATCAATCCGACTAGTTTGACATTCATTCACTTTGTTATGTTTACTTCGATCTTGGTTATGTTGGATCTGTACCTTTGTTATTTTGTAGTGGTTGGTTGTCTCTGTTCAAAGTCTTGTAGTCATTGTTGAATTGGGTGTTATCAAACCCTTTCCATACCCTCGAGTGTCGATGTAAAAACACGGATTCCAATTTTTACGGACTGGGCCACTTACGGAATGCCTTATATGTATACAGGGGAAATCAGATGGAACATTTTGAAAGCTTCAGCGAAGGTATAGCTAGGAAGTAATTGATGGTAGTTTAGCCAATAGTACTGGTACAAGGCCGCAGTGGAACAAGACTGTTGTTGAACCTAATGATAGGACAGATAGACCATAGACCAGTAGTGGCGGTGGAGCTTTGGCGACAAGATGGAAACGGAATCCCATTTGTGGAATCCCTTTTTGGAATCCCATTTGTGGAATCCCTTTTTCGAAAACGCCTGTGGCTATGGAATCCCATTTTGGTCGTATGTGCCTATGTGATAGGGCACATTGTGTCACATTGTGCCTTTTCACATAAGCACATATCGGCACATAAAGCAGGTGCTCATGTGATAGGTCACATTGTGTCACATTGTGCTTTTTCACATAAGCACATATGACAAAAAGGGATTCTCCAGAAGGTATCCTAGATAGGTATCCTCAAATAATACAATACTAGGCTATAGGTATCCTCAAATACCCGTATGTGCCTATGTGATAGGGCATATTGTGTCACATTGTGCCTTTTCACATAAGCACATAAAACATGTACCTATGTGATAGGGCATATTGTGTCACATTGTGCCTTTTCACATAAGCACATATGACAAAAAAGGGATTCTCTAGTAGGTATCCTCGAATAATACAATACCAGGCCATAGGTATCCTCAAATACCCGTATGTGCCTATGTGATAGGGCATATTATGTCACATTGTGCCTTTTCACATAAGCACATATTGGCACATAAAGCATGTGCCTATGTGATAGGGCATATTGTGTCACATTGTGCCTTTCCACATAAGCACATATGACAAAAAGGGGTGCCGAAGGTCATATGTTTTTCAAAAAGGGGTGCTAAAATTGGGGTGCCATTGGATATAGGCTTTTGTTATACACAACGGAGATAACTGCATTATGGGAAATCAAGCAATCTGATTGGTTTAGTTTTAAAAATATTTTATTGCCATAAATGCAAAAGGATCGGAGAACAAGTTATACAACTTAAACAAACTCCTTTCCCGTACAAAGAATAACTTATTATAATGCGGCAAGAACATAGAATAAACTGATTACACAAAATACGAACTACAAACGAAATTTGAACTGATAATTTAGAGAAAGGAGGAAGTGAATAGAAGATGGGAGGTAAAAGGTGAAAGGTAAAAGGTGAACAGGCTATCGTCAAGTGGCATACCTTGATGGCAGAGGGGGTGCATAGTTTTCGAAAAGACTGTTGAATGTGATTCGCCGTATCGTAATATGATGCTGATCAAGCAAAACGCCTGCTAGTGATTATGAAAGATTGTACTTTTTGAAATAATAAAACATTCTGCGATACCGACAAATTTGTAATTCCATAGAGCAAATCAATAACACAAGTTATATTGCAGAAACTTATGGCATTTATCATTTCGAGCCGCTGAGTATGATACTTAGGACAATTAAAAAAGAGATGGCTGGCATTTTCGGATTCGTGACCACATTCACAATGTGGGTCTGCGCAAATGTAGTTAAGGAATTTGTCCTGGTTTAGATCGCTGCAACCATTGCGTAATCTACAATGCAGAATATTTGCTTTTCTATTTCCAGCCAGGAAATAAACTGGAGGTTTGGGTACAGGGTCTCTAGATGAAAAGTGCTGCTTAAATTCACTTAGGGTAGATGCATCTTTGGCGGTTCTGGGAAGACGGTTCCACAATTCTAATGTTGAAGGAAAAAATGACTTTTTGAAGTGTTCCGTCCTACACAAGAATGAATTATAATCAGAAGCGTTCCGAAGATTATAGGACGCACTGTCACCAATACGCGTTGGAAGATGTTCAAATAGGAACTCGGGTGATTCGTGATTAATAATCTTATACATAGTACAGAGTCTGTGGAACCTTCTTCGGTCACCCAAAGTTTTCCAACCAAGTTCAAGTAAAACTGAATCGGACGAAGTTGAACGGTTTAACCCTGTTATTATTCTGGCAGCGTCGAACTGGAGTCTATCGATTCTTTTTAATAAGTAGTCGGGGGCGCAATCCCATACAATATCTCCATAGTCCAAAAGTGGTAGTATAAACACTAAATAAATTTGCTCTAAGGTTTTCCTTGGGAGCATAAATTTTAATTTCCGGAGTTGTGAGAGTCTTGCGTTTACTTTTTTACAAATGTCCGCTATATGTTTGTCCCAGCCTAGGTTGGTTTGTAAGTGTAGTCCGAAATGTTTGTGACAATCAGTAAGGGTAACGGGGCAATTATTGAAACGTCATAATGGCTCAAATGTGGCCGAGCGATTATATGTAAAGAAAACAGCTTCAGTTTTGTCGGGGTTAAATGTTACAAGCCATTTCTGTGACCAAACATGAATAGTATCGAGATCTTTATTTAGGGCGGATGCAACCTCATGTTGACTTGTATTGTTGTTGTTAAGGCATGTATCATCTGCAAAGAGCCTCGCAAGTGAATCAAGTGATTCGGCAATGTCGTTGATATAAATTAGAAATAAAAAAGGTCCTAAAACAGATCCTTGAGGAACACCGGCAGTTATCGTGGAGTATGGGGAGTAAGTGTTGTTTACTAGGACTCTCTGTTTCCTGTGTGTTAAATAGTTTTGAAACCATTCTAATAAATTACCAGTAATCCCATATTGCTGAAGTTTAAAGATAAGTCCCCTATGCCACACTCTCTCGAAGGCTTTGGATATATCACAGAATATTGCACAGGCAACAAGACGCTTGTCTAAAGATAGACATAACGAGTGATATAGTTCTAGGAGTTGATATATTGTGCTGTGGCCAGGAAGAAATCCTGACTGGTATTTGTATATCAGATTATTATCGTAGAAGTGTGCGAAAACATGTTTTAGGACCACTTTCTCAAACACTTTACCTAATATTGGAAGTAAGGATATTGGTCTATAGTTTTTACATGCAGATGGATCTTTATGTTTGAAAAGTGGAATGACGTTTGCTTTTTTCCAATCGTCGGGAAAGACGCCTTTGTCTATGCTTTGTTGGAATAATATTTTTAATGGGACTGCTACAGTTTCCGAGGTACCCTTTAACATTCTTACACTGATATCGTCATGACCATGGGCCTTGTTAGACATAAGTGATTTGATTGCCCAGACAATATCACTTTCTTCGACGTTAACAGTTGTTAATTTCACGTTACACCGACTGTTGAATTGTGGGAGACTATGGTTGCTATCGTCAATTGTACTGTTTTTAAGGAACGTTGCATTTAGGATTTCTGACTTCTCGAAGCTATCAGTAATTAAGTTATTTGGGTCATTGGTATCGCCATTGTACAGTGGGGGAATTGATTTCATCTTGGTTTTGTTTAAGAGGTCTTTGATGACATGCCAGAAGTATTTTGGTGATGGGGAGTTAGAGAGGGTCTGTTCCAGAGTATCTAAATATTGCTGCTTGGCATGTTTTTTCATATTGTTTACTTTGTTACGTGTAGCCCTGTATGCATTCCAGTCAGTAATTTTCTTAGTTGTTAAAGCCTTTTTCCGTAATCGATCTCGTCGCCTAATGTGTTGACGGAGATCAGAATTAAACCAATGTTTATCTCGAGGGCGGACAAGTACTTTTGACTGTGGGACACATTCGTCTATTATGTGCAAGTATCATTTTGTGAATCGAAGTTGTGCTTCATTGATGTCACCAGTACTGTCTGTACCAGAGATTAAACTCTGCCAATCGGTGGCAGCAATAAGATCGTTGGCTTCATCAAAGTTGGCATTTCTGTAATTGCGAATCGTTCTGTGGTATGCGGAAACAGGGGGTGAGTCAAACGCTAGTTGAGCATATACAGCTAAGTGGTCAGATAATTCGAGATCGATTGTATCAGATTCGAGAGTAGTGACAGTGTCACTCGTAAGTATGGGATCCAATAAGGTAGAAGTGCGTTGGGTAATCCTTGTTGGATTATTGACAACATTACGCAAGTTATAATGATCTATGATTTCGTGGATTTTGGAACTGTTATTTAGGAGATCGGAATTCAAGTCTCCTACAATAACGATATTCTCATTCAAATCAAGGGCTTGTTCAATAGAATGATCCAGTAACGTCCAGTATTCGGGGCTTGCAAACTGCTGAGATCTGTATGTTAAGGCAATGAGATATCGTTTCGCGTTAGGTACAATTTCAATCCAAATGATTGAGTCGTCGGATTCCAATTCATACTTGCGCTGAAAGTAGAGTCGGTTGGAGATATAAACAGCAATTCCACCACCAGAGTGGTCTCTATCTTTGCGGATTGGGCTAGAAAAATCAGGTAACAATATATTTTCAGAGTCAAAAGATGCTTGCAAATGGGTCTCCGAAAAGCAAACCACGTCGAAATCCCCTACAATCTCCTCAATCTGGGAAAGTTTCGATCGTATACTCCTAATGTTATAATGGAAAATTGAAAGAGATTTATCAAATCCATTGGTACTGTTTCCTGCTGGCCCGGGATTTATTTCTACATCGTTACAGCAAAGCATTATCATCAGCAGGATCAAAAAAATTGATAGAGTCTTAATTCTCACAGAAAGATTTAAATGGGCTAGTCGTCAGCGAATAATTGGGCGAAGGTGGTCGGCCATAGTTCCATTGAAAGCTCCTATCGTCGCACGGTACTGAACTATCGATATAGCCATTGCGAACATGTAAATATTAAACCGGTAAGTGCTATGATCGGATAGGAGCTTTCAGTGGACATGTTTATGCGGGGGTTACAAGGCCACGTCTGGTGGCTATTTCCTGCAATCAGGAGGAAAAAAGCTAACGACAAGTTCTGATTGATCGTTTCATAACTTGACAATAACCTGATCAACGAAAAAGGAAGAATAAAAGTAAAGAGAAGACGGGTAGAGAAAACAGCAAGTGGAGTTTCAGAAAAGTAAGATGACAATTTCAAAAATAAAATAGAAAATAAAAATATAAGAAAAAATGAATTGAGTATACTCTGACGACGCATATGAATTTGCATCGATGGAGGATTATTTTGTATGGATTTTTGGTGTTGATTATAATTGCATTATCCTGAGACTTCGGAGCCTCGAATTATCGTGGAGGGGAATACAAATACCACATTGTAGAATAAGAGGAGGTACATATTAGGGTACAATAGCATCAGAAACAAATGAGCTTTCGAAAAATGTTCCTATGGTTTGACTCCACACCCACACAAAAATCAAGTCGCGTATAAACTACTGCGCAGCATCCGCAACATGCATACCCACACCCACTCACTCACCCGTTCACTCACTCACTCACTCCACCACATCCCCGGGTTTAACCGACGCTAACTCGAATCAGAGATTGATGGCAGTCGATCACCCCGAGATCGGAAGACGGCAAGGTTTCAATCAGTATTTTACCAACTTGCTGGCTTTAACCTGGAAAGCCGCAAAATTCACGTAATGGGTCCCTTATAGCCTGCCGCCCGTCTCTCGCGAGTGCGCTTCTCTGTGTAACCAGACTAACCTTGGAAACAGTAAAATAGGTACCCAGACCGACAAGGAGAAGAAAAAAAAATTGATTAATATGAAAGTAGAACGGACACAATTGGAAAAAAAAAAACGAAACACTAAAAAAGTGTGTAAATATAAAGGGAGGAAAGGTCAAAATATATTTATCTTATAGGGCGAAATCAAGGTTAATACGTCTGTCCAGAGTTTGCAGACGCCGGATGATCGAATAACACCAACCAGGCAAGCAGCATACGTGTTTAATTGGTTGAACCAGTTTTGGAGTGGGGGGAACACACAAATTCTATTGTTTGGTATTTCAAAACAGTGACATAGTGTCACACACTTCGGATGTGGGTCACCCGTAAAATCGATTGTTTCTGACTGAGTGTTCTTTGTGCACTGACCAATCTATTGTTATAAAATAAATGCATAGCAGGTAGTACCGTCTGCGACGGAATTGCGGCAGAAGATAATTGTGTGAACTCGGTAAACAGTTTCGACCATATAAAAATTGTTATACGACACTTGGAAAATAGAGAAAAATTTGAAAAAGTTGAGTTGAAGTTACGGGGCAGTAATTGTTGTTAGTAGGTTGGCAAACTATCTGCTATTTACCTTCGATGTCACAACTGACTACTGTGCAGCAAATTTGCCACCACGTTTAATTAACTGCAGTTCGAAGGATTGGGTAACTGGGTTACCATTGGAGAACAATGAGCAGACACGAAAAAATTGGGATCGTTATATGTGGAGTCTAATCGTACATAATTTTATCGATTCGCTTTGAGTATAACTGGTAGAAACATGCAGGTTACCATCAGGGTTCTTATGGAAAGTGCCGGAATCCACCATAGTGGCTTTAGTCTTTCTACTGCAACATTCTCGAAATTTGTAATTGATTACCTTTGTTTCTTTTTTTTTTTTTAAATCTGTTCCGCTGTCATTCATTGTGGAGTGCCAATGGGCACCCTCCAGTAAATGACAACAAATCAAGTTTATAGGCATGGCGCAACTGCGATAAAGCTATCTATCCTCACAACGTATTATTTTGGGAACGACAGAGGAGCTCTTCGTAAAAATGACGGAAGCCCGAGGGCACTCTCAACAAGAGACAACCAAGACTTTTGAGATTGTAGCGAACTAAACTACTGACTGCAAAAAAAAAAAAAAAAAAAAAATTGGTGAACGAAGCAAAGATTACGGAATTTTCTTGTACTACGATGAAAGTACACTGAGTGGCGCAAATTCGCAGGGCATGTGGAACCAGGAAAACGCTTGGAGGGGAGAGGGGAGAGGAGGGGGGGGGGGGTAAAATCGGGAAGAATCTCAGGCCAATTTCGGCAGCGGAAATAAGGGCAAATAGGAATAAATTGTGGGATTTTGTATAGACATGGGAATGGAAGTGTACAAAAGTGTTTTCCAGGAGGCAAGTACCAATTGTTAACTCATATTTTTGAAGCAAATAAATTAAATTTAAATTAAATTAGATTTTAATTTAAACTAAATTTATTAAGCATCATAGGCGAACTCAGTATAGGTCGAGGAAAATTAGATAATTAAGTAGATCCTTTAAGCACCACTCGCAAAGTCCGTTCGTGAGACATGAGTCTGAGATGAAGGGCCTCGCGCAGTCCATCCGAGCGGGTCCGACTGACACGCCCGAAGGGACACCACAACCCCCACAACCCCCACCCCTCGCCTCTCCCCATTTTGATAATTTTGGTAAACGAGCGCCCACGACCCCCGTTCCACAAGCCCTGCCAAATTGTAATTAAATAAATTTAGATCAGGCTTTACTGCAAGTTGGATATGTCATCATGTGATCTGATAAGAATTTTAGGCGAGTCACTGTTTTTCAATGCATATATACGGCCATCATTTGTCCAGTAAGAAACTATGTGGCCCAACCTTTTAATCCTGCCCAGCTCACCGATGAGTTTGTATCGCGCACTAGTCAACGACTCGGTTATGAGGATCTTGTTGTTGAGAGTCTTAAGTTTCTTTTTAGCTCTAAAGACTTTCTCTTTGTCCCGGTAACTGGTAAATCTGCAGATCACTTTCATATTTACGGGCTGGCTCTGACTTGAACGACTGTTTATTTGTTGACGAGTTTTCAATGGATGAGATCGACTGATTTGGCTTAACTCGATAGGAACACCAAGTTTATTATTACACACGTCTAAAATGATGTCGTCAGTGTTTTTTGTTCCGTATTCCGTTAGGGCAATATTATTAAAAACAAGACAGTTTCTGCGTGAGTACTGCTCAAGTTCATCACACCTCACATCCATGTCATGGTTTTGTGAACCTGATCGCTCAGACAGCATTTTAACCTTTTCCTTTAAAACTCTATTTTCTTCTCTCATTTCCGAGTTATTTATTTCTAAGTTTGAAATTTCAGTTTTTAATGTGGTGAACAAACTTTTCGTGTTTGCCTCTATCTCAGCTCTTAGATTTACAAGCTCTTCCTGAAACACACCCCGAATAGAATCTCTCATTTCCTTTCGGATTTCTTCCTTCAATTCTTCCCTGGGTTCGTCAAAAATCGCTAGCTTTATGTGTGGAGCCATTCGGGGTACTGAGGCTTCGATGAATTCATCAGTTTTTAGGGTATCTAAAACTAATTGAGTCCCACTCACAATTCTTGGGGAGATATCGCCCTGTGAACATGAATGCTGGAGATGCCTCCCTCGAACCAACCTTGTGCCTTTTACTTGTTCCGGAGAGATAGCAAGTCCCTTCCTTTTTTCGGGTTTTTATACGTATCATCATCATTAGAGTTAGCAGCGTCGACCAGTTGAATTGAATTATCTTCTCTCATCGATTCATTGGGAACGTTTATTGAGTCTTTGCGTGAGGCCATGCTGGAGAAAGCCAAAAAAAAAATGGTGAATAGTGGTGAATAGTGTTCAAGATAACTCACGAAGTAAAGAAAGCTAAAAATCCAAAATAGAACATAACTCCAAATAGTTAAACAAGTCAACTTAAAATATCAAAAACATATCACCATCTCTCCAGGAAAAGATGTTAGTTATTTACAGGACACAAAGAGATGGATCCATAGCTCATTCAACACCAAAAATCCAAAATTTAACGGAGCAGAGAAACTGCTTGTCAATCCATTGCCGCCATGTTCGCTTTTTTTTCTCTGATTGGTTAGTTAGATAAATGAAACAACAAGAGTACACGGAATAGGGTCAGAACTAACAAGAATAGACCAGAAATTGCTAAATATAGCAATAATAAGGTAAACTGTTCCAAATAATAAGCTCTTCTACGCTACTGGAGTATACTCTAGAACAAAGGAACATGGCCAGATAGACGTAAACTATTGCATATATAGATAGAAGCAGAAAATTCTGGGTAAATTTGTCCTATAGCACTACGTGCTATTCTTAATAGGGGAAAAACGTCATGGGAAAGAGATCCAAAAAGGGATTCTGGGAGAATTCTAAGCCAGAACATTACTCCACTTTAGTCGAATGCACCCCCGATACCCTCTCGGTACTATAGCACTACGTGCTAAGCCGATCAATTGGGGAAATAAAGTCAATTTCGGTGATTTTGGATGGATTTTGGTGATTTGGGGGATTGTCGGGTTGTTTGTGGTAATCAGATTTACTCCGATTCAATCGAACATACCCACCGAACATACCCCTATCCTATTGTAGGCCTTAGGTAACATAGCAATCACGTGCTACCATACAAACCAAGATGGCGGCTTCCAGTATACAAAATGGACGACGGAAGCTCGTATCACCCTAACAACACGCGCTGCGCATGCGTACTACCACCACGTATCACTATGGAGATGACGTCACAACATGGCCGCTCACGCGGGTTACCATGACAACACAACATGGCGCCACTACGTCACGTGACATGACGTCACTTCCGAGGTCATCCACCGAGGGCATCCAACCTGCCCCCGAAACGTGGGAGCACTACTACTGACCTGCTAACGGGTTATTATTTCCGGGTCTGATATCACCCTATTAAAAAGTCATGCGTTTCTGGTATTAGATTACCCAGCACAAACATCTAGACTTAATCCTGAACGACCGAGGCTCCTGGGAGAAAAATATTTTGTAAATCACCAAAAAAGGCTCTGAAAAGGGTATCAGTCCATAGAAAGTATAAATTTGCCCTTGATAGTGGAACGCCAAAACAGTATTTTGGCTTCCATGCGCCCATTACTGGAATATGTGGACACGGTTTTGGATAACTGTAACGACTACGAATGCTCTGAAATTGAAAACATACTGCTTGAGGCGGCCCGCATATGCACTGGTGCTAGGAGAAATGCAAGTAAAGCCTAGCCGTACGCGAAAACAAGGTGTGAAAAATTATGGACTCGCAGAGAAAAGCATAAACTTGTACGGTATTTTAATGGTTCACCAGGTATTTTAATGGTTGTACCAGGTCATACAGTTAAAACTAGAAGTCCTGTCATCAATTGCGCGCAAACACCTCGCCATTTAGCGCGTTTATCTACGCGTTAGGTCATATGGAAAGGCTATCAAATTCTCTACGCATCCTATGCACAAGCAATGGTTCAGCCAATGGACCTCCGGGTTCAACCTGGAGGTCCATTGGCTGAAACATTGCTTGTGTTTGCTGTGAGTAATGGCAAGACTCTGTTGAAATTTGGTTATTTTCAACAGGAAAATTGCGCGCAATTCCTGTGCGAAATGGTGTCAAAATTAGCGCGCAATTTATGACAGGACTTCTAGTTTTAACTGTATATCACCTACAGTTCGCTCACTAATGTCTGCTATTCACGGGGAATATTCTCTCTCTCCATAGCAATGCCAGATTAGGTATTCCACACCGAAACCTCGATCTTACACTAAAACGTTCCATTCATTCATCGTTACAAAAGCATTAGTCTGGAACGTATGAAGTTGTTTGAACCTGGGGCGGATACACGCTCATAAACGGTCATCCACACACTACCACATATCAGTGATGTCCAGGTCAGATGTTTTAGTGACGCTGAAGGATACAATACACAAATATATCTCAGGCAGCTCTGCATTGAATAAAATGCAGATTTTGGACTCAATATTTAGCAAATTAACTCTCTCTCTCTCTCTCTCTCTCTCTCTCTCTCTCTCTCTCATCTCCTTCTCCTCTCTCTCTCTCTCTCTCTCTCTCTCTCTCTCTCTCTCTCTCTCTCTCTCTCTCTTCTCTCTCTCTCTCTCTCTCTCTCTCTATATATATATATATATATATATATATATCTCCTCTCTCTCTCTCTCTCTCTCTCTCTCTCTCTCTCTCAACTATTTCGATGCTTACCCCTGGCTCTACTCTTATTAAGTTAGTCTACGTACGACGGTCATCATTATCCATTGTGCAGAAATATATGTCCTTAAACACCAGTAAATAAATAAAGGATATTTATGCTATTTTTTTGTGAATATCGAGAATTATCTCATCAGTGTGGATCTGACAGTTTTACTTTTCACCAGTGCTCAAAATAACTTTTTTCTATGCGTAGCAAAATGCTACACATTTCCAAAAACTTAATAGCATTTTGTAAAACTTGCATAGCTATTTTTGTATACCGGAGTTATGTTATGCTGTTTTGAGTTCTTCTAAGTAGATAGAATAGTTTCCATCCATTTCTGGGCATTTCCAAATGATCTGCAACACATGAAACATTTACTATGTTTTTTTTTAACTGAACTGCCTTTAAGGGTTGCATGGACTTGGATATTTTCAAATGACGTCGTGGTTGTTTAACAGAGTTCTCAACGTGGAAGTTGGGATTTTTAATTTGATGGACTTGAAGTTATTTTTAATGGACATTTTATGCAAAATGTTGTAAAAACAGGAAGAATTTAAACCAATAGAATTCATCTTACATATGAAGTTGCTAATGATGCTTGATGGAGAGTTAATCTGAGTTATGCCTGGAATGTTTCACAATCAGAAGTAAAGCATCAGTGAACTAGTTTTCAAATTTGTTTGCAAATTTTCATTTACATTTTGCGATACAAGATAATCAACTGCAGCCTAATAGGCTGCAGTTGATTATCTTGTATCGCAAAATGCTATACATAATTGAACATTATGTAGTTTTTTGCAAGTTTTTCATAGCAAAAAGCGACTCGACACCGCTTATTTTGAGCCCTGCTTTTCACGAGCGCTTTCAGATCCACACGAATGAGATACTTCCATATATTCACTAAAATAGCCTAGTTCTTTTTATTATATGCTACGAGACATTTGATTGCACAATATTTAACCCAATTCAACCCAAATGCTTACGTTTCAAAACAATAGCAATGATCAGCTGGTCGTTCCTTCAAAGCGAAGTGAAACGGCGTTGCGTGACGTCATTTAGAAAGCTACTGAGGAACATTCCTCGATATCCATCGAGTCGATGGATGTCGAGAAATATCTTTTAAGTAATTTTCGATAATTCACAGGCTAGCATATAATAAATAAATAATAATAAATATATCAACTTACGTAAGCAAACGAAAAATATTATTATAATCTTCATTGTTGAGAATGTCCTCAGAACAGCAGCGTTGGCGTCTCTGTGTGTACAGGAGATAAGTATTACATATATACTGTTTTGATTAACACACTCTGACATTCTATTATCTCACATAATTTTTCCCATGAACTTTAATATTAAATGATTTCAACGTGGCAGAGAGGGCATGTTAGACATACTTCGATGCATGGTAATTAATTGTTGGATGTCATCACGTTCCACCTTCGAGATAGAGGACAAATCGCTACAATTTATAAAATACCAATCATAATTACAGACAAATTAGTAGGAATTAAGCAATTCGAAACGTCAGGCAGTTAACTACCGCAACTTGTCCCATGAGTTCAAGGCAGTTCCGAATAGGCCTACTTCTATGACCGCGTGCCGTATCTTCAGGAGTCGGAAGCTTATATACGGTGGTTTTTAAACAAAACCTGCATGCAGGTTTGGACACGGCTTGCCAGACTGTTTGCACTTGTCATCCTAGGCTACGTAGCTGACAATATTCGTCATTGGAAGAGGTTTACATGCAAGTTAGTCCCCCTTAATTCCGGATGATGTCAGTAAATTTAATACTAAGTATATAGGAATTTTATTTGAAAATTGAAATTTGAGATGTTAGCGAATTTGTATCATCGATGTGTCACAAACTTAACCCATTACCTAACATGAAAAACATACGACTTTTGCACAAACAATTCTTGAATAACTATCATTTTTGTTTTTTGTCTCAAAAACATAGGTTATGACCCCTCATTGGAACAAGCTCGACGAGCTCGTTCCAATGAGGGGTCATAGCCTATGTTTTAGAAACAAAACATGAAAAAAATAATGAAAATTAATTGGCGATTTTTGAGAATAGCGCTGGCCGGTTTGTTCGAAGGGTTAGTTCGATTCAACAGGCGTGGTTTTCTGATTCGTATTTGTTCTAAATCTTTGGTTACCTCGTAGAATTACCAGAAACAATCCGACATTAACTCCAAATCACCAAAAAAACTGTCTAAAATTACCGCAACCGGCTTGGCGACGCCGCATTTTAGGCTTATAACAGTAGCCCGATGTGCTATAAGGCGCGTTCTATTAAACTACTGTAGTTCAGATTTGTCCCAAATCCTCTGTTTTCGCCCTTTTTGAATCTTTGAAAATCCTCTTTAAAAGAGTAGCACGTAGTGCTATATGGCCCTAAACAGAACGAGGTGTGTTCTCTTGTACAAGAGTACTTTTACTAGTTCGGTTTTCACACTATATCCTTGGTTTCTACCTGTTGTTCGGATTCTGGAGAATCTTCTTTATAAAAGTTGTAGGATTTTGCTACATGGCCCGAAAAATCAAAAAAAAAAAAAAAAAAAAAACAATTGGCGAAGACCCTGTCTTGAGCGAATGAGGGTATCAGGTAATGTTTGTACATCAAGACCCGTATGTATACATGAAGGCCATGAAGTTAACATCAAGTTTCCCATATTCTAATATGGGGACTGAAGACAAAGGGTCTTTTGGGGATCTACTGTTTCAGGGACTCGCCAGCATGAGATTAGGAGGACCATGAACATATTTCTCCATAATCAAACCGCAACCCCTTCATGTTCTTATGCAGGGCTCTTATGGAGGGTTTGTGCACTATGGGACCTTGGGTGGGGTGTGGCGGGGGGGGTTGTTTAGTGGACTCATCAATTGGATACAAACGTCCTTTCGTGGATTCATTGTATGTTAATAATTAATAACACAATCTTTACATTTTTCAGAGAGGCTAAACTTCTGTTTGTACTGACCTAATATATATAGTCTGTATCGAGATGGTGGTTCATGGATTACGTCCTTGGACTTTGGACCTAAAGGTCGACAGTTCCATCCGGACATGCGCAATATGCGCAGGCAAGACACTTAATCCCGATTGTCCACGTGAGGGCTCAGTGGCACTGTCTACTAAGGAGGGTTACACGTCGAGTTTGCAGTGACCTTCTACTACTACTAACTCTGCTTATGCCGGAACAGTAATTGGTAGTTGTTTGTCTCTGTTCCGTGGTTCTTTCCGAGTACTCCACTTTCTCAACCCGTAACGCTGACCGATTTACTTATCTATTTTTATTGGGGTTTTTCTTTCGACAACCAGTGTCACCTCGTAACGAAACGCTGTCAGATTCGATGTGACCCTGGCTGTTGAAGGTATCATTAAAGATTAAACCTCCAACAAGCAGGTCATACTGGGACCAAAACGGCCACAGACCTCTATTTGCATGAGGCAAACTACACGTAGGTCAAAACAGCAAACCCAGCTTCGTAATATGGTATGTAGTTACTGACAACAGTAAATCGACATCTAGCACTCCAATGCAGACGAAAATAAATTATTTAATGGGGGGGGGGGGGGGGCACACTCCTACACCCCGTAGTTTCGCTCTTGCATTAACGCCAACTATCACAACGATATAACCAACGCACGCAATGGGTTGTTGAAGGATTGAGAAAACGATATGATGATTTTATAAGGAAAGAAAATTAGCCAAGTTATCATGAGCACTTCACCTCAAGGGCTAGATTCCAGCTATCGTTTTTTGACGGTGTGAAATGATCTAGTGCTTTTGGTGCTGGACTCCTGCCTGCTATGCGTGATTTTCATGAGATCTATTCCTGATGGGGCTCAGAAACCAGCATTCTAAATTCCTCCATAACATGATTGCATCCTTGTAAATACACATGCAGGCCCGCGCCAGTCTTTGTCTGAGGTCAATCACAGCACTTTCGTTGTATTGCCGTCAGTGCGTTCCACACCATCATGTTTCTGCCGACAGGAAAATGAACGAAGTAATTATGAGATCTTCACTAAAACTCTTGATTCCAGCCAACGTTTTTTTTATGGTATACAATGGTCTAGTGACTTAGGTATTGAACTCCTTGTTGTCGTGAGTTCAATTCGTGGCGGGAAATCAGAAACCAACATTCTAAATTCCTCCAAAACATAATTGAGTCCTTCAAAATACACCCCATAGTTTCGCTCCTGCCCGAACGCCGACTATCACCCCAGTATCACCAACGCTTGCAATGGATTGCAGGAGTAACGTGAAAACAATATGATTGTTTTATAAAACACATTGTCCCTATATCCCGATAAATTCGGTCTTCTGATTGGTCAGAATGCCTTGGACAAATAGCCATGGCAAAGGATGCACCCAACATCCAATGTATATGAGGGCGTGCAACATCCAGGGTATAAGTGCACGCGGAACATCGGGGGTATATGGTTTAAACGAAAGCTTTCCGTTTGTGCTCGCCTCGAAATAAAAATCGAACCGAAAATAGTCTCAAATATTATCAGATTTCCGACAATTCAATCATAAGAATAAAATATAAGAGCAAATAATTCGTCCCCTGAGTACCAATGTGTTCTATGTACCAGTTGGCACATAGAACACATTGGAACTCAGTGGACGATATGTCAACAAAATACTCTTTACTCGTTTCCTTTACGACCCAAGGGACGTAACGCTATCTGTTGTCTTCTTCGATTATAAAAACAAAATAATTATCACGAATTTGGTCCAAGTGATTGTGGAGTTGAGAAATGCGTCCACAAATTTTTTTTCCACTATGCTTGTATTGTGTTTCAAACCGGACAAAAACGTTATCTCCGCCAAAATGTATGGTATATGGAGATTTCAGACCTGGATGTCTCATTTAAACACTTCGCCCGCGGCTCGGTGTTTAAAAACCGACATCCAGGTATTAAATCTCCACATACCATACATGTTGGCGAAGATAACTTATAATATCCACAGAGAGTTCGATGTATCGGGGTCCGCTATTTTAAAACATAAAAATTCTCATTTGAATGTAGTTTTTATTAAACGTGTAGGCACTACTCTGATATTTTTATATCCACGGCTATAAAAAAGTGTCAAGGTGCCTAGCGTTTACGAAAAAAATAGTTTCATGATTCTGGTGTTACAAGCCCTATATGTTACACTGAGCTTATGAAAACTTTAATTACTGCCGGAATCACATGTTAACAGATATACATATTTAAGGAATAGTGCATGACTTGGAGTTGACTACGCCCATATAGTGCCCAGTGAGGTGGTGTAGTTTCCGACGCGAAGCGGAGGGAACTACACCACCTCACTGGGCACTATATGGGCGTAGTCAACGACAAGGCACGCACTATTCCTTATATTATATCGAACACCCATCAAGAAAAACATCTGTCCGATTTGTTAATCTATTACCAAGGTAGCAGCCCTACAAGCCAGCGTTATATAGAAAAAAAATACCATGTAGTTTCAAAAAAACATTTTCTTCTTCCAAAACACGGCTTATGACCTCTCATTGGAAGGAGAATAACACACTCATTGCAATGAGAGAGTATAAGCTATGTTTTGGAAGAAAATTTTCCTTTTCTTTTTTTGGACAAAGCGAGCAGTCAAAAAGTAAATTGCACCACATTACTGGTCACTGTATGGGCATACTGGCGTGGTGAACAAGTCATGCACTAAATCCTTATACTAGAATTATATCGAACACCGCTCAGGAAGAAATCTGTCTAATTTGTTAAGTAAATAGTAACTAGGTTAATCTATTAACAGCATAGCAGCCCAACCTGCCAGCTTTAACCTTTTACCCAACGCAGACGATATCAAAATTTATTATTTTGAATATCATTTTTTTAAATATTTCAAAACAATTCAACAAAACCATATCATGTGACCCCTCGTTGGAACGAGCTCGACGAGCTCGTTCCAACGAGGGGTCACATGATATGGTTTTGTTGAAATTGTTTGAAAAATAATATTTTTTCAACTGCTGAATTTGCATAGTACGCGGGCGGCTTCGCCGATTAGTTGAGTAAAGGGTTAAACGAAAAAAAAACATACAGTTTTCAAAACAATTTACTCTTTTTCTCCCCATACACAGCTTATGACCTCTCATTGGAAGGAGCATAACACACTCATTCCAATGAGGGGCCATAAGCTATGTTTTGCAAGGCATTTTTTTTTAGAAAAAGCCAACCGTCAAAAAGCAAATCTCCTCCTGCTCATCATCGCCAAATCGATTGTAGTTTAAATCACAATTTGAAGCTGTCATTCTCGGTACGAAACGCTAACGTGGATTATTGATATGAGCAGAAGACAAATTTTGAATCGATCGGCAAGTGTAAACAAGGGTAAACACATGTTGACAAAAATAATTGAAAGTCTGCTCCATCGTAAGAAAAAGACGGTTTTGCCAAACCATACATCTAAGACAACACTCGCTAACAACTTCTCCGAATTTTTTGTTAACAAAATCGAAAAAATACGGTCTAGTCTAGGTTCTGAGCAAAACAAGGTTAATGCACCAGACACCTGCTGTGAAGACGTATCGTTTTATTCCTTCACACCAGTAGATGCCGAGTCATTATCATACACGATCAAACAATCTCCCCCCAAACAATGCGCACTTGACACATTACCCTCATGGTTATTCAGAGCTTGTCTTCCAAATCTCACCCAAGCCCTTGTACAAATTGTTAATGCCTCACTCTCAACAGGCACTTTTCCAGGTGGAAAGAAACAAGCGCTAGTAACACCACTAATCAAAAAGCCGTCACTCGACCCTGACAGTCTGAAGAACTATCGCCCTGTCTCCAATCGTTCTTTCTTGTCAAAGGCTGTGGAGAGGGTTGTAGCTGTTCAGCTTCGATCTCACTTAGAATCTGACAGTCTGTCCGAAGCATTTCAGTCAGCTTATAAAAACCATGTTGTAGCACTGAAACTGCGCTTGTGAGAGTCCAAAATGATTTACTGTTGGCAATGGATGAACAGTTGCTATCGTGTCTCGTGCTTCTGGATCTCAGCGCTGCGTTTGACACGATCGACCATACGGCACTCATGATGCGTCTAGAAAACAGGATTGGTGTTAAAGGCACTGTACTTCAGTGGTTTCGCTCCTATTTACAAGATCGTACACAATGTGTTGTAATTGAGGGCGAGCGCTCCGAAAAACTCCCACTCTCATGCGGTGTTCCTCAGGTATCGGTTCTCGGGCCGATTCTGTATACCATATATGTCCTTCCACTGGGTGACATTATAAAAAAAGCATGGGCTCAAGTTTCATTGTTATGCTGATGACACACAGCTATACATTCATTTCTATAAAGATAGCGCTGCCTGTTCCGTGCAGAAATTAGAACAATGCATTCTGGAAATAAAATCTTGGATGACTGCTAATTTCTTGAAATTAAACCACGACAAAACTGAAATTATCTTCTTTGGAACTCAACAGCAATTGTCTAAATTGCCCAAACTTGATTTACACATCCAGGATGTGTGCATTTCCTCAACCAAGTCTGTTCGTAACCTCGGCTTTTTCTTCGATGAAAACCTATCACTTGACAGTCATATCAGACACATCTGCCAGGTGGCATATTTTCATCTGAGAAACATCAGCAAAATTAGGAACTTAATAGACAACAAAACAGCTGAACAACTCGTACATGCCTTTGTGACAACTCGGCTCGACTACTGCAACTCCCTGCTCTCTGGATCAACAAATGCCCACATTATGAAACTGCAGCATATACAGAACTGTGCAGCTCGAGTAGTCACTAGAAATAGAAAAACTTGCCACATAACACCTATCCTTAAGGAACTGCATGGGCTGCCAGTATGCCGGAGAATCGAATATAAACTGTGTCTGCTGGTTTTCAAGAGCCTTCACGGCCTCGCACCACACTATCTCCCTGGGCTTGTAAATCGGTATGAACCAGCCCGAGCTTTAAGGTCCGGCAATGAAACTTTGCTCTCACAGCCAAGGGCAAGACTGAAGACCGCAGGTGACAGAGCATTCTCTGTGGCTGCCCCCACTGTGTGGAACTCACTCCCAAAACATATAAAGACTATCAGCACCTTAAATTCATTCAAGAAAAGCATGAAAACATATTTCTTCCAACAGGCATTCCATTAGTTTTTGTAAAGCCAAAGAGCACTTTTGTGGATTTTAGGCTTATAAATTATTTATTATTATTGTTATTAAACAAAACATTTCCCCCAAACGGAACTGTGTATTCTAGAATCGCGCAACTCGCGAATGAAAGCTAAAATTTTCGAAATTTGACAACGCAATTTGATAATTTCCACACATTTGTCACACATATACATTACCGAATGGGTTAGTACGGGATACAAAATTCCGAAGATTCAAATGAATTCCATTATTTATTCGCTTACTGCCCAAAACATACAATTAAATAGCGAAATAATATGAGCAGCGAAACAAGTTGTACCCAGGTATTATTAGTTACCCCGTGTCTGATCACGTGGTACGGGTGTTTACCTACCCGAAGCCAGCCGTATCATGGGATACGGCTGACTTCGGGTAGGTAAAAACCCGTACCACGTGATCAGACACGGGGTAACGAATTTATCTATTGACTTTCCGTTTTAGAAGTACAATCTATTTCATGTGTGAATACACACTGCATGAGATCTTTTATCTTCCATTGTTGAGCCATACTGGTTTCTGAGGATTTTTTGCGCAAAAGAGTTTTTGTGAAAATATGCCGATATGACTAGAATAAAAAAATTATTGAATTTCTTTTTTTCTTTTTTGTCTCAAAAACATAGCTTATGAACCCCACATTGGAGGGTACTCGACAAGTTCATTCCAATAAGGGGTCATGAGCTAAATTTTGGAGATAAAAAATTAAAATATAATACATGTACACTGTAAAACTGGAATAACGATTTTTTGCGAATAGTGCAGGCCGTGATCAGACATGGGATAACAAATTTACATGTATCTATTGACTTTGAAGTATTTCATTTATGAGAACACGCAAGGAGGGGGAACGTTATCTGCGACTATTGAGCCAAACAGGGTTTTTTTTTTTTTTTTGGGGGGGGGGGGGGGTGCTTTTCATCTATATTCTGGTATGGTACGACCATACAAATATTTGTTGTGCCGTCTGACTTCCGCCTTCCAGTTATCGGTAAATTGATTTCGATGAACGCGTCTTCTACGGGGTATGGACAATGTGTAGATTTCGGAACGAGGCTTCCACTGGGTATGGGAAATTTGTCAGTGGCTGGGCGGACGTATCGTGGGTTTCAATGAATATGGTCTCATACCACGCATCTATCAACCAATGAAATCAAAAAATTCACTTCAGTCAATAGATAAGGATCATTCTCTTCGAAACGAGATATGGATCATCTTCTCAAGGAATAAAATGAACGCCTCGGAAAATGTGATTTCAACAATGGAAAAGCGATACATTTTTACACAATGATTTCTTTCCGGGTTGTTTTGTGGACGTTGTGCCTCTGTGAATCGATATTTAAATTTAGTCTGATTAGTTGTTTTTCGCCCAGAATGAAAAGAAAACTGATATAGTAGTGTGCTAAAAATAGAAAACGTGTAGTGCCTGGGTGAAGTGCCTGGTCAGTTCTGTGGATGCAAACTACACGAAGTAGTGGTGCAGCATTCACCCAATCCGGAGCCTAGAATGTCACGTGAGATATAATATATAGGTATAATATATATGTGGAAAATAAAAATATGCACATCAGCACATTGTGTATGTATTTTGCACATACAAAAGTGCTTATATTTTAAATCTTAAACTTTACATAATATTTTCCAAGACACTATCATAGAGCAGCTTTTGAGACTCATTTTTCAAAATTTTATATCCCGAGGCAAACTATGGTCGCCCCGGCGAGGCCAGTGATCGTCGATCGCCCCTTAGCGCACCTTCCCAATAAAGTACTTGGCTCCGCGCCAGCAATTCAGTTTAAAATTCATTATTTTCATACGAGTGTGTTGGGGGTTGTTGACAAATGAAATTTCCTTTGCTCGAATATTGCCACTGGATAGAGGTGTCTTTGCATCAATTTGACGTCAACGTGTTAAGGAAAACAGTTAAGTGTCCATCTTGGAGAAGAAAGCTCCCCTCCCCCATCCCCCCAAAAATCTGTGTGTTTGTCAACATACTTGTATGGGTAAAGAGAGCAAGAGAGCAAATGTCTATATATTGTACCTAAGTGTCTGTGTCTACTTTGTAACGTAATTTGACGGTATTTGTCCGACCCCGCCTCACACGAACAAACAAGGAAACAAAAAAATAGAACGAAGCAAAACAAAACGAAAAACAAACAAAAACAATAAATAAAGAAGCCCACAACACAATGACAACTAAATATTTAACCCTTGACCCAAGAAACGGCCAATACCGGCCAGCGCTATTCACAAAAATTGCAAATTAATTTTCATTATTTTATTCATTTTTTGTCTAAAAAACATAGGTTATGACACCTCTTTGGAACGAGCTCGTCTAGCTCGTTCCGAAGAGGGGTCTTAACCTATGTTTTTGAGACAAAAGCTGAAAAAAATTAGTTTTTCCAGAATTTTGTTTGCATGTGTCGTCTGCTTTTCAGGTTAGGTAAAGGGTTAAAACACTCGAAGTAAAATGATTTGAAAGGCTTGTATTGTTGAAAATTTATTTATTGTTGTTTAAGGTCACATATTTCTGCACAATGGATAATCATGACCATGACAGTTTTACGGGTGGAGGAAGCCGGAGTACCCGGAGAGAACCACCGAGCAACGACGAGCAACTGTCAGCTCCCCAACGTACAAACTCCACACAAGCAGGGTTAGCATTTGTTGAAGACAGATGTACCATTGACGTGCAGTACGCCTTAGTACATAACGTCACTGTGTCCCCATGTGGGCAATGGGGATGAAGTGTCTTGCTCAAGGACACAACGCGGTTGCCGCAGGTGGGATTCGAATCGAGGACCTCTCGGCTTGCAGCCTGCGCCTCTACCGACTGAGCCACTGCGCCCCCCAGGCTACAGAAGAATTTTTCTCATGACATTAACTCTTTTGGCGCGATAGGCGACTAAAGTCGACAGACAGCAGGCCGAGAAAAGGTACTGCAGTAGTCATTTTAGCCAACTGTGTGTGTCCATTTCTAAGTGCTTTTAACCCTTTTTCCAACTGAGAGAAGAGCGTAACAAACAAAATACCAAACGAAACATTATGTGATAATATTTATTTTTGTAACATTCTAACCAATTATCCAAGTAGTTTTACTGTAAAATAGGGTGAAACCTTAAAAAGTGAAAAAATACCAATTCAAAAACACAGAAATGGGTAAAATTAATATTAATAAATTTAAACATCATCAATCTGTGGAAATCACTACAATTTATTTATTTATTTATTTATTTATTTATTAAGGTGTAACGACACATTAACAGCCAGGGTCCTATCATGTCGGTGACAGTTTTACGGGTGGAGGAAGCCGGAGTACCGGGTGAAAACCACCGAGGAACGACGAGCAGCTGTCAGCTCTCCAACGTCGTAACGCTGAACTCTGCACCTCGGTACAGTCAGGGTTAGATTGGTTGCAGACATGCGCACCATCGACGTGCAGTACGCCTTAGTACACGGCGTCATCGTGACCCATGTAGGCAATCGGGGTTAAGTGCTTTGCCCAAGGACACAACGCGGGAGCACGAATCAGTCGCTGAAATGGTCACCCATCCAACTACTAGCCCCGCTCGATGTTGCTTAACTTCGGTGATCTGACGAAAACCGGTTACCGCGACGCCACCGCGCCCCAATCACTACAATTAAATGTCATGTAACTTAAGAGAGTACGGATGCGTATTCAGGACATGTGTGAAATGTATTTCTAAATCGGTATGACGACATACGTCGTTATAATGACTGAGAAAGTCGTTATAATGACTTACGTGAGTCGTTATAACTACTAGCTTTTTATAACGACTTAGTAACTCGTTACGATTTAGGAACAAACCTTGAAAGCAATTATGATGTCAATGCATCCCGCGTGCTTCCTAGAAGATGGCAGAAGTTGGTTCTTCAGAGGTTAAATGATTTAATTTTCCTTATTATATTCAGCCACGAAGGAAGGCTATTCAACCGAACGCTTGCAATTCTTTCTCTAAACAAAGCCTTCAGCAGTCGAAGATCTCGAAATCTCAAGCCTGCTGGCGGTCGCACCGACCCAAATTGTCAAATGATTAGAAGGTAATTGGCGTCATTTGAACATTTTTTTATTTTCTTATTACATAGGATAATTTGTTTGTTCGCAGTTAGAAAGCTTTGTAGAAAAGTCAGGATAATTCAGTATCTTTTTCATCGACTATCGTTTTAACAACCATGTGTTATCGAACATGATTGTGTGATTGGAAGCATTTCCTCGCCCATAATAAATAAATCCGAAACGCGCGCTTTCGAATCTTTCGAACACTGCGCATCATTTTTAGTACGACTTGTTCTGAAGATTCCATTATGGTATTTGTCCTTGATGACAGCGCCATGCGAATCTCAAATATTGCGGCAAATAAAATCGCGAATGGAATCCGGCAGATAATTTAGAAATGAATCTCGAATCTTGTCTCATCACTCATCAAGCTACAGATGTTTCATCTTCCTATAAGTTTATTTTTTTGTCAGTCTCCACTCAAGAATTGTATGCATGACAGCGCATCTGTTTAGACAAATCAATGGAAAAGGCGGAACATTCCGGATCGGAATCTATGCAGTTTTGGAGGCGGAAACTCCGTGAACTCTTCTTCTGTCACCAGGTCTCCTGGACTGGAGACCTGGCGACAGAAGGAGAGTTCAAGAGCTCACACTTAAAAATGTAGCCTCCTCTTCACGACATAATTCCAGTGATCTGGACATCCGTTAATAGCAAACCTCTAATTTTATGTCAAATCAAATCGTGAACCTTATTAATTGCCATTCTCCATCCAAGTATTGTATGCAATGCCTGTTTGGGAAAATCAATGGAAAAAGCGGAACATTCCAGATCGAAATCTAAGTAGTTTTGGAAGCGGAACCCCCATGAACTCTTCTTCTATCATCGGGTCTCCTGAACAGGAGGGGTCGGGTTGTCCTGAACAGGAGGCCCGGTGACAGAAGGAGAGTTCAAGAGCGTACACCTAAAACTTTAGCATTATCTTCACGATATAATTCCAATGATCTGTTCGTCCCTTAATTGTGACTGGAGTTGAATGATACAATTTTTTCCCGAAAGACATTTATATTAATAAATACAAGTGGTGAGCAATGATCAAGTTCGTTGTACGCTTTTTTTCAAACCACGGGTACCAAATTGCACTGCGGAATAGGTTGGTAAGATCGTTCCATATCTGGATATGGGAGAAATCAATGTCGATAACGCTCAGATTGCCGTGAGAGGATAATTCCAAATCTCTAACTGGGACTCTGGAATTCCATACCAATAGGAAATTTGGGTTGATAATGACCAGATCTGCTGACTGATAGATTGTTGTAAAATATTTTTTGAAGATATGCAATATGGAGATGAACGACCAGGACTCGTGGTCAAAAGCTGCAAGGATAGCTGTGGGTCAAATTTTATTACAATGTGAGTGCCATTGGTGGGGAGCTGTTATGGGACGTTAGGCGTGACGAATGAATGACCTATCTAAATATTTGAGACAGAAAAGGAGTCCAAAATATTGGTGTTTGAGATTTCATACTCTGTGACTTGACAGATTGGTAAATAGCGGGTCGCTAGATATGCAAAAATGTTCATTTCAAATTTTGTATTTCTTATTTCTCGTATCCCGAATTTTCAGTTTCTTTTCAGTTCCTTTATGTGATTTTTTTAGGTCGAGGTACTGTAAAACCTGGATGTGTCTTGTTGAAAGACTTTTGATCTAGTTATATTAACCTGGGGTGTGGGCAGGATGTTTCTTTGTTTCAGAGTGGGTAATTGCTTCTATTTTATAGACCTTTATGGCTAAGGTCACCTGCAATGGGGAGAGTACAAGAGGGATGTCCCCTCTCGTTGGCGGGGAGACGGGAGACCTCACCAAGGAAATGTTTTGAAATTTCAAGCCCATGAGAGTGAAGCAGGGTCCCGAATACTCCTTTGTGAGAAATTTAAATGAGGCCGCATCCAATGTGGTCCCAAAGGCTGTAATACAATTTTTTGGTGTGGTATGTCTTGAGGATGTACCACATCAAAACAGCATATTACGGTCTTTTGGGTCAGAGTTTGGACTAATGTTTTCCATGGGTGCATCTTTTTTATTCTTTATTTTTTGGAAGAGAGGAGGGGGAGTGATCGCATTACTGCTATTAACAACCCTTGATGAACTGTAGCATCCAGCTCGTGAGACACATTTTCGTAACAGATGTCTATTCTGTTGGAGATGAGTAAACTTGTTGTTGTGTTTAGTGGGTGATTCAGCGGGTTAAGTCAACTTATGTGCTTCACTTCTGGTAACCCTTGACCCCACGTACAGTGGTATGGTATCGCATTGTAAAAGGTTGTGTAGATCAAAATATGGGATTCCATTCTGCATCATCAAATACGTTCGTTGATAATACAGTTAAAACGAGAAGTCCTGTCACGAACTGTGCGCTTATCTAGGCTTAATTACGCGTAGAGATTGCGCGCAATTGCCATATCGAATTGCACCGAAAGCACTGCAGGTTCTCCTGGTTACTCATAGCAAACACAGGCAATGTTTCTGCTAATGGACCTCCGGGTTATACTGAATTCGGGCAGAAAAGGTTCAAGGTTTTGGTAATTACGTGGTGTATATTGGGCGTAAGGTGTTTCCAATACGCCGTGAGAGTACATGCAATAAAAGCGTATATACCAGACAGGCATATGATGTGATCAAGCACACGCGGAGGAGCATCTTTGTTAAAATTTGATTTCAGATCATTGGTAACCACATAAGATTGTGGTGTGACATCACTTATATATGCATTCAAGGATTCATGCAAACATAAAGGACCAAATACATTTAAGGGTCGTGCAAAAGTGTCTCTATTTTTGCCATTATCGTATGAGAGTGTGATATAATTGGATAAGATGATTTCGGTTGACTCTTCTGCCAGGATGCGACCAATTTAATAGCAATTATACTTTGAATCAGGGTCGTGTGAGTCGTGGTGGAATGACCCTTCGCTCCAGGCTGTCCGCAAGAAGAGATAATTGTGGATGATATTTGGTCGTCAGCTATAGACATGTGCATACAAATCATAGTCACCCATTGGTTGGCCGTCAGAACTGTGTGACCAGTCATTAGATACTAAAGTGGGCCTTAAGATTTTTATGCCATTCAAGCAGTCAAGAAATGCGGGCAATTTCGGAAAGCAGCACTAACTATTAATTCATGTAGCGTTTTATGTGACCTGAACTATGTTTCATTCAAATTCTTCGACCATGGCCTTTAAGTTTGAAAAGTTTGCAAATCTAGCCTGGTGTCTTAAAGGTCAACTATAGTAATTATTTCGTCCTGAGAATGGATAAACGGACCCACTGCAAACATAAGCATTGCAATGGATACCTCCATTCCTTCAAGGAACGAGCGGATAATTTGAGAACGTATGACACACTTTTGTTGTTAGTGATGTAGAAGACGTGTCACCTTGGATGCAAATGCCTCGTTCAAAAGGAAAACATATCATCCTTTCAAAGCATAAATGTACCAACAGCAATGCTAAAACATTGCTGTTGGCGCCTTTATCCTTTCAAAGTACGATATATATTTTTATCATGTGACTCGTCCGTTTTGTTCGATTTAAAACATTTGATATTTTGTTTTCATATTAATCAGTGATAAATAAAGCCTTCCGTCAATTTCATTGGTCAATTTCAAAACTAGACAATTTGATTGGCTGAACAAAATACAACTGGGCCACATTTTCATAACTTGCATAGTTAGAGTCGGAAGCTTTCATTGGTCAATTACAAAAACTGGCCAATTTGATTGGCTAAACAAAATACAACTGGTCACATTTGCATAATTTCAGTAGGGAGAATTTACGTTATCTGTCCTATTTAGAGTGGGTTATATTGTATTAATCTTTTACCTAACGAAACGGCAAAAACCGTCTCGCGCAATACAAGAAAAACGCCATTCATTTTTTTTTTATATTTTCACTTTTTTCTTCCAAAACATAGGTTATGACTCCTCATTGGAACTAGCGTGTCGCGCTCGTTCCAATGAGGGGTCATAACCTATGTTTTGGAAGCAAAAAATGAAAATTTTTAGTTATACGAGAATGGTTTTTCCAAGAGCCGTCTGCAACTCAAGTTAGGTGATGGGTTAAAAAGTCATACTAAGTGGCTAATTTGTGCATGTCTGTCACATGATAAATAGAATATGAAATGAGTGTTTTTCTCATATAATATTTATGAAACTCGTCCGACTTTTCCGTTTGGGCTCGCCAGAGGCTCGCCCAAACGGAAAATTCTTAGACTCGTTTCATAAATATAATATGAGAAAACACTCATTCCATATCCTCTATTTATGAGTTTTCTGAATAAAATACAATATTTGGAGAATACATTTTGTATTTGTTGGGAGGTTTACAAATACTTTCAGCTAACAGATCGGGAGTTGGATTAGATTAGTACTCATCTTCCTTTGGCCATTGGTTGTCTATTTTTCCGCTTACTTATCGGCAAACGAATTTTCTCTTGCACCAACCATCTATGTGTACCGTTTTGAAAGGGTTCAAATTGGCGACAATTTTGAGTTTCCGTTGCTATAATTTGTTAGTTAAAGTAGCACCCGTTTTTTTCTGTCTGTTAGTATAAGGTATTGATAATGAACTAGCCGTAAACTGCTTGATGAACAGCACTGGAGGATTCTATAGACGCTCACTCGACTATAATATACTTCTCGCTACAATTTCAACTTCAGGTTTCATTATTTCCTCTACTTTTGTAGTTTGTATTTCTACGTTATAATCCCGGTGTGACAGGAATGATAGTCCGTAGGAACGTTAGTCCCTCTGGACTATTATTCCGCGGAATTATAGTCCTAGGTCTAACATTCCTAGGAATAGTAGTCCGCCGGACTACTATTCCTAGGAATGTTAGACCTAGGACTATAAGTCCGCGGAATAATAGTCCAGAGGGACTAATTTTCCTACGGACTATCATTCCTGTCACACCGGCATAAATCAGTTAAATAAACGGATAATATATTGAGCCAGTGCGCAGATATAAACATTCATCTCAGAGTTAGTGCAGAGCCAGTGGGAACGTTCAAGTGAGAAGAGAGGCTGTTGAGTTATTTTCCTTTGATCCACTTGTGGAACAGTATTTGGTCCCTTGACAATTGTTGATTTGAACTCACCACTTCAAATAACCTAGCGGAAATATGCGGCCATTGCTATTCACAAACACTTCCATTCAAATTGTATGTATTTTCAATTTTCGCCCTCCACAAATAGCTTATGAGCCATGATTATAAAGAGCTCATTCCAATATGGTGTCATAAGCTATGAGGCAAAACAATGTTTTAGATTTAGATTTTGTAGAAGTTGTTTGTAAGTGTCATCTACGGGTCATGTTAGGTAAAGGATCAACAGTTTTTTGGCTTTATAGGGCGGTGGTTTAAAATTTTTGTTGATTTATAGAGGCGATGGCGGAGGTTGATGCGATGTGCCGGAACAACTACTGAATATTAGTATTTGTATTGCACGAAGCATAGTTAGAGGCAGGAAAAAATATTTTAACTTCGCTAGAACCTGTTTGCAAGTGTCCTATACTAGCCGTGTTGGGTAAAGGTTTAACAGTTTTAGTTGGTCATAGAGGCGATGTGGTGGTCGAAGCGAAGTGGTGGAACAACTACTATTCTTTACTGCTGGTGTGGTAAGAAGCGATGTTTGGTTGACAGGAAAAAGCCGGAACTCTATTACAAAGTGGTTTCAGTGTTAGACTTTGCAAATGCCCACCATAACTCGATCGCTTTAACCCCGTCTGGAATGATTCAAAATTCAACGATTTCTTTAGGTTTTAAAGGATAAGAAAATTATCTCATAAAATGTCACTATAGTAGTTGGGGGAGGCACTATAGACCCAAGATCTGAAACTTATAGACCCAAGAACGTATAGACCCAAGAACTTATAGACCCAAGATTTGTGAAACTTATAGACCCAAGAACTTATAGACCCAACATGTATGCACTGGTGGCACAGTGCTTACATGTTGGGTCTATAAGTTCTTGGGTCTATAAGTTTCACAAATCTTGGGTTTATAAGTTCTTGGGTCTATAAGTTCTTGGGTCTATAGGTTTCAGATCTTAGGTCTATAGTGCCTCCGCATCATGCATTATGACCAGCTCTTATAGTACATTTTTGCTTATAAGTTTATCACTGGAGGATAAGGGAACTGTTTTTGTCTTTTTTTTACAAAGACTTGGTTGTGTACATGAGAAGATATATCTCTTTCTAATAGTGTGGATAGCCCTTAGAAGCGCTGTTTTTGTTTTAATGTAGTGCAAGTCACTCAACAGTTAGCAATATTTTAAAACATTTTGACGGCTGTGATAGTAAACGTCTGTTATCAACAATTTTTTCCCGCACTCGATCGAATTGTCGCGTGAGGGTTCTTCTGTGCATTTTCGATCCTCGCATTGTCTATAAAAACACTGCTGGAGATATTATAACGTCATTTTTCTTATCATCAATCATGAGAGTTGAGCTATCCATCGAGGTAAAGATTCCATCACTAGAAGGTGAATGTGGGCCACGAAAAGTGAAGAAGGAGAGAGAGGAGTGCAATACTATTCCACCAGAAGAGGTAAAGATGGAGAGAGAGGAGCGTAATACTATTCCAAGGAGTAATTTGCGAAGATTGGCAAGAAAAGCTGGGGTGAATAATATCTCACCATTGTCACTTGATGAAGCTGAAGAAGCCTTACACTGTTTTGTTCAAAAATTGATAAGAGATACCTATCATTATGCAACAATTAGGGGAAGAGGATCACAACATCTCGTTAATCAAAAGAATGTCAAAGGAGCCGCAAAGAGAAATGGAATAAAGTTGGTGAACTAAACATTTTTTGTTTAGTAAAAAACGGCCCTTATAAGGGCCACCATATTCTTAAAAAGAGATATCACGTTTACACACTTGAGTGGCACATTTCAGCGCTACTAAAATGGAATGAATTGAACTTTTTGTTCAATTGTAATTTCATTACTCAATTCAAAATAAGTTAACCTCATAGCTCCCACACTAGATTTCCCTGTCATGGCATATTTTTGTGTTTGCAAATTAATTTTGTTTTTACCTAAATGTTTTTTGTGTGAAAACATTTAGGTAAAAACAAAATTAATTTGCAAACATAAAAATATTTTTTGTGTTTGCAAATTATTTTATAAGAAAAATATTTTTTGTGTTTGTAAAATGAATGTTATGAAAAAAACTTTTTCATAACATTCAATTTACAAACACAAAAAATATTTTTTGTGTTTGCAAATTATTTTTCTGTCTTGCAAGTTTTTTATTTTATAAGAAAAATATTGTTTGTGTTTGTAAATGAATGTTATGAAAAGACTTTTCATAACATTCATTTTACAAATACAAAAAGTATTTTTTCTGTTTGCAAATTATTTTTCTGTCTTGCAAGTTTTTTCTATTTTATAAGAAAAATATTTTTGTGTTTGCAAATGAATGTTATGAAAAAAACTTTTTCATAACATTCATTTACAAACACAAAAATACTTTTTGTGCTTGCAAAATAATGTTATGAAAAATGTTTTTTATTTTTAGAAAATAAAAATCTTGAGTTGGAAAAAGTTTTCCCCTGTTTAAATAACAACAAAATAATATTACCTTTTTTCAAATCCGAAAATTTTATTCCATGAATATTTACAGATTTGTAAATGTCTTTTATGAAAATGTCACTTTCAAAAAACTGTTTTCAATGTTTCTTGGCAAGTTTTCCTATTTTAGAATTATTGTCTTTAGCTTTTCATTTTCTTGTAACTTTCTTTGGTGGTTCCTCTTTCTCTGGAAATAATACTTCTAACTCATCATCGATTTCCATTTTTGTTTCTTTGGGTATATCCATATTATATAATAATGTATCATCATTATCATCAAACTCTGGTAACACAGGTTCTGCTAAGTCAACATTCTTATTTGTAAAGTTTATATGGGGAGGTGGTGGTATTGGTATCATGCTCATCCCCTGTAAAGTGTGGTTGTCAATGTCTTTTTCATCAAGTTGTAAGTTGAAACCTGTAATCGGTAATCTATCTTCTGTATGCTTTATGTATTCTGACCATGGATAAACTTTTATTGGTCCTCATTGATCAACAGCTGGTGAACCCCATCTTGGTTGAGACACACAGAGTTATTCGATTGCTTTTTCAATCTACATTCATTAATCCAATGTCCTCTCTGATTGCAATAAAAACATGGCCCTTTGTCTGAACATGTATTTGCCCAATGTCCTTTTTGATGACAAATGGAACAAATCATCTCTTTAGGTGTTGATATCAATTTATAAAGTTCATTCACAAGTCTTCTAACTTCTCCCCATTTAGATGGTTTATAGTAAATACTTTTAGCATCACTTGCTTTTTCTAATCTTGGATCTGTAACTTTATCCATCTTTAACTTTTGGAGCATTTCAAAAATATGTCTTGTCTTCTTGAAGTCAAAAGCAAGTGTGAAACATCTTAAGATTCTTCCTCCTTTTATACTTTTTTAATGTACATTTAATTGTACACTTAAATGTTCCATAACATGCATTTGCACACAATTGTTTAAATATACATTCATTTGGTTACAAAAAGTTTTGCTATCTCTTGCACTCAATAACCTCTGGATGCTATATTGCTGTTGTTAAATGTGTTTTAAATATTGACTGAAAGATACACTAACAAATAAAAGCTATAAAATATTTACCATAGGAATTTTCCCATAGAGTGAATGGATTACATTTTATGACTTTTCAAATGTGTATAAGAAACATTTATTAACAATATAATTCAGTGGGTATTAAATGTTCCATAACATGCATTTGCACACAATTGTTTGAATATACATTCATTTGGTTACAAACAGTTTTGCTATCTCTTGTACTCAATAACCGCTGGATACTATATAGCTGTTGTTAAATGTGTTTTAAATGTTGACTGACTGAAAGATACACTAACAAATAAAAGCTATAAAATATTTACCATAGGAATTTTCCCATAGAGTGAATGGATTACATTTTATGACTTTTCAAATGTGTATAAGAAACATTTATTAACAGTATAATTCAGTGGGTATTAAATGTGCATTTAAATGCACATTTAAATGTTCCATAACATGCATTTGCACACAATTGTTTAAATATACATTCATTTGGTTACAAAAAGTTTTGCTATCTCTTGCACTCAATAACCTCTGGATACTATATAGCTATTGTTAAATGTGTATTAAATATTGACTGACTGAAAGATACACTAACAAATAAAAGCTATAAAATTTTTACCACAGGAATTGTCCCATAGAGTGAATGGATTACATTTTATGACTTTTCAAATGTGTATAAGAAACATTTATTAACAGTATAATTTCATTAGGTATTAAATGTACATTTAAATGCACATTTAAATGTACATTAAAAAAGTATAAAAAGTGGGGGAATCTTAGGTTGATTCACACTTGGTTTTTTGACTTCAAGAAGACAAGACATATTTTCAAAGCTAGAAGACGATAGAAGAAAAGATGAAGAGAGCCATTGAAGAATACAGTGAGACAGAGAGTGAAGTAGATAACAAGAAACAGAGAGTAGAATCAGCTAAAGATATATACACCATCCACCCACTCCTACAAAGAACATCAAGAAAATTCCGTTCCAAATCCCATGTATGCAGAATAACATTCAAACCACCCACTCCTACAAAGAACATCAAGAAAATTCCGTTCCAAATCCCATGTATGCAGAATAACATTCAAACAATTTAATCAGAAGAATCCATTTGACATCCTTGGAAAAGTATTTGATAGTATGGTAGAAGATATTAAAGAAGAATGTGGTGTAGAAGACAATGATCCGATGAGAATATCAGTTAACCACCCAGGATTAGAAATAGGTATATTTATCCCATTTACTAAGGCTTCGGCTATCACTGGTAACACCATATTAGATGAAATAGAAAAAGTTGTACAATCAAATGATAACTTTACTATCCATGATGGACAATTATCTTTAGAAATAACACACACTTCTCTACCACTAGGGTCTGGGCGACACGCACCAATTTCATTTTCATCTGTTGATAAAATGGGGGGAAACAAGAAAAGTATTATTGAAATTAAAAATGTTAATGATTCAATGTGTCTCGCACGGGCCATTGTAGTGGGAAAGTGTCATGTTGATAGAGATAATTCTGAACTTTGGCAAAAGAAATGGAAAAATATTAGACGTTCTGATAGACCAACGCAAGAGTTGGAAGCTAAGGCATTGATGGACAAAGCAGGTCTTGATTATAATATTCCTTGTGGATATGAAGAATATTATAAAATACAAGACCTGCTTTACCCAGAGTATGTCATCAAAATTCATCCACAGTATGCAAAAAGTGAATTTTTATTCAAACCTCCAATTACCACCACTGATAGTAAAGTTATTCATATTTACCACCATGACCAGCATTTTGATACTATCACATCAATTAAAGGGTTTTTAGGATGTTCATACTATTGTGAACTTTGCAGTAAAGGGGTCCAACAGAGAGAACATCACATGTGCCCTTTTGGTTGTATTTGCTATGCTCCAACAAAATGTATTCCTGAACATCCCATCACCTGTTACACTTGCAATAGACGATTTAGAAGTTTATCATGCTATAATAACCATATCACTATAAAGGGGAAAGAAGAAAAAACAATTTGTCAATTAGTTCAAAAATGTAAAACATGCAATTCACTAATATATCCAACAAAAGGAAAACACATCTGTGAAGGGTTAAAAAAAATGCAAATATTGTCAACAAGTAGTTAATTCTGATCACTAATGTTTCATTCCAAAATACACTTCACCCGAGGATGAAAAATTACCAAACATTCCATTTGTATTTTTTGATTTTGAAACCACACAAGACTCAGGAGTTCATATTCCAAATTTCTGTGTTTCTCATCGTGCATGTGGGGAATGTATTTTCAAATCTATAGATCAAAAATGTATTTCTTGTGACAAATTTGGACAACGGCAATCAATATTTAAAGGGGAATCTACTTTATCAGATTTTTGTGATTGGCTTTTCAGTAAGGAACATAAAGGGACAACAGCTATTGCTCACAATTTAAGAGGTTTTGATGGACAGTTTATTTTAAGGCACCTCATTGAAACTGGTACAACAACTCCTGATGTAATTATGAATGGGAACAAAATTCTTTCACTTAAAGCTTGTGGTATTAGACTTATAGATTCTTTAAATTGTCTTTCAATGAGATTGGCACAATTTCCTAAAACATTTGGCTTGACAGAATTAGCAAAAGGTTATTTCCCCCATTTGGCAAACACACAAGCTTATCAAAATTATATTGGCTCTTATTTAGATTCCACATTGTATATGCCAGATTCAATGTCTCCATCAGATAGGGAGGATTTTATCAAGTGGTACAAACAAAAAATTACTAGTAATGCCAGTTTTGATTTTCAGAAAGAAATGGAATTATACTGTAAATCAGATGTAGATATCTTACGTAGGGGGTGTGGGGAATTCAGACAAAAATTTATAGATAGTGAAGGCATAGATTCCCTGAGAGAAGCATTTACCCTAGCCGATGCATGTACAAAAGCTTGGAGAAAAAATTCACTTCCAGAAAACAAAATGGCAATCATTTCAGACATAGGTTACCCAGCTAAAGTCAAATACTGTATTAAAGCCATTAGATTTTTACAGACACTTGCACAGGAAGAAAACATACATATTCAACATGCACTTAATGGTGGGGAGGTTCAAATAGGGGGATATTATGTTGATGGGTTTCACAAAGACACAAATACAATCTTTGAATTTTATGGATGTGTGTGGCATGGGTGCATAACATGTTACAAAGACAACAGACATGAGAAAAATCCAGTCAATTTGTTAAATTACCAAACTCTATACAACAAAACACAGGAACGCATACACCATTTAGAATCATTAGGGTATAACATGAGAATAACATGGGAACATGAACTTGATGATTTTTGCAAATCAAATCCTGAAGTAAAATCAACATTAAATTCATTTTTTCCAAACATGGACCCTATTAAACCACGTGAAGCATTATTTGGGGGAAGAACAAATGCCATTAAATTACATCATCAAATAGACCAAAACACAGATAATGAAATAAAATACATAGATATCTGTTCACTCTATCCTTATGTCAATAAACACAGAGAATATCCAGTAGGTCATCCACAAATACTCACAAAAGAAAACATAGACATGAATAATATAAGACAGTACAGGGGACTTATCAAATGTAAAGTTTTACCACCACAATCTCTACACATGCCAGTATTACCAATTCATTGCAACAAGAAAATGGTTTTTACACTTTGCAATACATGTGCAGAACAAGAATTAGACAAATGTGAACACACACCAGACCAATGCAGTATTACAGGTACATAGACATCTGTTGAACTTTTTAAAGCTTTTGGGATGGGATACACATTACTTGACACTTATCAGATTTGGCATTGGGAAGAATGGTCTTCAGAAATTTACAAACATTATGTGAACAAATATTTAAAAATGAAACAAGAAGCCAGTGGATATCCAGATTGGGTGAAAACAGAAACAGACAGAGACACATTTAAGAAAGACTATGCACAAATTGAAAACATACGTTTGGAAAATATTGAAAAAAAATCCAGGACAAAGATCATTTGCTAAAACCATGTTAAACTGTTTATGGGGGAAAAGTGCACAAAACAATTTAAAAACAAAAACAGAATACATACAAGACCCATCAAGATATTTTGACCAGATACAAGATAAAGACATCATTATTAAAAATGTTGAATTGTTTGATCATGAGAAATGTATTTTAGTCAATTACACAAAGTCTACAGATGTTTATGAACCTCACAAATCAACTTATGTTGCAGTTTCATCTTTTGTCACAGCTTATGTACGAATGGAATTATATAAAGTAATAGGACGTTTGGGTAGACGCGTATTATACTTTGACACAGACAGTTGTATTTACATCCATAACCCCACACTTTGGAATCCACAAATTATAAACAGTAGGTTAGGTCAATGGACAGATGAACATCCAGATGCACAAATTATTGAATATGTAGGATTAGGTCCAAAAAATTATGGTTACAAATACATTAAAGATGGTCAAATACACACTTCATGTAAAGTTAAAGGAATCACATTAGATTACAATACATCACAGAAAGTCAATTTTGAATCCATGGTGGAAAGTGTACAAGACAGACACAATTACAAAATGAACATTGAATACACACATAGAATTAAATGCAACAAGAACAGACAAGTCACAAGTGAAAAACAAACCAAAACATTTAGATCTGTGTACACAAAACGTTTTGTGGTGGATAAATATGACACAAGACCTTATGGGTTTAAGGTATAAAAATTACTCTTCAGATTTCTCATTTCAAGTTTTAACAAGAACAGACATGTCACAAGTGAAAGACAAACCAAAACATTCAGATCTGTGTACACAAAACGTTTTTGTAGTGGATAAATATGACACAAGACCTTATGGCTTTTAAGGTATAAAAATTACTCTTCAGAATTCTCATTTCAAGTTTGAACAAGAACAGACATGTCACAATTGAATTACAAACCAAAACATTCAGATCTGTGTACACAAACCGTTTTGTAGTGGATAAATATGACACAAGACCTTATGGGCTTGAGGTATAAAAGTACCCTTCAGATTTCTCATTTCAACTTTGAACACTGAGAAGGTAAGATGTCTCTACCACTCAATCCTACTTATCCTATATACTTGTCAGAGTTAAGAAGACTTTCGAGTTTTAGTATGACTACAAATCCTATTTTAAAATCCAAGAAAGAAGAATTAGCTAAAGCTGGATTTTTCTATGTGGGAGATGGTAAAGTAAAATGTTTTGTATGTGGACAAGGTTTAATGAATTGGGAAGAAAAAGATATTCCTTTGCAAGAACATGTTAAGTGGTCACTAAATTGTTCTTATATTCAACTGATAAGAAATTGTCAATTATACAAACCACCAACAAGTATGCAAACACCCCCAGATAAAATATTATCAGTGATGGATTATGGATTCACTTTAAATCAAATATTTTCAACAATGAAAAAATATGACAAGTGTTTAGATGATTTTCCAGATTCTAAGTCTTTATTTGCACTCATGGTGCTAAATGATCAAAGTACATCATTTAGTACCATAATTGCAAGACAAGCTGCAGGACAATTCAAAACTAAGTTAGATAAAATGTTTTCAGATAATGTAGGAAATGATTTTCCTGACTGTCCTGATGTACACAGTGCATGCTGTAATATAGTACCTGATGCACAAAATACATCAGAACAGACAAAAGAATCATCACTTTGATTTCAACCATGGAACCAGTAAGACGTATCTTAGACAACAAGATTACACGTAAGGCATTATTATATGCATTTCAATTGATCACTCCTGGTTATCTAACAATAACAAAAGAGTTTATTCATAATCAATTGGGAAAAGATGAAATGTATGGGGAATTTTGTAATGCATTACAAATCATGAATGCTTTTTACAAAGATAATATAGAAAATATTTGGACAAGAGTTGTGTGGGGTAATATAATTTATGATAAAGAAATCATTAATTACTTGTATAGACAATGTGTACCACAAATAGATAGAAGAATAGATTCTTCAGAAACTGTATTTGAGTTAAAAACACCCTTAAAACGAATACCTACTAAAAGACATGAAGAAGGTATGGAATCAGAAAGTATATAAGTGAATGATTTGACAACTCTTATTCACACACAAATACAATTATGGCATCGAGTGAATGTTTATTGTTTCAACACCCTTGTAATATCTTTATTTCGGGACCTAGTGGTTCAGGAAAAACAGAATTTGTCAAAAAGCTTATTGATAAGAAACATGACTTATTTCGAATTCCCCCACAAAAAATCATTTGGTGTTATAAAGAATGGCAAAATACATATACTTTACTTAAAGAAAGTGAAGATATTAAATTCATAGAAGGTATCCCTGATGATGAATATGAAATTGTCAGTGATGTCACTATTCCCCATCTTGTAGTTTTTGATGATATGTTAGAAGATAAAGATGAAGAAAAAATTAAATTATGGTTCACACGAAAAGGACATCATAGAAATGCAAGTGTCATTTACATTACACAAAATATGTTTCAACAATCTAAATCTAGTCGTACCATAAGTTTAAATGCACATTATATGATTTTATTTAAAAATACCAGAGATAAAGGGCAAATTAAAGTATTGTCAAATCAAGTTCAATTACCACATTTAAATGCATGTTATCAAGATACAACAAGTATTGATCATGGTTATTTATTAATTGATTTTCATCCTAGAACTCCTGAGTCTTTGAGATTAAGAACTGATATTTTTCATCCTTGGGTAACACAAAATGAACGAGGTCCCATCATTTATACAAAACTATAAATTTCCCATGTTCTAATGAGTTGGTGTTAGTTAGTCAAAGTTTGTCAATGACTACACATCATCATGGTACCATTCATACAATCTTTGGAACAACTTGGTCAAGAAACAAGTCCATTTGCAAGACAAAAATTACTTAAGAAAGGTTTTAAGAAAATTTTAAAATGGTTTACATTAGCAAGTAGAATCATACTTAATAAGAAAATTAAATTGCCAAAACAAACATTAACCTACATGGATAAACATAAACAAGATCTTGAACAACTTGCAAATCCCAGAGTTGATCTTGCAACAAAACAAAACATTATTTTAAAACCAGGAGGTGGTGGATTTTTTGGTGGTGTTATCATTCATAATTTAATTCGATGGGATGGTCATAAGACAAGTAGATCATTCTATTCACCATTCAAAAAAACAAAGAGTAAGAAACAAAAGTCACCTAAAAGGAAACGAAAATCCCCTAAGAAAAGATCAAATAATTCATCAAGTTCTAGAGAGATAAAAAATCAACAAAAGGTAGGACCTAAATATATGTACACAAATTTTGAAACTGCACCTCATAGATCTCCATCTACAAAAACAAAAGCATTACTTGTGAAAAATCTTCAAACACAAAGAAAAGTATCACCACTTAAGTTAACACGTGTAGTGTCAATAACAAAATATGGTGTTAGAGATCATAAATCAATGTATTCTCTATAAAATACACAACATGTACCATTAAAAGAAAAGATTCCCACAATGGCACGTTTTACAGCTTTAAATACACCTAAACCTGTTAAAGGGATAAGGTCTTACTTTAAATAATATAAAGTTTGCACATGTATATATAAATAGCATTACATTTTTATATTTGTTTCATTTATTCATTAGATTCTATAAGAGCAAGATGGTGAGACAAAATAAGAAACAAAAAATTCCTTTAGTTAAAAAATATGGTGGTATGTTAATAAGTTTAAGTCAAACTCCTCCAGCACTTCAAAAACAAATTATGAAAAATGCACCTAAAGAATTAATTAATTGTGTGTCAGAATGCTGTCATAATCTTTTAAAAGGCAACATACATCTAACAAAAAGTCAGAAACAAAAATTACATCCAAAGCGTCAACAACTACGAGCACTCACTAGTAAATCAATAACTCTTAAAAAGAAAAAACAAATTTTAAATCAAAAAGGTGGTTTTTTACCATTACTTGGTTTACTTGGGCCTGCTATAGGAGTTGCAACAAATCTTGCAAATAAATTAGTCAGTAAAATATGAAAAAGATGGCTATTGTACCTTATCAAATGTTAGAAGATATGCAACGTTTTAGAAATGAAAAAGCTCAAAGACCAAGATTACCCCATAACCCACAAGTTACAAATACTGCACAACTTCAAAATGATTTATCATCTGTGTTAGGAAATTCAGAGTTGTCCAAAAGTGAGAAAGAACAAAAGTATGGGGAAACTTTACAAAAATTTCAAATGTCACATAAGAAGGCATTACAACCAACTTTGGTTCCATTGCCTGAGTCAGGAGAAAAATCATTATTTTTACGAGATCGTATTATAGAAAGTGTCCCTGTTACAATGAGATGTAAAGCAACTTCATTATTATCTGCTTTATCATCTCATCCACACATGAGTTGGGATGATCAGGGTGCATTAAGTTACGATGGAGAAGTCATAAAAGGTTCAAATATCATAGATTTAGTCAATGATGTTCTTAGACACCGAAAAGGTTTTAAACCGAGTGGATGGGAAATGTTTAGTCATGGATTAAAAGATATAAATATCCCTCAAGATTTTGTTGGTAATCGTGAACATTGGTTATGGATGAATAGACAACCTATACCCAAACCCTGTAAATATCAAAGTTCTCCAGAAGATAGTTGGTCTGAAACTCCTCAATCATCCCCTCCAAAACGTTAAGTCCGTCGAGGTCATAGAGTGCAGTGGAGTGAAGACACACCAAAGTCAGCATTAAAGCATAAATTGACAAAACGTAGATTATCTGAAAAATGGGAGGCTTATTGAATGATTTATTAACTGAAATATATTACAATACAAAACATCCTGATGGTTATGGTGGTATACAAAAATTGTCCAAAGCAGCTCATAGTAAAGATAATTCTATCACAGTTGATCAAGTGAAAAAATGGTTGAAAGGAGAAAGAACTTATACTTTACATAAACCCATCTGTAAAAAGTTTTCAAGACGTAAGACTATAGTGGGTGGTATTGATCATCAATGGCAGATTGATTTAGCAGACTTACAAAGTTTACAATCTTACAATGACCAATTTCGTTATTTAGTTTGTGTTATTGATGTATTTTCCAAATATGCATGGGTAATACCCATTCACAATAAATCAGGAGAGACATTAACAAAATCTTTTCAGAGTATTTTAAAAACTTCTGGACATAAACCATTATCATTACAATCTGATAAAGGTTCTGAATTTAAAAATAAAGATGTACAAAATTTTTTAAAGAAACAAAACATTCATTTCTTCACAACAGAAAATCCTGAAACCAAAGCTAGTATTATTGAACGTTTTCAATGCACATTGAAAATACGAATGTGGAAATATTTTACACACAAACGTACATTAAGATACATTGATACGTTGGAAAATTTAGTTGATGGATATAATCATAGTTTTCATTGAAGTATTCAGAGAACTCCTGCTTCAGTATCATTAGAAAATGAAGTAGAAGTATCTCAACATTTGTATGGTAAAAAAAAATCTAAAAAGAAAAAAATACAATTTAAAGTTGGTGATATAGTACGTATTAATAAAACCAAACGTACATTTGAAAAAGGGTATTTACCAAATTGGACAAAAGAATTATTTAAAATTACTCATGTAAAACATACAATACCACCCACTTATAAACTTGAAGATATGGGTGGTGAAAATATACAAGGGACATTTTATCCACAAGAAATTCAAAGTATAAAAGATGATAAAAAATATATAATTGAATCAATTCTTAATAGACGGTCAAGACGTGTGGGGAAGAAAATTATTAAAGAACTTAAAGTACATTGGGAAGGTTATCCAAAGAAATTTGATAGTTGGATAGCAGAATCAGATTTGATATAAAAAGAATATGTCATCAAATGAAACTTCATTACCTAATGAAACCACAAGTGTTGATGTACAAAGTCAACAAAGTCAACAATTTAAAATTTGTGGAAATCGAGTTGCAAAAAATCAAGTCACTTATTTCACACAGATTATTATCATTTATGGTATTATAATTACTGCCATTGCACATTTGAGTTTACAAAGCCCTGATAAAGAATTGTGGTTAGTGTTATTAAGTAGTTCATTGGGATATATTCTTCCAAGTCCAGGTTTAAAATATTTGAAACAACCACAAGATAAGAAAAATGAATTCATTTTACGTAACACTTCTGAGTGATAGTTCTATGGATATGTTTCCAAATAATAACCAATGTTGTTTTCAAACACAATTGTCTAAACCCATTCATGTTGATAAAGAACATTGGGAAGTGGGATTAGTTGAAGTAATTTTACCTTTGGAAGCAAAAAATATTACAGATGAAGAATCTGTTTTTAAAATCTTTGTGACAGATAGCAACATATCAAATCGTATTAATAAAACGAAATTGAAACATACATTACACAAAGGTGTTGCTGCTGTTGAATTAAATATTTTATCAGGTGCATATTCAAATGGCGCTCATGTCATAGATGCAATGCAAACAGAAATTCAAGAAAAACTTGGAGACATATTTAAATCATTTGATGTATTATTATTATTTCATGTTGGATTTTCAAGTCTCCAAGGGCGTGTAAAAATAGTAGGAAATAGTATTGGGAAAGTGGGTATTAAAATGTCAGAAAGTTTATTACAAAAACTGGGATGTAAAGATAGTTTTCCTGTCATTTTTCCTAAAACATCAAAAGATGCATTTAAATATAATGTGGACTTAAATGTGGATTTCAATCAAATCTTTATTTATGCTGACATAGCAGATTATACATTTTTAGGTGATATTGAAGCACCTATTTTACGTGTGATTCCATTTGAATCACATAAAGAGTCTCTACATACTCATATAGAATTTGATAATGTACATTACGTACCAGTATCAAAATCTTATTTTGATCAGATTAGTATAAATATAAATGGGAACACTGGTAAACCCATTCAGTTTGTAAGTGGCAAGACAGTTGTCAAGTTGCATTTCAGACAGAGACATAAATTAAATTTGTAAAAAATGATGCCGGTGTATCAAGGTGTACCACGGCAATATGGATATGGATTAGGGTCTATTTTTTGCACAGCAATAAGAACAGCTGCATCACTTATAATACCAATTGCAAAAAATGCATTTCAAACCTTAAAGAGAGATGGATTAAGACATGGTTTAGAAATAGCAAATGAATTGATAAAAAAACGTAAAGCACCTAAAGACATTTTATTAACTCATGGAAAAGATCTTTTGAAATCAGTTGGTGAATGTGCTTTAGGTATAAAAAGACAAAAACAAGAACGAAAACGTCAGTCTGTGGTTCGTTCTCGTAGAGGTAAGACACTTCAAAGACAAGCTTATTCAAAACGAAAATCAAGACCACTTGATATATTTGATTGAAAAAATCATGATGTTACATGGATCTTGTGAACATTTTGGTAGTAGTTTTGATCCAGATAATGTATCACCAACATCAAGTGGTATAGAAAATATTGGTGAAATTGAACAATTTCCTATTGCATCTTTAAATAATTCTTCACCAATAGAATTTTTAATTCCAAGACAAACAACCAAGTGGTTAGATCTTGCAGCATCTACACTTGAAGTTCAATTTAAAATTACAAAACAAGATGGGAGTGTTTTGGCTGGAGATACACATATTGCTCCTATCAATAATTGTTTTCATAGCATGTTCAGTAAAATTGATGTTACACTGAATGGCAATCTTATCACCACCAATACAGATCTTTATCCTTATAGAGCATATTTTGAGAATTTTCTTAGTTATTCAAGAGATGTGAAAAAAACACATCTAGCTGCTTGTGAGATGTGGTATACAGATACTCCTGGACACCACACAGAAACAAGTAAAGCTTCGTCAAACAAAGGTTTGACTGAACGAGCTAAAATAATTGGTGGTAGCAAAAATGTACATCTAAGAGGAAAACTGCATTTAGATCTGTTTGTGCAAGATAAGTATTTACCAAATGGAGTTGAGATGAGAATTAAATTGCATCGTGCTCCAAATAAATTTTGTTTGATTGGTAGTGAAAATAGAAATTCAAAAAGCCATATTCAGAATACCAGCATTGGATTTATTTCCAAAATTTGCGAATGATCTTAATGCACAAATAGATCGAACAAATTATAAAATGCCCATAAGACGTAGTGAAATTAAAACTTTTACTATTGGAAGGGGTCTTCGTTCAAAAATAGAAGACTATCTGTTTCATAAACAGATGCCAAAACGTATTATTCTTGGTTTAGTTAGTAATAGAGATATAAATGGAGATATTGGCACTAATCCATTTAATTTTCAACATTTCGATTTGAATAAGTTGGAAATCACAATAGATGGACATTCCATTAAAGCACGTCCCTTTGAACCGAATTTCGAAGGTGGACTTTATCTAAATTCATATTTATCATTGTATGAAGCTATGGGCTATTTTGGACAAAATCAATCATTTAATTTATCTTTGCAGGATTATGCAAAAGGGTATACCCTTTGGGGTATTGATCTGACACCTGATCAGAGTAGTAGTGGGCCCTTGGCTCACTCAATAAAGTCTGGCAATCTTAGGTTTGAACTTCAGTTTGCTCAAGCTCTTCCAGAAGTGATCAACGTTGTTGTCTATGCAGAATTTGATAGTGAGATAGAAATCAACAAATTCAGAGAAGTGATATTTGACTATTAAACAAGATGAGTCAGTGTGAACATTGCAAGATGTGTAAAGAAAAAATACAAACATTATTTCAAGAATGTGTAGTGATAGAACTGACAAAATCCATTCAACAGAAAATGAAAAATATCTGTGAAGAAGAAAATCGAACCAACACAACAACATTAATAGATATGAACATTGCAAAGTGTTTACAGAAAGTGTGTCCAGTGAATATACTATATAATCTACACAAGAGAGCAAGAAAAATAAACTTATTAGAATATTGTGCTCATATAGACTTTGAAATAGACTGCCAAAAAGACATTCAAAAGTGGGCAGATTTAGTTAAAAGAGACGGGTCATATTATATAGCATATCTTGATTAACGGCTCCGTGCCAGCCTTTTTCAAGGCTAAGAAGATGGAAACCATACAATTACAAACTATACTTGACAGTTCTCAAAGGTTATCATCCTTAAATGGAAAAGTGTGTTCAAAAGACTTGTTACCAAAACAAAAACCTAAACACAGACAAGCATATATTGTGAACACAGATTCATCAAAAGAACCAGGAGAACATTGGATAGCAATATATTTTAAAGACAATCATTCTGCTATCTACTTTGATTCATATGGTTTACCACCAATAGATAGAGACATATATAATTTCATAGTGAAAAATACAGATTCCTGGACAATAAATACAATGAGACTACAAAGTGAATTTACTGTTGTGTGTGGAATGTACTGTATATTTGCTTTAGATCATCTTGCAAGAGGATATGATTTAGTGACAGTTCTTACTATCAAATTTGATCCAAGAAATTTCCAAGAGAATGATAGAGATGTTCGACGATGGTTTGAGCAAACTTATAGACATTATTTGAAATAACTGTAATAAATATCAGGTGTCAAAACAACCCCACAGAGGTAATTTTTTTACATTTTTTAGTTTTTAAGTTCTTTTATTAAAGTCAATCATCTATTATATAATTTTCGCCAGACATTTGTGTAACAGAGAGATAGGGTTTTTAGTTACTTTTTATATTTGTTTCAAAATCAGATCACTTGAGTGATATCAGTTTTTTTATCTGACTCCCAAGATTTTTTTCAAAAAATCTTGGGTATCAAATAAAAACTAGCATAAAAAAGAATCTTGATGTAAATAGGTTTTCTCATGGATAGGCAAACTCAGATCTCGGTGTATATATGTTCAGAGTTCATTTCAATATAATGATTCAACTTTAAATACAGTTTTGTGTTTTGTTAAAACCTCTGTGATAGTTTTGTCGATTTTGTTAGGTTAGTCCTATAATCCCTTTTTTATCACCGTGTCCCTATTATTTCCCAACAGTAAAAAAGAGTTAAGAGTCACTTCTCTTTTTCACTGTGAGTATTAGGTTTTAATATTGTATGCATACTTATCAAAAACTTTTATAGTGTAACCTGATATACAGTTTATACTGTAGAGATAATTTTGATTGCTAAACATACAATGAATACTATTCTTACTATAGAAAAAAAACAACTATCACAGAGAGTTCGACCACAACGCGAATCCCTAAGTTTTTTTTATTTTGTGCATGTGTTCTTGTGTTTTATTGTAAGCATAATTTCCTTATGCTCACAATAAAACACAAGAAGACACACAAAATGCCATTTCCCCATTTATAGAAGTTGTGTGCACAAAGTGGAGAGATGACAACCCAAAACAATATGGATAACCCCTAATATAAAATGATTTAAATTAATATAGACATTGGGTCACACTCTAGGGAGGGAACTGTTTTTTGTCTTTTTATATAACAAAGACTTGATTGTGTACATGAGAAGATATAACTCTTTCTAATAGTGTGGTTGGCCCTTATAAGGGCCGTTTTTTAAAAATCTTCAGTTCCGTAGAGAGCTATGTGGTAAAGCCATCTCTGCTTCGGTGAAGAATTCACCTTCCCACACGCCTATGGTTGTTGCTAGCATCTCTTCATCTGTAAAGCAATCTTGCTCCCATGTGTAGCTTTTCCCCACAAGAGCTTCCTCCTGCAAATGTACGGGAAGATCAAACCAGTGTTTAGGTCGATTCTTGTACTGGATCTCCCCGAACGGACGTGTGGCGGATTTGACGAAAGGGTGGTCTTCAATCTTCTTAAGTTGTTCTTTCATGGAAGTGTTGCCGACCACCACTTTCTCAAAGCCAAGGCGAATTCTTCATCGGCCCTCTGTTTCTTGGTTCTCTTATAACTCTCTACGGAACTGTAATTGATCTTCGTTGGCTCCATGTCTTTTTCCTCTCTGTCAAAAGATGATTTTCTTAGTCAGATGATGAAATGTATCCAAATCCTCAACTCACCTTCTTTTTATAGACAATGCGAGGATCGGAAATGCACTGAAGAACGCTCACGCGACAATTTTGATCGAGTGCGGGAAAAAATTGTTGACGTCGGACGGCTGTGATAGTAAACGTCTGTTATCAACAATTTTTTCCCGCACTCGATCTAAATTGTCGCGTGAGCGTTCTTCAGTGCATTTCCGATCCTCGCATTGTCTATAAAATCTAACACACATTCCAGACAATTCATTTGATAAAAAGCAATCGCCTGTTCTGCATTCAATCATGGACGAATACAATATACTAGATGATTTTAACGATTTAATTCGTATTGACAACTCATTGATGACACAGCAGAGAATACCAAACCAAAAGGATACCATACCAAGTGAGAGGGTGAATAATACTTTTTCACAAGATGAAAAAAATGAAACATTATTACAGAAAATCTTGGAGACTAAGATTACAGTTCCTATAGAATTCAAAGTGTCATCTCTTCCTTTAACAGTACCATATGAGTTGGCAGAACCGACACCTCAACCTAAGAGAAAAAGGGCATGTCAAGCACGAAAACAGTTAGTGACTACATCCACACAAACAGATAAAGTAATTCAACAACCTATTCCAGAGGAAGAATCATCTGATGATATTGTTAAACCTAAAAAAAAGAAACGGGTACGATTCGATGGTCTTGGGCAATACATGAAAAATATTGCTAACTGTTGAGTGACTTGCACTACATTAAAACAAAAACAGCCCTTCTAAGGGCTACCCACACTATTAGAAAGAGATATATCTTCTCATGTACACAACCAAGTCTTTGTTATAAGAAAGACAAAAACAGTTCCCTTATCCTCCAGTGATAAACTTATAAGCAAAAATGTACTATAAGAGCTGGTCATAATGCATGATGCGGAGGCACTATAGACCTAAGATCTGAAACTTATAGACCCAAGAACTTATAGACCCAAGAACTTATAGACCCAAGATTTGTGAAACTTATAGACCCAAGAACTTATAGACCCAACATGTATGCACTGGTGACACAGTGCATACATGTTGGGTCTATAAGTTCTTGGGTCTATAAGTTTCACAAATCTTGGGTCTATAAGTTCTTGGGTCTATAAGTTCTTGGGTCTATAAGTTTCAGATCTTGGGTCTATAGTGCCACCCCCAACTACTCACTATGTTCTGTTAAAAACTATTTGGAAGTGTCAAATAGAAATGTAAATTACTTTATAACCTGGACGAATTTAAATTCTTACTTTGCAGCTACAACAGGCTACAGAATAATTTTTCTCATGACATTAACTCTGTTGGCGTGACAGGCGACTAAAGTCGACAAACGTCGGACCGCGGAAAGGTACTGCAGTAGTCATTTTAGCCAACTGTGTGTGTCTGTTTCTAAGTGATTTTAACCCTTTACCCAACACAGACGATATCAAAAATTATTATTTTAAATATCTTTTTTTGAAACTTTTCAAAAAATTTCAACAAAACCATATCATGTGACCCCTCGTTGGAACGAGCTCGTTCCAACGAGGGGTCACATGATATGGATTTGCGGGAATTTTTTGAAAAATAATGTTTTTTTCAACTGCTGAAGTTGCATTGTTCTCGGGTGGATGCGGCCGATTTGTGGGTAAAGGGTTAAACAAAGATACGTATTCCTATGTTTCATGCACCATTTATGTCCTATCCATAAACAACGATATCGTCCCTTGAAAGTGTCGAAAGGTGCCATTTAAATATATACAGAAAATCATTTGAAATAATGTCAATGAGATCACTAGAACATGTTTTAAAATAATAACGCTTTAGTCTAACAACCTATACTTTCTGTAAAATTCCTGATGAATATTAGGCGCTAAGAATTCTGTTTCCCAGATTATTCCGCGCCAAAAGAGTTAATGGCTTGAAAAGTAATGCATGGAAATGGAACCAAGAAATATCTAGTCGTTCCATCTACAATACAAGAAAACTGGGTTGCTGCCACAGCACAGTGCGTAGGATTTCCGACTTTACAGAAAGAGAAGAAAAAACACAACAAACTCAGGAAAACCTTCTGCTCCGATAATCCATGATTTGGCAATTTATTGTGAATGTGCTAATCAAGAAATAAGCAATTCATGGTAGAAAACCAGACCATTGTAATATTTTACCGACAATCCACTCCCTCTGTTCTAACAAGTACGAATCTTATTAAGCACACACCAATGGAGGCGATGTTCAGGAGTGTCAGTCACAGTCCAAAGATCAGATCGGAGGGCGAAATGGCCCTTCTTGCCCTTGGTCATCTTGGGCTTGGAAAGAGGGAAATAACAAACTCAGCCCAATTAGCCGTTGTGTTCATCCGTATATATTGATGGTTTTATATTTCAATTCATATTATGAACAAATAGAGTGGTATTTGTGTAGATGAGATCGCGATCGGGTCGCGTCGAAGCCGTAAAAATAAGCGGACTGTCACCTGCAGAATGAATTCCCCAGAGAGTGAATTTACAATTATCCTCTGTGAACTTCAATCTAAATTACGTTCTCAAATCTAAACAGAACGAGGTACCCAGATGATAAATTAACCTACTGTATGGGATAACATCAGCAAATTCACCCTCTTGGAACCTCATTCTGCAAATGAGAGAGGGAATGCTTATTTCCAGGCTTGGTCGCGACACAATAGTATACAAGTGGGTCGAAGAATCATGACTGAAATGTTTCGAAATCATGATCGAATCACCAGTAAAAAGAAACAAACATCTGAGATCCGATGTTCTAGGAATTCTTTTGTGACGGGTAAGATTCTGCAGTGCTAAGGGAGAAAAGTGTAAAGATTATATCGACCTGGATACCAATCCGATGGAAATGCTCTGTCCGGTTTCGTAATTACGGTTCTGCATTTATTGAAATAACTTGGTGATCTGTACTGATCAGGGGCGTAGGAAGCTTATAATATTGGGGAGGGGGGAGGGGGGGGGGGGTATTGTAAACGGGAGCTTGTAGGGGACAGCACGGTAGCCAAACGTAGCCAAACCCGGGGGAGAGTGCGGGAGGGGGATACGAGGACAATTTGTGAAATATGAACTAGTGAGAGCTCATTTCCTCGCATCTCACGTGAAAAAATCAAGGTATCGTTGCTGTTAATTTTTTATGTCTATCCCTTTAGGTAACAGTTGAATAACTATTTTTTTTTCATTTTTTGTCTCCAAAACATAGGTTATCACCCCTCAATGGAACGAGCTCGACGAGCTCGTTCCAATGAGGGGTCATAACCTATGTGTTTAAGACAATAAATGAAAAAATCATTAAAATTTATTGGCGATTTTTGAGAATTGCGCTTGCCGGTTTTGGCCGTTACGTTGGGTAAAGGGTTAGAGGAGGATGTATGTCAGAGATGTTAACCTATCAAATCAGTCAGTGACATTGGCTACCAACGTTTCTATGCACTGCAAATGGTGTAGATCATAGTTTTTATGTGCGCCTGTATGATGTAGAATGTGCAGATGTATGTGGTTATTTCCGTGTAGATACTAGATATGATTTACAAAGTTTTGAAAATGTTTGGGGGGCTGGGTAAATACCCTTACCCCCCCCCCCACCCCCCCCCCCGATTCCGACGCCACTGGTACTGATCTACATGGGAGACAAGCTTACGCTTCTTACCAGAAGTCGTTGAATGCCGATTTTACGTCAATCAAACACATAGACTTTCTGGAGAACACCTAGTTGATCACGTGGGTGTTATTAACAACTCTTCAATTGTCCATACGCAAGTCCATTGTAATGTCCAGTGCAATAAATAAACTTTATTTGTATGTTTTGGTTAATATTTTTTGTTTCGTCGTTTAAGAATAATAATAATATTTGGCCTGTAGCTGATTTATCGCGATCCTCCTTTGACACGTGACTGGGTGGGACGTTTACACTGAACAACGAGCAGTTTTCGCTGTCCATGAAAAGAAATGTTTGAAAAATTAAAAATTTTAAACACAAATATTTTTTATGTAGGTTTATCTTTACTTCCAGAGTTGTTTCATTATATGTTAGGAATGAAATGTGAAAGTACTTATTTTCAGTTGTGAAAAAAAGAAATACTATGTTAGGTTTTCAATTTTCTGTTACGAAACTCAATATTGCGCATGTTAATGTGGTTGCTCGGTGGTTAAAATGTTGGATTTTAAACCGAAAGATTGACGGTTCAATCCCGCCCAGCGGTAACTGCGTTGTATGTTTGGGCAGTAGCGCTTTGTATCAATGTGTTCTGCGCGTCGGTGTACACTTTCCTTCGTTGTATGCTTGGGTAAGACACTTGATCCCGATTGTCCACGTGGAGGGTACGTAGCTTTGTTTACTAAAGTTGATTACTTTCCAAAGTGTGATTTACTGGGATTTCCGGGTTTGATTATAAACGATAACTTCACAAGGGAATTATGCAATCAACAATTGTGTCATGTATCCATGCGCGCAAACTCGTTCCAATGAGGGGTCATAACGTATGTTTTAGAGAAAAAAAATGAAAAAATAATGAAAATTAATTGGCGATTTTTGAGAATAGCGGTTGCCGTTGCGTTAGGTAAAGGGTTAAATAATATAATTATCGTTAATAATGAAAAGTAATAAACAGAGTAATCGCTTGACTAGAGTGATTACGAGGAATAATTCATTCGAGGCGAGGGACTATATTGTAAAACACTCGTGCGCATTCACGCACTTGTGTTTGTACAACGACCCTCACCTCTCATGAATTATTTCACGTAACAACTCCAGTCAAACGATTGCTCTCTATGTCTTGTATGTTTTGCGGACCTCATCTGATGGATCCCATGTGATAACCCGCGTGGGTGACGTCCTTACCATTGTGATACGTGGTCTCAGTGCGCATGCGCAACGCTTGTTGTTAGGGTGATACGAGTTTCCGTCGTCTATATTGGAGGCCACCATCTTGGTTTCTATGGTAGCACGTTGTTGTTATGTGTCCCAAAACCCTCTAATAGTACATGGGTTTGTTTGGAGTGTGTGTTCGATCCAATGGATGTGTATCTAATTACCAATAAAATAATCCAACAGTTTCACAAAAAACTAGCGAAACAGACTTTATTTGGTACGCATTAACCCGGAATCCTCATTTTTTTAAATAATAGGACTGCTCCTTGGTATTAAAGTCAATTTAATTACCCAAATATACCCGACATTCACTCGAAATTACCAAACACCACCCACACCTACCGAAACGGACATGACGAAGCCATATTGTGGGCATATAAGAGTAGCACGTAGTGCTATAATGTGCGTTCTCTTCAACTAGAGTATCTTTACTGGCTAGACGTTTCCCAAATCCTTGGTTTTTACCTGTTATTCGGATTCTTTCAGAACCCTCTGCTTCTACCTATGCACCTATAAGCTATGCTATAGTTTATGTCTATTCAACCCTATTCGTTTGTTCTGGAGTGTACTCTGGTGGAGACTAGTAGTTCTAACCCTATTTCCAGTAGCTTTATTCTTGTTTCGTTTATCTGGACCATTCAATCAGTTCATGTTAGTGCAACTAACCAATCCGATCCACCCACTGTCACATCGTTCTCTAATACGAGTGTTCCTAAGAATAAGTCCAATACGAGCAGTAACTGGAAAACACATTGCTCGGATGACTCAAACCCCATCGAGGAAGACACACTTGATCCCGATTGTCCACGTGGAGGGTACGTAGCTTTGTTTACTAAAGTTGATTACTTTCCAAAGTGTGATTTACTGGGATTTCCGGGTTTGATTATAAACGATAACTTCACAAGGGAATTATGCAATCAACAATTGTGTCATGTATCCATGCGCGCAAACTCGGAAAACACATTGCTCGGATGACTCAAACCCCATCGAGGAAATAAGCTCTCGAGCAATTACTCGACCATGTGACCCCACATATGGCTCTACGACTCAACTTGGTATTTGAGGGTACCTATGACCTGGGGTATTGTATTATTTGAGGGTATCTTTGGAGGATGTTTTTTGAGGATACCTTTTGAGGATACCTGATGAGAATACCTTTTGGAGAATACCTTTTGCGGGATATTTATCTGGATTCTAGTACCCTTTCACTCTGGCGGCGTCTTGGCCACTACTACTATCTTGTTCTAGTCTATTTGTTCATTGATCAGTCTGTACTGTATTCATCCAATACTCTAGTGTTCTACCAGCCTTGCAGTTCTGTACCATTAAGGCCTTGTACCATTACTGTTAGCTGCCATTATTCTGTCCTGTTCTAGAGTCCCACCATTACTAACTAGTTGTACTACTACGACTCTTAGTACACTATTTCTGCTAAGAGCCCCAGTTCACATCACTAGCATTTCACTACTGCTTTCTCGAATAACTTTTTCATACCTATTCCAAGTTCCTTTAACACTTTACCTAACATGAAAAGCAGACGTCACTTGCAAACAAAATTCTTGATTAACTAATTCTTTTCATTTTTTGTCTCAAAAACATAGGTTATGACCCCTCTTTAGAACGAGCTCGACGAGCTCGTTCCAAAGAGGGATCATAACCCATGTTTCTGAGACAAAAAAATGAAAAAATAATAAAAATTAATTGGCGATTTTTGTGAATAGTGCTGGCCGTTGTTTTTCCGTTACGTTGGGTAAAGGGTTAATGTGCCAAAAAGCCATGAGAATAATTGCGCAATGAGCAAATGAGCCATAGAGCAATTACTTGACCAAATGAATCCACATTCTGCTCTGAAACTCATATCCGTATTTGAGGATACCTACGACATGATGATGTACTATTTGAGGATACCTTTTGATGATACCTTTTGATGATACCTTTCGAGGATATCTATCTGAAAATAGTTATGGCTCCTAACCCTAATCAGCACCTGGCTTCTAGACCACCTATCACTTTCATTGCTCAAAGGCCACCATTTGTCTATAGTCACCACCATGTGTCCTATGATCAGCCTCTATTGTAGTCATCCAATACTATAGTCTTCCACCACAGTTGCAGTTTTGTACCACTACTGCCTGGTACCATTGCTGTTGGCTACTACTATTCTTTCCTTCGCTAGAGTGTTTCAAACCTTATTAACTTGTGGTACTACTGCGGCTCTTACTACACTACTGCCGCTAAGGGTCCCAGTTCTATCTGACTCCGTAAAATGGGATTCCCTGATTTGACATAAGCTCTCGAGGGTATTCCTCTTTTTCATTCAAGAATTTGAGTCGTTTGAGCAACGACGTTTTCAGTAACTGCTCGACAGCTCATTAGGATAACTTGGAATAGGTATGAAAAAGTCGTTAGAACAAACACACTGTACTCGACTATTTCTAGTCTACTTCTAGACTACTTCGGGCACATCTAGGAAGTATGACGTCGTGCTACAAGTCAATAATAGCGGTACAAAGCTGTAAGAGTGGTAGAAGATTATTCTACTGAGTGAATACAGTGGTGTTGGCTCACACGACTAAGGTTGGTGACTGTGGACATGTGTGGAGTTTAAGACCTATGGGTGTCTTGGAGTGGCCTATTAGGTCGGACCAAATCGATATTACAGTTAAAACTAGACGTCCTGTCATGAAATGCGCATAAATAGCAGGTCGATCTGCGCGTTAATCTACGCGTTACGGCCATAGTCAGGCTATGCAATTCTGTACATATGGCTTGTGCACAAGCAATGTTTCAGCCAATGGACCTCCGGGTAACCCGGAGGTCCATTGGCAGAAACATTGCCTGTGTTTGCTACGAGTAACCTGGAGGACATGGCATGCCTTGGATTCCATTCGTTATGGTAACTGCGCGCAATTCCTACGCGCAATTAAGCCTAGATAAGCGTACAGTTCGTGATAGGACTTCTAGTTTTAAGTGTAGGAGACATAATTATCTTCAAATACATATCCCGAAATATGTATCCTAAAAAAGGATTCCTCAAAATGATTCATTACCATGTCATGAGTATCCTCAGATTTCCGTATGTGCCTATGTGATGTGCGGAAATTGTACACAAGCGTTAAAGTTATTTAAATTTTGAAGTATTTTACTTATCTGCGAAGTAACATTTATATACTGTGCCTCCTATCTGGTGAGTTTCCATTTCTACTGCATATGGGTCAATTATCGATTCCGTCGTGTACCGTGATTCATATTTATATTTCGATACATATCGATTCATTTCACATTCTGTCATTTTATTATTATGTGCAATATTCTGAAAACTCATGTTTGTTGTATATTTATTTTATAGGTTTTAATAACCATGTAAATAAAGAGATCATTGGATACATCTAATGAAGTGTTATTGGACCCAGAACTCCCATTTTATTAATTTGCGGAGATCACCCCGAGTTACACACATATCGGCACATCCAGCATATGCCTGTGTACACACTATGTACTAGCAGTTAAACGCATCTTGGGAAGTCAGAATACTTTATAAGGAGACGGGGGAAGTCATAACAAGAGATTGTAGATACATAGGTAGAAACCAAAGATTTGGGAAAATTCGAACAGTACTCCAGCTTAATGGATCGCACCTTATAACACTGCCTGCTACTCTTAAAATCCCGAAATGGGGCTCCTCGAGGAATCCGAATACGAGGTAGAAACCGAGGATTTGGGGGAAATTCTGAGCCAAATAAACCATTTTTCTGTGATTTGGGGAAATTGTCGGGTCTATTGGGTAATTAGATTGACATTTATACAAAGGAATGCGTCTTATAGCACTACCTGCTACTCTCATAAGCCCACAATGGCGGAATTCGAACCAAATAAAGTGATTTTGAGTGTTTTTTTGGGTGATTTGGAGATTTGGCGGGTATATTTGGGTAATTAGATTTACTTCTATTCAATCCAGCACATCCTCCGTATATACCCCATTTCTATTAGAAAATTTGGAGGTCACATAGCAACCATGTGCTACAATAGAACCCAAAATGGTAACCTCCAATATACAAAATGGATAATGGAAACACGTGTCGCCCTAACAACACGCGGTGTGCATGCGCTCTGACACTCTGTATCACTATGGTAATTAAGTCACAAAATGGAAGCTCAAGCGGGCTACCATGACAATACAACATGGCGTCACTGGGTCACGTGACATGACATCACTTCCGAGATCTATCACAGAGGTTCACAAGATGTTGGTCGTCCGGTACATGATATACAACTTTCATTACATTTCAGAATATTATGCAATGGGGTCAGAAAGTCTCATTCAGTAGATAAATTTGGAACAAAAAATAGTTATTTCGATAGGAAGAGAACTGAAAAACTTTCTTGGAAATACTGTCGATACGAAAGAGGTCAGAGAACTGAAACAGGTCGCTATTTGATCGACATTCTTTGTCCGCCATCGTGCTCACAACGCTATTCCACCTGTCACCGCATTTTGCTGGTTACCTGGGAATGTTGGTACCTCCGGTAACACCCGAACAGACAGTCCCACAAAACAGGTCTTAAACCAACCAATAACTGATTTTAGGATTCCCTTCTGTGATTACAAATCACATATCTGTCGATAATGTAATCTACATGGCCGTCTGAATGAAATGGTGCGACAAATAACAAGGTCCGTCGCATTCGTCTAAATGTTGCGGATAATTACATGTCTGGTAACCTTTCTTGAAAAGAGCATGCAATATTGACACGAGGTCATTTGGTCATATAAGACTTACACATTCCGTTTCGTTAGGGGGTAATATGCGGCCGGCGTGACAGGAATGATAGTCAGTAGGAAAATTAGTCCCTCTGGACTATTATTCCGCGGAATTATAGTCCTAGGTCTAACATTTCTAGGAATAGTAGTCCGGCGGACTACTATTCCTAGAAATGTTAGACCTAGGACTATAATTCCGCGGAATAATAGTCCAGAGGGACTAACGTTCCTACGGACTATCATTCCTGTCACGCCTGAATGTGTTCTCTGCCAACGTCTGTTGAAATCTAACACTCTCTATCAGATTGTACTGGTTTTAATGACATCAGACGCCGACGTTAAAGTGTACCGTCTTTGAGAGAACTATTTTAAACCACCACTTCTCACCAAATTCTATCGTTTCTCAAAGAAATCAAGTTTTCTAATAAGTTTCAGTTTTTTAATCTTTTTTATTACATCTCATTTCCAAAACATATTCCTGTCATCAGGTTTCGTCTTCACGGTATTCCTTCATTTTATCACGACTCTCTCGCTATTCATTTCGATGTTATGATCATGTACATTTTCATGTTTTTCTCATATACTTCACATTTTGATGGAATCGTTTTACTCTACATGACTATTTTTCGCCACGATATACAGTTAAAACTAGAAGTCCTGTCACGAATAGTGCGCTTATCTAGGCTTAATTGCGCGTTGGAATTGCGCGCAATTGCCATATCGAATGGCTTCCAAAACACGGCAGGTTCTCTTGGTTACTCATAGCAAACACATGCAATGTTTCTGCCAATGGACCTCCGGGTTACCCAGAGGTCCATTGGCTGAAACGTTGCTTGTGCACAGGCCATATGAACAAAATTTGATAGCTTTACTTGGGTCATAACGCGTACATTAACGCACATATCAACGTGCTATTTGTGCGCATTTCGTGACAGGACTTCTAGTTTTAACTGTAGCATCGTACGCTTATGTGACGCTAATAATAACTAAATAAATAATAAATAAATAAATAAATAAATAAATAAATAAATAAATAAATAAATAAATAAATAAATAAATAAATAAATACATGAATGAAAGTAGTGAAGGCTGTCACTATGGCGAAAAGCATTTAACACTGAAATCCCCATACCTCAAGACTGTCACTATGGCGAAAAAATAACATAGGATTTTCCATAGGGTTTTTTCGCCATAGTGACATATTTTTCGCCATAGTGACATTTTTGGATGCAGAAAAGAGATTTTAAAATCCCCTAAGAAAAAACCCTATGGAGAATCCTATGTTATTTCTTTCGCCATAGTGACAGTCTTGAGGTATGGGGAATTCAGTGTTAAATACTTTTCGCCATAGTGACAGCCTTCACTTCTCTTGCATCTGAGAAACTAGTTGTGTTTATATTTTATTAATTTATTCCTAATTTGGTAATATTATATTTATGAAATCTCGATTCACTGATGTAAATGTGTTGCCACCAAATCACGATATGATCGAGAAAGAGACGGCCTTTGGCATCACAGTACCATACAGGTGTTACATGTATTGTGTTATTTTCAATGTAATGACTCGAGAGATTATCAAATAACATTCGAACCTTTACTTGTTCCAACTATACACCTGGAACTTAATTAAGCACCCTCTGAAATGTTGCATGGCAGTGAAGTTGCTGTTACTGATTATTATGTTTTAATGATTGCTATGTCTTACAGTACAGTTTATCTCGTGAACAACATGAGATGAGCCTAATGTCTCGCCCAAATATTTCCCCATCTCACACCCACCCCTATCATGGATAATAATAGTCTCACTCTGGTATCCAGCCCGGTACAGTACAACCGCCGCGGACTGGTAACTGTCCACGGGTAGGAAACATTTCCACGGACGCAAAAATATCTTACCTCCTACAAGTATCTGGGAATTTCATTGGTTCAAAGACGTCACATGCAGACTGCATATAAAACCATATACTGCCTGTCAACATCAAAATGCGCTGACAGCTATGGGTAATCTCCCCTTTGTTGATTGGTTACTCAAAATGGTGGCAGCCGATAAACACTTCGAGTTGAAAGATTGAGTGTTTGGTCTGAAGTGCAGGTTAGGCAACTTAAAAGGCTTCATATTCTGTGGATGTGTGTCATGTTACCTTCGAAATGAAACTGTTTGGTATGTATGAATTTGCCTTTGCAACAAGGCAAAGACACGTGAACACATTGTGAGAATTCTCACATTTAATTTTGATCGCTGTTGTTATTAGTTCTGTGAATCGATGCAGCAGTTGGTAAGATATATTCGTTACACAGTTTGTTGGTGGCCTAGTATGGTATATATGGTGTCAGTTAATTCCATATTGGACTCGAGATTCGCTCTCGTCCAATACGAAATTAGCTGACACCATATATACCATACTATTATGCCAGCTAATGAAATTCGCCAATCACAGCCCCTAAATAGTGGGACGGTACTGAGCCGTATTCGGTCACCTGCAGCCCAAGATGACCTAATACGAAACTCGTATTAGGTCAGTACCGTCATTTTGTTTCGACGTGGAAATTCCTCACCTTGCGGTGCTTTAATGTCCATATTGAAGAAATTGCAGTACAATCAAACGTCCCTCCGTGTCTATATGTCTAATTTTCTCTCATTTTATAATAAATTTATTGTGAAATTTATTTTCTAAATGTAAATTTAATTATTTGAAGTGAAAAATACTACTTTATTCGATCTACCGATAACGGATAAATCCCCGGCTCTATATTCTGGTAAATACCATCACGTCGAGTGCCAAACGCTATTGTTTAAAAATAGCGACTGCACTATAATGAAATTGTAAGAAATGAGTCACAGCTATGAAGGAAAAGATGTGAGATACATTTATTTTGTTCGAATTCTATAAAATCGGACGTTTCGGAAATTTTATGCACACTCAAGACAAAGTGACAGTACGAAGAAAAGCGTATATCGCTGTTGTCTGTGTTGTCAAGGAAATTATACACAAACAGGGAGACAACTGTGCACGTTTGTTACAACTTACATAGCGTTTTGCAGCAGTTTTGAAAATGTGCCGGCGTTCAAATTTGATTGTTATCTTGTTTTCGCTGGCATAATAAATACGTTACAGGACGTTCAGGTGGCGGATACGGTGTCATATGGGGCTCGGCAAAAACAATATTGGACTCGGCGTACCGCCTCGTCAAATATTGTTTTCACTTCGGCTCATATGATACCGTATCCGCCACCTGAACGTCCTGTAACTTATAATATCGTGTCAGTTAATTCCATATTGGACTCCAGCTTCGCTCTCGTCCAATATGAAATTAACTGACACCATATATACCATAGTAGGCCACCAACAAACTGTGTAACTAATAATATCAGATACTAAACACTAATCTAATTCTTGGAATAGCCATCAAAAATTTAATTACTGCAGCACCGGGTACAACACGGGTACAACACGGTGCTTCAATAATTGAAGTCTTCCTGATGATGACGTTTATTACCTGGTACACGCATGCGTGGACATCACTGCCCACGCGTGGATTACGATCAGACTACGCCGACTGTACTGTACACGTGTGGGTGTATTATCATTAAATCACCCGCAGAGTGGAGATTCCACCCGAGCAATAATTTAAAATTTGTTGCAAAGCATAACCATCACGAGCAACGTTCCAGCCAATGGACCTCCGGGTTAAACCCGGAGGTCCATTGGCTGAAACATTGCTTGTGTTGTCGATATGTCCAGAAATTGAAAGTGATACTTTGGGTGATAACTCCACTCCACGGGTGATTTAGTTACAATCCACTCTCCACGTACTGTATCTCAATGGGCTGGTAGCTGGAGAAAATGTTTTGTGAGCAAACTATTATAGTGACTTACGGAGTTACAACACGGCTAATCTCAGGCAATCATTCGAGTTCCTTATTAATCAAAACGTACCAGAGGAAGTTAGTTTTATTTTAGTAGTCGATACATCGCCACAACTATATTTATTTGTTTATTGGTGTTTAAGGTCACATACTTATGCAGAATGGCTAATCGTGACCGCGACAGTTTTACGGGTGGAGGAAGCCGGAGTACCCAGAGAGAACCACCAAGCATCGACGAGCAACTGTCAGCTCCTCAGCATTCTAACTCTGTTCAAGCTCCGCTCAAGCAGGGTTACAGCGGTTGAAGACGTGTGCACCATCGGCGTACAGTACGCCTTAGTACACGGCGTCATCTTGATCCCATGTACGCAACCGGGATAAAGCGCCTTGCCCAAGGACACAACACGGGTCGTCCCGGACGGGGATCGAACTCGGGACCTCTAGCATAGAAGTCCAAAAGTCTATCACAGAGCCGCCGCGCACCCTCGTCGCCACAACTAACATTTTGTAAAGCTGTCCGTCAACATTCTGTGAGAAATTTCTTGCTCGAACAGGAAATCGACGAAGAAGCTCTGGTCTTTGCGAAAGCAATGCTTGAACGAAACAAGTGTTCGTTGCGTTCTAAAAGCACTTTAGATATTTTTCCACTGAATTTTCAAATTTTACCTGTTTTCCACCAGTGTTTAAATACCATAGCGTGGCATTCAACTATTGTATTTGTGTGATTTCGTAAAGGCTCAGTTGGAGTTGGTTTGAAGTGAAGAACAACAAAAAGATATATTTTTAAAATGTACTCATTGTTGTACGTACACTTGTGAACAAAGGGGGACACTTCTCCGTGATGGGACGTTCTCGAAGTTGCGAAAGAAAAGTTGTCATATTCGATGACAATTAAGCATTTCTGGAGGAGTAACTGTAATGAGACATATATACAGTATAATTCATTCAGTTCATAGCATCAGATCGCAGACCTTTGAATTGCTCAAAGCACAAAACGATATCCGATGTTCCCAGTCTACACAAGTTCAAATTAGATTGAATGTGTAATATTTCAGTTTGTTTTCAATACATTTGTGTCCAATTTCATAAGAAGTCATTTCATCACAAAAGGCTTCGAACGTTTTATTAAATTTCGCATATTGATAGATTACACCCTGTAGCTTTGCAGATGTCTCTAGGCAAGTGTTGGCTGCCTTTATAGGCAGCCAAGACTTGCATGGAAACAACTGTCACGGTATTTACAATGTAACGTAGAGATTACCCAGAGACTACTCGTTGGGGCATCTACTCGGTTGAAGTAAAAGGTGAGCGGAGGGTCATCAGATATTGTGATGCGCCATTAAAGCACCGTGAAATCCGAAAATGTCATTTCAGACAGTCATTACTACAAGATATTTCCATCAATGGTCCGAACAACAACTGACAAGGCAAATCCGCGATATCCACCCCCCACCCAGATCCTCACCCCCAAATTAGACCAATCTAATAGCCTCCATATGGATATACGGTAAATATTCGGTTTGATTGAGAAGAGAAAAGTGGATCACCAAACGCACACGATATAAACTCAAAAGAAACACCACGCATTCTGCTTTATTCGTTTTATTTTGTATAGGCATTTTTTTCTCTTTCAACATAGAAAAACATTGCTCATCATACAAAAACTGGAGTTCGTTTGTCGATTGGTCGCACATAATTCTATCTTCTATATCGGACGCCTTTTTTCATAGTTCCTAATAACATGACTGCGTTACTAGTGGAACAAATGATGAAGACTCCATTCTTGGTAAAGAGACTCAACCTTTTCCCGTACACTCCGGACATTTAAACCTGTAAAGAAAAATACGTATAATATTAGCGCTACAGTCTAAATTGAATTGTCGTGGACAAAAGTAAAGATGTTTACATGAATCAGTAGGATAGTGAAGAGAAAATAATAATAGCGCATGGTTATGTTCTTGCGCCGTACTAACTGTCCAGAAACCGACAGCTGGGTCTTATCCATCATCTTGCCACGCCCATGTTTGCTATATATGAAGTATACATATACTGTGCCCAATGCTCTAGATTTGCAAATGGGGCCTTGTTACAAGCAAGGGTCGACATATGCTTGTATGTGAGGACGTTTACGAAATTTCATAACATAGACCATTTTAGCATTGTGTCATCTTGATATCCGGGAAACGAATTTCCCAGCCTTGTTAATAAACATTGCACAGATGTGTGCTGATCAACGCGATTAAATGATATGTCTTTGGTTTTTATTTCTTCAAATAAACTTTTTTTTTGAAATATCATGTCATAGGGAGAAACCAATCTCCGACGGAAAATCTTCAGGAGGAAAGAAATGATGTTGTTGGCAACACACGATTGGATTTTTTCTGCTGTCGTTGATCTTTTTGTAAAGAACTGAATTTCACATGCAAAGATAAACATTGTAATGACTTGTCCACGCAATGTTTGATTATTTAACTCTTTTGGCGCGACGGGCGATTAAAGTCGACAGATGGCAGACAGCGGAAAGGTACTGCAGTAGTAATTTTAGCCAACTGTGTGTGTCCATTTCTAAGTGCTTTTAACCCCTTTACCCAACGCAAACGATATCAAAATTTATTATTTTAAATATCATTTTTTCAAACTTTTCAAAGAATTTCTACAAAACCATATCATGTGACCCCACGTTGGAACGAGCTCAACGAGCTCGTTCCAACGAGGGGTCACATGATATAGTTTTGTTAAATCGTTTTGAAAAATAATATTTTTCAACTGCTGAAGTTGCATAGTTCGCGGGCGGATGCGGCCGATCCGTTGGGTAAAGGCCGGTTAAACAAAGATACGTATTCTTATGTTTCATGCACCATTTATGTCCTATCCATGAATAACGATATCGTCCCTTGAAAATATAAAGGTGCCATTTAAATATATACAGGAATCATTTGAAAAACTCTCAATGAGATCATTAGAACATCTTTTAAAATAATAACGCTTTAGTCTAACAACCTAAACTTTCTGTAAAATTCCTGATGAATATTAGGCGCTAAGAATTCTGTTTCTCAGATTATTCCGCGCCAAAAGAGTTAAGTATAATATCGGAACGTGTCTACATGATCGAACAGTGGATCTGTCGTTTTGAAGTCCAATGACGTAACCATTGAGACACCGCGGACAGTTTTACGGGTAGAGGAAGTCGGAGTACCCGGAGAGAACCAACGGAGAGCACCTGTCAGACTCCCCAATGTATTAACTCCACACAAACAGGGTTAGCACTGGTTGAAGACAAGTGCACCATCGACATGCAGTACGCCTTAGTACACAGCGTCACCATGTCCCCACCTGGGCGATCGGATTAAGTGCCTTGCCCAAGAACACAACGTATTTACCCCTGACGGAGATCGAACAGGGCATGGATCTTTCGGTTTGAAGACCAATGTCGTAAGCACTGAGATACAGCGCTCCCATTTCTGTGCACTAAACAATTTCAGCGATTAATACAAAATGTTCACTTGTTCATTTTGCTATCAGTTAAGGGGAGATCAGTCTAAATGTACATCGTGCATATAAACAACTTCCACGTAGTGTCTCCATTCCAATGAAACTTTCGGAAATTTATTAAAGATTTATTTGTGTTGTTATTTATTACGGTTTAACGACACTTTCGACAGCCAGGGTCATCTTGTGTCGGACAGTTTTTCGGCTGGAGGAAGACAGGATACACGGAGAGAGAACCACCGAACAGAAGCGAGCAACTATCAGACTCAACAACGTACTAACTCCGCACAAGCGAAGTTTGAATTGGTTGAAGGCGAACACCCTGTCAACGCGCAGTACGCCTTAACAGACAGTGTCACCGTAATTTGCGAAGTGTGTTTTTATGGGATTTCCGGGTTTGATTATAAACGATAACTTCACAAGTGACTTATGCAATCGACGATTGTGTCATGTATCCGTGCGCGCAAACGAAGACGCTTTGCCGTGGATGTAAGGGGACTTCATTGTTTTTTTTATTGTTTAACCCTTTGCCTAATATGAAAAGCAGACGACACTTGCAAAAACAATACTTGAATAACTATTATTTTAATTTGTTGTCTCAAAAACATAGGTTATGACCCCAGTAGTATAGCTCGCACGTTTCAGGGATCATTGGCAGGATCTCATTGCAGGATTTCATGTGACGTCATAGTCACGTGACCTAGTGCCGCCATGTTGTGTTGTCATGGTAACCCGCGTGAACGGCCATGTAGTGCCGTCATCTCCATAGTGATACAAGATGTGAGTGCGCATGCGCAGCGCGTGTTGTTAGGGTGATACGTGGTTCCGTCGTCCATTTTGTATACTGGAGGCCGCCATCTTGGTTTCTATGGTAGCACGTGATTGCTATGTTACCAATGGCTTCTAACAAGACAGGGGTATGTTCGGGGTGTGTTCCTTTGTAAAAGAGTAAATCTGATTACCACAAACAACCCGACAATCCCTCCAAATCACCAAAATCCACCCAAAATCACCGAAATTGACTTTATTTCATACGGATTTCCCATGTTATTGGTTTTATTGACTTAGCACGTAGTGCCATAGTACTAATGGGGTATAAGGGGTGCGTTCGATTGAACAGAAGTAATGTTCTGACTTTGAATTCGCCCAGATTCCCTTTTTGGATCCCTATCCCATGACGTTGTTCTCATTAAAAGACACGTTCCTTTGGTCATTACCCAGAATTCTCTGCTTCTATCTATATATGCAATACTTTTCGTCTATCTGGCCCGGTTTCTTTGTTCTAGAGTATACTCCAATAGCGTAGAAGAGCCTATTAACTGGAACAGCTTTGCTTATTATACTATATTTAGCTATTTTAGTCTATTCTTGTTAGTTCTGACCCTATTCCAAGTACTCTTGTTGTTTCATTTATCTAGATCATTTATATAAATTATAACTAACCAATCAGATTGCTTGATTTCCCATAACCTGTATGCAGAGTTATCTCCCTTCTGTACAACAAAAGCCAATATCATTCCCAAAGCCAATATCATTCCCAAAGCCAATAAGCTATCGAGCAGTTACTGATAAGTCATTGCTCGAACGACTCGAAGCTCATCGAGCAAAAGAACCTTAGAGCAATTGCTCGATCGAGTGACTCGGCATATTGCTCGAATGACTCGAAGTCCGTCGAGCAAATGAGCTATCGAGTAATTGCTCGTTCGAGTGACTCCTCGAACGACTCTTCGACTCATTTCAGTATTTGAGGATACCTATGGCCCGGCATTGTATTATTTGAGGATACCTATCGAAGATACCTTTTATAGGATACTTATCTGAGGATACTATTACCTATATCACAAGGCATACCTATCCCAAATATCCCTTATAAGCTAATGTTATGAAAACAGTTGAAGTGGAAGAAGGAGCAAGATGGCGTAACAACAACACTGACTTTATTCTTCAGAACTCTCAATCTATTTTACAAGCTCCCACCCAGTAACTCGCAGGCTACCCGGATGTAGGATCAACCAATCAGATCACAACAAGTTGTTAGTAGTTTCTTAATACCTGTTAACCCTTCAATATACAACATTTCCCCTCTTCGAAGAAATATAAGCTGCAGCAGTCAATATTAATAAGAAACATAATCCTTATGCCAGACTGGAGGTCGCGGAACACGTGAACTTCGACGAATAATATTTCCACTGTCTTGACCCACTATACCTGAGCCAAAAGCAGGAGCAACTGTTGCAGAACTTGGTATGGGACATGAGAGAAGGTCTAAATGTGAAGCATTCCAAACTCGACCGTCATCAAGTCTGTAGGTGTGTTTGCCTTTGCGACTTAAAATAACTTTAGGCTTGGAATACCTAAACTCGCCCTTCCTAATTATTCCCGGGTTCCTGGTCCTAACCACGTCCCCTTTCCGAACATACCGTGACTTGGCAGAACGTTTGCTGTCGGTGTATAATTTAGATTTCACCTGATAATTACGAACACGTCGTTGAATAGTTTTCCGGCCAAATGTAGATTTGTTAACACTTGATCGAAAAACATTCAATTTGGTGTTCATTTCTTTCCCATGGAGTAGCAACGACGGCGATCCTCCAGTAGCAGCATGAGCAGTTGACCGATAATTTAAAAGAAACGTCCGAACAAATGACTTGGGTGGTCTGACTTCCAAACACGCAGTTTGCAGAGAGTCTTTCAATACTCTGTTGAATCTATCTACTTGTCCGTTTGCGCGAGGATAGTACACCGACGAACGAAGATGTTTAATATTCCTAGCTTTTACGAAATCAGAAAATTCTACCGACGTAAACTGTGTACCATTGTCGGTAACAATCTCGTTCGGATAACCCTCACGACTAAACACAGTTTCCAAAAATTCTGTAACTGTTGAAGTTGTAACATTTGATACAAATGCCACCTCTGGCCATTTACTAAAATAATCAACTAGTGTTATAATATATTTGCAATCTATTGTGGCTCGTTCAAATGGGCCAACAATGTCCAAGGCAAGTTTTTCCCATGCCATGGTAGGTAATTGTACAGGCTGTAAGGGAGCTGTACTGCTAACGGCAGTTTTATCATGGAGGCTACAAACAGAACAATTCTTGATTGCAGACTCTATTTGGGCGTCCATTTTAGGCCGCCAATATAGAGAACGTAGTCTTTGTTTTGTTCTGATTATGCCTTGATGACTCTCGTGAGCTAATTGCATAAACTTCTGCTGTAAAGTAACTGGTACGATTACACGATGTTCACCCCTTGTGATAACATCACCTTAGACCGATAATTCCCAAAAATGAGGCCAGATCAGGATCCACTTTGGATTTACTCGGCCACGGACGAGACATTTGGTCACGTAATTTTGATAGCACTGGACATGATTTGCAAGCAGCAAGAAAATCATTCTCAGACACGGCTTCCGTTTCCTTTAAAATTGAAGCAACTTCCTCCATTTCTTCGGAAACCGAAACAGTATCTGGTAAGGGTTTTCTTGACAAATAGTCAGCAATGACATTCTTTGAACCAGCTCTGTACTCTGTATCATATGTAAAACATAATAATCGTGCTGACCACCTAGCTATTCTCATACCTGCCCTGTTATTACCTTAGGAGAAAATAATGTTGTAAGTGCTTGGTGATCAGTGCGAAGCATGAAACGCCTACCCCAAAGCCAAGTGCGCCATTTCTCGACGGCCCACACACAAGCTAAAGCTTCTTTCGCAACAATCGAGTACTTCCTTTCAGCTTCATTTAAAGTCCGAGAAGCAAATGCAATTGTATTTTCATTGCCGTCGGAGTTGAGTTGTGTGAGAACTGCGCCTATCCCAGTGTCGCTGGCGTCAGTCGATACAATACTCTGTAACGCCGGGTCGTAAAGAGTAAGAGCTGTGCTATCAAGTAATAAATTTTTCACTTTTTCAAATCTTTTCTGGGCAGAATTGGTCCAACGAAAAACTTTGTTTCCACGAGTAAGAGCTCGCATTGGCTCCACGACAGTAGCATAATTTGGTACGAATTTATTGTACCATGCGGTCAACTCTAAAAAAAACGCAATTCAGGCATGCTACATGGCACGGAAGATTCGGCCAAAGCAGCAATATTTGCCTTATCAGGTTTGAGCCCCTCAGAAGATATCTGATAGCCAAGAAATTTTAACTTTGATTTTCGGAATTGACATTTTTCGAGATTCAGTTTTAACCCACTGTCATTTATTTTATGTGACACTTTTGAGAGATTCTCCTCGTGTTCAGCAGCAGAAGACCCATGTACAACCACGTCGTCCATGTAACATTGAATACCAGGCAAATCGCCCAAAAGTATGGACATCATTTTACTGAACGCAGAAGGCGCAGAATTTAACCCGAAAGGGACACGACAGAAACGGAACAACCCATCATGAGTAATGAAAGTTGTCATATTACGACTGGATTCATGCAGAGCGAGCTGGTAGTATGCACTTTTCAAATCAAGTCGTGTAAATATTTTGGAGTGCCTGAGCTCTGAAATTATTTCATCAATTCGAGGGAGAGGAAATCCATCAGTAACTATGGCTTTATTTGGCTCTCTTAAGTCGACGCAAACCCGAAGCTTACCCCCTTTTTTCCTTCTAACAAGTATAGGGGAAATCCACTCGGCAGCATCAACTCTTTCAATTATTTTTTCTTGTTCTAACTCGCGTATAATATCAGACACTTCTTTCCGTATTGAAAGTGGGAGGGGTCGTAATTTTTGACGGACTGGGGTCACACCATCTCTTACTTTAATTTTATGGACGAAACCCTTCGCAAGACCCATTCTGGGCTGTTTGATATCAGACAATTCTGCGAACAAATCACTGGTGTTTTGTTCATGTGAGCTTGCATTGGGGTCAGTATCAACTAATGCCGGAACGAATGCACAGCTCACTGAATCAGTTAGTTTACCCCCAACAATGTTCAACTCAAGAGCAGTAATCAAATCCATGCCTAAGATTGATGTACCTTTTTCAACAACGTAAATGTCTGTTGAGACAGTTTGTGTACCATATTTTACATTTACACTCATATATCCACGAACCGGTAAAGTTTCTTTGGAATAGGAAAGTAATTTAATTCTAGAAGCATGTAATGTTACGCCACTGAAATGTTTATCATATTCACTTTTCTGAACGATCGAAACGGAAGAACCAGTGTCAACTAAGAGGCTTAAGATCGCGCAATTGTTTCTTTCTGGAACGGTAATTTGAACGTCACAAAAAATTTTGTTTTCAGATGAAGTAATGTAATCATTTGTTTTCAAGTGTAACACAGTAATTTCAGGTACCGTTAAATCACCAACACTATGTGAACTAGATCGACACACACGCTGAAAGTGACCAATTTTCATGCATCGTTTACACTTTACATTCCTTGCAGGACAATCGGAATTGTTTGCAAGATGTTCAACTGAACCACAACGAAAACAGTGCATAATCTTTGTCGATTTTGTTGAAGAATCTCGCTGGCCGAACTTTTATTTTGTAAACAGTTTATTTCTTGAAACAGAAGGAGAGTTTTTATTAACAAAATTTTGAATTTTCGGACGAACACTATTCACAGCAGCAGGTTCATTTGATGTGATAATTTTTGCTTCACGAATTGCATTTTCCACTAATTTGGATATTTCTATGGATTTGGATAACGTGAGTTGTTGTTCTAATAATAGTCTTTCTCGGATTAGGGGCACACACGTTTTTTCAACTATCTGATCCCGAATCATCTCATCAGCCATTGAACCAAAATCACAATTTACAATCATTTCACGTAAACTGGATACGTAGTGTTCCATATTTTCACCTACTTGTTGGGCCCGTTGCCTAAATTTGTACCTCTCGGCAACTACGTTCACTTTGGGCGAAAAAAAATGTTCTAAAGCTTCAACTGTACCTATAAAGGAATCTTCTGCAAGTGGAAGAGTATAATATAGCCGCTGTCTTTCTGTACCAAGGCAATGAATAAGTAATGCCCTTTTTCGGTTATCCTTCATACTTTCACCATCAATAGCCGTTAAGTAATTGTCAAACATTCGTTTCCATGACTTGAAAGTAATCGCCGGCTCACCCGGTGTATTAAGGAATGCAGGTGGTTGTGCAATTGTATTCACAGCCATAATGTATGTACGGAAATTTTGATCCTCGTCGCCATGAAATGTTATGAAAACAGTTGAAGTGGAAGAAGGAGCAAGATGGCGTAACAACAACACTGACTTTATTCTTCAGAACTCTCAATCTATTTTACAAGCTCCTACCCAGTAACTCGCAGGCTACCCGGATGTAGGATCAACCAATCAGATGACAACAAGTTGTTAGTAGTTTCTTAATACCTGTTAACCCTTCAATATACAACAGCTAAAGAGCAAGAGAGTAATTGCTCCATAAGCAATTGCTCGATCGACTCGAAGCTCATCGAACAAATGAGCCTAAGAGCAATTGCTCGATCGAGTGACTCGGTATATTGCTCGAACGACTCGAAGCTCATCGAGCAAATGAGCTATCGAGTAATTGCTCGTTCGAGTGACTCCTCGAACGACTCTTAGACTCATTTCAGAAAAAAGGGGTGCCGAATGCCATATGTTTTCCAAAAAGGGGTGCCGAAATTGGGGTGCCTTCTGGAGAATCCCTTTTTTGTCAAAGAGCTATCGAGTAATTGCTCGATCGAGTGACTAGACATTCTGCTCGAACGACTCGGATCCCATCGAGCAAATGAGCTAACGAGCAATTGCTCGTCGAGTGACTCCTCGAACGACTCTTAGACTCATTTCAGAAAAAAGGGGTGCCGAAGGCCATATGTTTTCCAAAAAGGGGTGCCGAAATTGGGGTGCCTTCTGGAGAATCCCTTTTTTGTCAAATGAGCTATCGAGTAATTGCTCGATCGAGTGACTCGACATGCTGCTCGAACGACTTGAATCCCATCGAGCAAATGAGCTAACGAGCAATTGCTCGTTCGAGTGACTCCTCGAACGACTCTTAGACTCATTTCAGAAAAAGGGATTCCATAGCCATAGCCGTTTTCGAAAAAGACATTCTTAAAAAGGGATTCTGTAAAATGGGATTCCTATTCGAGTCCGTACAATTTGGATTCCGTGTTTTAACATCGACACTCGGGGGTATGGAAAGGGATTGATAACAACCAATTCAACAATGACTACAAGACTCTGAACAGATACGACCAGTCACTACAAAACAACGAAGTAAACATAACAAAGTGAAAGAATGTCAAACTAGTCGGATTGATCGAACTAGTTGGACATACTGAACAGATCTGAATTATGAACAGATACAAGACACCTGTTCGAATGAAGTCGTAGTGAACAAAGATCCAATACAATCAAGATGGATGGGAACAGAACAAAGTGAACAAAGATCCAATGAAGTTATCGAAGTGAATTGACCATAACAAAGTTTTCAACTGAATGAACTATAACCCTTAAATATAACCCAATGTTAACCCCCTTAAATTGAACAAACCTGAATGAACCCTTTGAACTGAACAAAGTTTTCAACTGAATGAACTTTATGTAATTAAAACCCCTTTGAAGTCCAGAAAGTTTTTAACTATAACCTAAATGAAGGTATTAACACCCTTGAACTGAATGAAGTATAACCCCTAACTATATCCCAATGTTAACACCTTTGAACTGAACAAAGTTTAACTTAATAAATTTTAAACTTAATGAAAATATAACGAAGGTGATCTGAATTTTAACTCAAGAATACAACCCATTAAACTGAATTCTTCCAATAGGGAAGGGCAATACCCTCGAGTGTCGATGTTAAAACACGAAATCCAAATTTTACGGACTCGAATAGGAATCCCATTCTACAGAATCCCTTTTTAAGAATCCCTTTTTCGAAAACGGCTATGGCTATGGAATCCCTTTTTCTGAAATGAGTCTAAGAGTCGTTCGAGGAGTCACTCGAACGAGCAATTGCTCGTTAGCTCATTTGCTCGATGGGATTCGAGTCGTTCGAGCAGAATGTCTAGTCACTCGATCGAGCAATTACTCGATAGCTCATTTGACAAAAAAGGGATTCTCCAGAAGGCACCCCAATTTCGGCACCCCTTTTTGGAAAACATATGGCCTTCGGCACCCCTTTTTCTGAAATGAGTCTAAGAGTCGTTCGAGGAGTCACTCGAACGAGCAATTACTCGATAACTCATTTGCTCGATGAGCTTCGAGTCGTTCGAGCAATATACCGAGTCACTCGATCGAGCAATTGCTCTTAGGCTCATTTGCTCGATGAGCTTCGAGTCGATCGAGCAATTGCTCATGGAGCAATTACTCTCTTGCTCTTTAGCTTATAAAGGATATTTGGGATAGGTATGCCTTGTGATATAGGTAATAGTATCCTCAGATAAGTATCCTATAAAAGGTATCCTCGATAGGTATCCTCAAATAATACAATGCCGGGACATAGGTATCCTCAAATACTGAAATGAGTCGAAGAGTCGTTCGAGGAGTCACTCGACCGAGCAATTACTCGATAGCTCATTTGCTCGACGGACTTCGAGTCATTCGAGCAATATGCCGAGTCACTCGATCGAGCAATTGCTCTAAGGTTCTTTTGCTCGATGAGCTTCGAGTCGTTCGAGCAATGACTTATCAGAGTAACTGCTCGATAGCTTATTGGCTTTGGGAATGATATTGGCTTTGGGAATGATATTGGCTTTTGTTGTACAGAAGGGAGATAACTCTGCATACGGGTTATGGGAAATCAACCAATCTGATTGGTTAGTTATAATTTATATAAATGATCTAGATAAATGAAACAACAAGAGTACTTGGAATAGGGTCAAAACTAACAAGAATAGACTAGAATAGCTAAATATAGTAATAATAAGCAAAGCTGTTCCAGTTAATAGGCTCTTCTACGCTATTGGAGAACAACGAAACCGGGCCAGATAGACGAAAAGTATTGCATATATAGATAGAAGCAGAGAATTCTGGGTAATGACCAAAGGAACGTGTCTTTTAATGGGAACAACGTCATGGGATAGGGATCCAAAAAGGGAATCTGGGCGAATTCAAAGCCAGAACATTGCTCCTGTTCAATCGAACGCACCCCTTATACCCCCTTAGTACTATGGCACTACGTGCTAAGTCAATAAAACCAATTACATGGGAAATCCGTATCAAATAAAGTCAATTTCGGTGATTTTGGGTGGATTTTGGTGATTTGGAGGGATTGTCGGGTTGTTTGTGGTAATCAGATTTACTCTTCTACAAAGGAACACACCCCCGAACATACCCCTGTCTTGTTAGAAGCCATTGGTAACATGGCAATGAACAGGAGGGGTCGGGTTGTCCTGAACAGGAGGCCCGGTGACAGAAGGAGAGTTCAAGAGCGCACACCTAAAACTTTAGCATTATCTTCACGATATAATTCCAATGATCTGTTCGTCCCTTAATTGTGACTGGAGTTGAATGATGCATTTTTTTTCCTGAAAGACATTTATATTAATAAATACAAGTGGTGAGCAATGATCAAGTTCGTTGTACGCTTTTTTCAAACCACGGGTACAAAATTGCACTGCGGAATAGGTTGGTAAGATCGTTCCATATCTGGATATGGGAGAAATCAATGTCGATAACGCTCAGATTGCCGTGAGAGGATAATTCCAAACCTCTAACTAGGACTCTGGAATTCCATACCAATAGGAAATTTGGGTTGATAATGACCAGATCTGCTGACTGATAGATTGTTGTAAAATATTTTTTGAAGATATGCAATATGGAGATGAACGACCAGGACTCGTGGTCAAAAGCTGCAAGGATAGCTGTGGGCCAAATTTTATTACAATGTGAGTGCCATTGGTGGGGAACTGTTATGGGACGTTAGGCGTGACGAATGAATGACCTATCTAAATATTTGAGATAGAAAAGGAGTCCAAAATATTGGTGTTTGAGATTTCATACTCTGTGACTTGACAGATTGGTAAATAGAGGGTCGCTAGATATGCAAAAATGTTCATTTCAAATTTTGTATTTCTTATTTCTCGCATCCCGAATTTTCAGTTTCTTTTCAGTTCCTTTATGTGATTTTTTTAGGTCGAGGTACTGTAAAACCTGGATGTGTCTTGTTGAAAGACTTTTGATCTAGTTATTTTAACCTGGGGTGTGGGCAGGATGTTTCTTTGTTTCAGAGTGGGTAATTGCTTCTATTTTATAGACCTTTATGGCGAAGGTCACCTGCAATGGGGAGAGTACAAGAGGGATGTCCCCTCTCGTTGGCGGGGAGACGGGAGACCTCACCAAGGAAATGTTTTGAAATTTCAAGGCCATGAGAGTGAAGCAGGGTCCCGAATACCCCTTTGTGAGAAATTTAAATGAGGCCGCATCCAATGTGGTCCCAAAGGCTGTAATACAATTTTTTGGTGTGGTATGTCTTGAGGATGTACCACATCAAAACAGCATATTACGGTCTTTTGGGTCAGAGTTTGGACTAATGTTTCCCATGGATGCATCTTTTTTATTCTTTATTTTTTGGAAGAGAGGAGGGGGAGTGATCGCATTACTGCTATTAACAACCCTTGATGAACTGTAGCATCCAGCTCGTGAGACACATTTTCGTAACAGATGCCTATTCTGTTGGAGATGAGTAAACTTGTAGTTGTGTTTGGTGGGTGATTCAGCGGGTTAAGTCAACTTATGTGCTTCACTTCTGGTAACCCTTCACCCCACGTATAGTGGTATGGTATCGCATTGTAAAAGGCTGTGTAGATCAAAATATGGGATTCCATGCTGCATCATCAAATACATTAGTTGATAATACAGTTAAAACGAGAAGTCCTGTCACGAAATGTGCGCTTATCTAGGCTTAATTACGCGTAGAGATTGCGCGCAATTGCCTTATCGAATTGGACCGAAAGCACGGCAGGTTTTCCTGGTTACTCATAGCAAACACAGGCAATGGTTCTGCTAATGGACCTCCGGGTTATACTATATTCGGGTAGAAAAGGTTCAAGGTTTTGGTAATTACGTTGTGTATATTGGGCGTATGGTGTTTCCAATACGCCGTGAGAGTACATGCAATAAAAGCGTATATACCAGACAGGCATATGATGTGATCAAGCACACGCGGAGGAGCATCTTTGTTAAAATTTGATTTCAGATCATTGGTAACCACATAAGATTGTGGTGTGACATCACTTATATATGCATTCAAGGATTCATGCAAACATAAAGGACCAAATACATTTAAGGGTCGTGCAAAAGTGTCTCTATTTTTGCCATTATCGTATGAGAGTGTGATATAATTGGATAAGATGATTTCGGTTGACTCTTCTGCCAGGATGCGACCAATTTAATAGCAATTATACTTTGAATCAGGGTCGTGTGAGTCGTGGTGGAATGACCCTTCGCTCCAGGATGTCCGCAAGAAGAGATAATTGTGGATGATATTTGGTCGTCAGCTATAGACATGTGCATACAAATCATAGTCACCCATTGGTTGGCCGTCAGAACTGTGTGACCAGTCATTAGATACTAAAGTGGGCCTTAAGATTTTTATGCCATTCAAGCAGTCAAGAAATGCGGACAATTTCGGAAAGCAGCACTAACTATTAATTCATGTAGCGTTTTATGTGACCTGAACTATGTTTCATTCAAATTCTTTGACCATGGCCTTTAAGTTTGAAAAGTTTGCAGATCTAGCCTGGTGTCTTAAAGGTCAACTATAGTAATTATTTCGTCCTGAGAATGGATAAACGGACCCACTGCAAACATAAGCATTGCAATGGATACCTCCATTCCTTCAAGGAACGAGCGGATAATTTGAGAACGTATGACACACTTTGGTTGTTAGTGATGTAGAAGACGTGTCACCTTGGATGCAAATGCCTCCTCGTTCAAAAGAAAAACATATCGTCCTTTCAAAGGATAAATGTACCAACAGCAATGCTAAAACATTGCTGTTGGCGCCTTTATCCTTTCAAAGTACGATATATATTTTTATCATGTGACTCGTCCGTTTTGTTCGATTTAAAACATTTGATATTTTGTTTTCATATTAATCAGTGATAAATAAAGCCTTCCGTCAATTTCATTGGTCAATTTCAAAACTAGACAATTTGATTGGCTGAACAAAATACAACTGGGTCACATTTTCATAACTTGCATAATTAGAGTCGGAAGCTTTCATTGGGCAATTACAAAAAACTGGCCAATTTGATTGGCTAAACAAAATACAACTGGTCACATTTGCATAATTTCAGTAGGGAGAATTTACGTTATCTGTCCTATTTAGGGTGGGTTATATTGTATTAATTTTTTACCTAACGAAACGGCAAAAACCGTCTCGCGCAATACAAGAGAAACGCCATTCATTTGTTTTTTTATATTTTCACTTTTTGCTTCCAAAACATAGGTTATGACTCCTCATTGGAACTAGCGTGTCGCGCTCGTTCCAATGAGGGGTCATAACCTATGTTTTGGAAGCAAAAAATGAAAATTTTTAGTTATACGAGAATGGTTTTTCCAAGAGCCGTCTGCAACTCAAGTTAGGTGATGGGTTAAAAAGTCATACTAAGTGGCTAATTTGTGCATGTCTGTCACATGATAAATAGAATATGAAATGAGTGTTTTTCTCATATAATATTTATGAAACTCGTCCGACTTTTCCGTTTGGGCTCGCCAGAGGCTCGCCCAAACGGAAAATTCTTAGACTCGTTTCATAAATATAATATGAGAAAACACTCATTCCATATCCTCTATTTATGAGTTTTCTGAATAAAATACAATATTTGGAGAATACATTTTGTATTTGTTGGGAGGTTTACAAATGCATTCAGCTAACAGATCGGGAGTTCGATTAGATTAGTACTCATCTTCCTTTGGCCATTGGTTGTCTATTTTTCCGCTTACTTATCGGCAAACGAATTTTCTCTTGCACCAACCATCTATGTGTACCGTTTTGAAAGGGTTCAAATTGGCGACAATTTTGAGTTTCCGTTGCTATAATTTGTTAGTTAAAGTAGCACCCGTTTTTTTCTGTCTGTTAGTATAAGGTATTGATAATGAACTAGCCGTAAACTGCTTGATGAACAGCACTGGAGGATTCTATAGACGCTCACTCGACTATAATATACTTCTCGCTACAATTTCAACTTCAGGTTTCATTATTTCCTCTACTTTTGTAGTTTGTATTTCTACGTTATAATCCCGGTGTGACAGGAATGATAGTCCGTAGGAACGTTAGTCCCTCTGGACTATTATTCCGCGGAATTATAGTCCTAGGTCTAACATTCCTAGGAATAGTAGTCCGCCGGACTACTATTCCTAGGAATGTTAGACCTAGGACTATAATTCCGCGGAATAATAGTCCAGAGGGACTAATTTTCCTACGGACTATCATTCCTGTCACACCGGCATAAATCAGTTAAATAAACGGATAATATATTGAGCCAGTGCGCAGATATAAACATTCATCTCAGAGTTAGTGCAGAGCCAGTGGGAACGTTCAAGTGAGAAGAGAGGCTGTTGAGTTATTTTCCTTTGATCCACTTGTGGAACAGTATTTGGTCCCTTGACAATTGTTGATTTGAACTCACCACTTCAAATAACCTAGCGGAAATATGCGGCCATTGCTATTCACAAACACTTCCATTCAAATTGTATGTATTTTCAATTTTCGCCCTCCACAAATAGCTTATGAGCCATGATTATAAAGAGCTCATTCCAATATGGTGTCATAAGCTATGAGGCAAAACAATGTTTTAGATTTAGATTTTGTAGAAGTTGTTTGTAAGTGTCATCTACGGGTCATGTTAGGTAAAGGATCAACAGTTTTTTGGCTTTATAGGGCGGTGGTTTAAAATTTTTGTTGATTTATAGAGGCGATGGCGGAGGTTGATGCGATGTGCCGGAACAACTTCTGAATATTAGTATTTGTATTGCACGAAGCATAGTTGGAGGCAGGAAAAAATATTTTAACTTCGCTAGAACCTGTTTGCAAGTGTCCTATACTAGCCGTGTTGGGTAAAGGTTTAACAGTTTTAGTTGGTCATAGAGGCGATGTGGTGGTCGAAGCGAAGTGGTGGAACAACTACTATTCTTTACTGCTGGTGTGGTAAGAAGCGATGTTTGGTTGACAGGAAAAAGCCGGAACTCTATTACAAAGTGGTTTCAGTGTTAGACTTTGCAAATGCCCACCATAACTCGATCGCTTTAACCCCGTCTGGAATGATTCAAAATTCAACGATTTCTTTAGGTTTTAAAGGATAAGAAAATTATCTCATAAAATGTCACTATAGTAGTTGGGGGAGGCACTATAGACCCAAGATCTGAAACTTATAGACCCAAGAACGTATAGACCCAAGAACTTATAGACCCAAGATTTGTGAAACTTATAGACCCAAGAACTTATAGACCCAACATGTATGCACTGGTGGCACAGTGCTTACATGTTGGGTCTATAAGTTCTTGGGTCTATAAGTTTCACAAATCTTGGGTTTATAAGTTCTTGGGTCTATAAGTTCTTGGGTCTATAAGTTTCAGATCTTAGGTCTATAGTGCCTCCGCATCATGCATTATGACCAGCTCTTATAGTACATTTTTGCTTATAAGTTTATCACTGGAGGATAAGGGAACTGTTTTTGTCTTTTTTTTACAAAGACTTGGTTGTGTACATGAGAAGATATATCTCTTTCTAATAGTGTGGATAGCCCTTAGAAGCGCTGTTTTTGTTTTAATGTAGTGCAAGTCACTCAACAGTTAGCAATATTTTAAAACATTTTGACGGCTGTGATAGTAAACGTCTGTTATCAACAATTTTTTCCCGCACTCGATCGAATTGTCGCGTGAGGGTTCTTCAGTGCATTTTCGATCCTCCCATTGTCTATAAAAACACTGCTGGAGATATTATAACGTCATTTTTCTTATCATCAATCATGAGAGTTGAGCTATCCATCGAGGTAAAGATTCCATCACTAGAAGGTGAATGTGGGCCACGAGAAGTGAAGAAGGAGAGAGAGGAGTGCAATACTATTCCACCAGAAGAGGTAAAGATGGAGAGAGAGGAGCGTAATACTATTCCAAGGAGTAATTTGCGAAGATTGGCAAGAAAAGCTGGGGTGAATAATATCTCACCATTGTCACTTGATGAAGCTGAAGAAGCCTTACACTGTTTTGTTCAAAAATTGATAAGAGATACCTATCATTATGCAACAATTAGGGGAAGAGGATCACAACATCTCGTTAATCAAAAGAATGTCAAAGGAGCCGCAAAGAGAAATGGAATAAAGTTGGTGAACTAAACATTTTTTGTTTAGTAAAAAACGGCCCTTATAAGGGCCACCATGTTCTTAAAAAGAGATATCACGTTTACACACTTGAGTGGCACATTTCAGCGCTACTAAAATGGAATGAATTGAACTTTTTGTTCAATTGTAATTTCATTACTCAATTCAAAATAAGTTAACCTCATAGCTCCCACACTAGATTTCCCTGTCATGGCATATTTTTGTGTTTGCAAATTAATTTTGTTTTTACCTAAATGTTTTTTGTGTGAAAACATTTAGGTAAAAACAAAATTAATTTGCAAACATAAAAATATTTTTTGTGTTTGCAAATTATTTTATAAGAAAAATATTTTTTGTGTTTGTAAAATGAATGTTATGAAAAAAACTTTTTCATAACATTCAATTTACAAACACAAAAAATATTTTTTGTGTTTGCAAATTATTTTTCTGTCTTGCAAGTTTTTTATTTTATAAGAAAAATATTGTTTGTGTTTGTAAATGAATGTTATGAAAAAACTTTTCATAACATTCATTTTACAAATACAAAAAGTATTTTTTCTGTTTGCAAATTATTTTTCTGTCTTGCAAGTTTTTTCTATTTTATAAGAAAAATATTTTTGTGTTTGCAAATGAATGTTATGAAAAAAACTTTTTCATAACATTCATTTACAAACACAAAAATACTTTTTGTGCTTGCAAAATAATGTTATGAAAAATGTTTTTTATTTTTAGAAAATAAAAATCTTGAGTTGGAAAAAGTTTTCCCCTGTTTAAATAACAACAAAATAATATTACCTTTTTTCAAATCCGAAAATTTTATTCCATGAATATTTACAGATTTGTAAATGTCTTTTATGAAAATGTCACTTTCAAAAAACTGTTTTCAATGTTTCTTGGCAAGTTTTCCTATTTTAGAATTATTGTCTTTAGCTTTTCGTTTTCTTGTAACTTTCTTTGGTGGTTCCTCTTTCTCTGGAAATAATACTTCTAACTCATCATCGATTTCCATTTTTGTTTCTTTGGGTATATCCATATTATATAATAATGTATCATCATTATCATCAAACTCTGGTAACACAGGTTCTGCTAAGTCAACTTTCTTATTTGTAAAGTTTATATGGGGAGGTGGTGGTATTGGTATCATGCTCATCCCCTGTAAAGTGTGGTTGTCAATGTCTTTTTCATCAAGTTGTAAGTTGAAACCTGTAATCGGTAATCTATCTTCTGTATGCTTTATGTATTCTGACCATGGATAAACTTTTATTGGTCCTCATTGATCAACAGCTGGTGAACCCCATCTTGGTTGAGACACACAGAGTTATTCGATTGCTTTTTCAATCTACATTCATTAATCCAATGTCCTCTCTGATTGCAATAAAAACATGGCCCTTTGTCTGAACATGTATTTGCCCAATGTCCTTTTTGATGACAAATGGAACAAATCATCTCTTTAGGTGTTGATATCAATTTATAAAGTTCATTCACAAGTCTTCTAACTTCTCCCCATTTAGATGGTTTGTAGTAAATACTTTTAGCATCACTTGCTTTTTCTAATCTTGGATCTGTAACTTTATCCATCTTTAACTTTTGGAGCGTTTCAAAAATATGTCTTGTCTTCTTGAAGTCAAAAGCAAGTGTGAAACATCTTAAGATTCTTCCTCCTTTTATACTTTTTTAATGTACATTTAATTGTACACTTAAATGTTCCATAACATGCATTTGCACACAATTGTTTAAATATACATTCATTTGGTTACAAAAAGTTTTGCTATCTCTTGCACTCAATAACCTCTGGATGCTATATTGCTGTTGTTAAATGTGTTTTAAATATTGACTGAAAGATACACTAACAAATAAAAGCTATAAAATATTTACCATAGGAATTTTCCCATAGAGTGAATGGATTACATTTTATGACTTTTCAAATGTGTATAAGAAACATTTATTAACAATATAATTCAGTGGGTATTAAATGTTCCATAACATGCATTTGCACACAATTGTTTGAATATACATTCATTTGGTTACAAACAGTTTTGCTATCTCTTGTACTCAATAACCGCTGGATACTATATAGCTGTTGTTAAATGTGTTTTAAATGTTGACTGACTGAAAGATACACTAACAAATAAAAGCTATAAAATATTTACCATAGGAATTGTCCCATAGAGTGAATGGATTACATTTTATGACTTTTCAAATGTGTATAAGAAACATTTATTAACAGTATAATTCAGTGGGTATTAAATGTGCATTTAAATGCACATTTAAATGTTCCATAACATGCATTTGCACACAATTGTTTAAATATACATTCATTTGGTTACAAAAAGTTTTGCTATCTCTTGCACTCAATAACCTCTGGATACTATATAGCTGTTGTTAAATGTGTATTAAATATTGACTGACTGAAAGATACACTAACAAATAAAAGCTATAAAATTTTTACCACAGGAATTGTCCCATAGAGTGAATGGATTACATTTTATGACTTTTCAAATGTGTATAAGAAACATTTATTAACAGTATAATTTCATTAGGTATTAAATGTACATTTAAATGCACATTTAAATGTACATTAAAAAAGTATAAAAAGTGGGGGAATCTTAGGTTGATTCACACTTGGTTTTTTGACTTCAAGAAGACAAGACATATTTTCAAAGCTAGAAGACGATAGAAGAAAAGATGAAGAGAGCCATTGAAGAATACAGTGAGACAGAGAGTGAAGTAGATAACAAGAAACAGAGAGTAGAATCAGCTAAAGATATATACACCATCCACCCACTCCTACAAAGAACATCAAGAAAATTCCATTCCAAATCCCATGTATGCAGAATAACATTCAAACAATTTAATCAGAAGAATCCATTTGACATCCTTGGAAAAGTATTTGATAGTATGGTAGAAGATATTAAAGAAGAATGTGGTGTAGAAGACAATGATCCGATGAGAATATCAGTTAACCACCCAGGATTAGAAATAGGTATATTTATCGCATTTACTAAGGCTTCGGCTATCACTGGTAACACCATATTAGATGAAATAGAAAAAGTTGTACAATCAAATGATAACTTTACTATCCATGATGGACAATTATCTTTAGAAATAACACACACTTCTCTACCACTAGGGTCTGGGCGACACGCACCAATTTCATTTTCATCTGTTGATAAAATGGGGGGAAACAAGAAAAGTATTATTGAAATTAAAAATGTTAATGATTCAATGTGTCTCGCACGGGCCATTGTAGTGGGAAAGTGTCATGTTGATAGAGATAATTCTGAACTTTGGCAAAAGAAATGGAAAAATATTAGACGTTCTGATAGACCAACGCAAGAGTTGGAAGCTAAGGCATTGATGGACAAAGCAGGTCTTGATTATAATATTCCTTGTGGATATGAAGAATATTATAAAATACAAGACCTGCTTTACCCAGAGTATGTCATCAAAATTCATCCACAGTATGCAAAAAGTGAATTTTTATTCAAACCTCCAATTACCACCACTGATAGTAAAGTTATTCATATTTACCACCATGACCAGCATTTTGATACTATCACATCAATTAAAGGGTTTTTAGGATGTTCATACTATTGTGAACTTTGCAGTAAAGGGGTCCAACAGAGAGAACATCACATGTGCCCTTTTGGTTGTATTTGCTATGCTCCAACAAAATGTATTCCTGAACATCCCATCACCTGTTACACTTGCAATAGACGATTTAGAAGTTTATCATGCTATAATAACCATATCACTATAAAGGGGAAAGAAGAAAAAACAATTTGTCAATTAGTTCAAAAATGTAAAACATGCAATTCACTAATATATCCAACAAAAGGAAAACACATCTGTGAAGGGTTAAAAAAAATGCAAATATTGTCAACAAGTAGTTAATTCTGATCACTAATGTTTCATTCCAAAATACACTTCACCCGAGGATGAAAAATGACCAAACATTCCATTTGTATTTTTTGATTTTGAAACCACACAAGACTCAGGAGTTCATATTCCAAATTTCTGTGTTTCTCATCGTGCATGTGGGGAATGTATTTGCAAATCTATAGATCAAAAATGTATTTCTTGTGACAAATTTGGACAACGGCAATCAATATTTAAAGGGGAATCTACTTTATCAGATTTTTGTGATTGGCTTTTCAGTAAGGAACATAAAGGGACAACAGCTATTGCTCACAATTTAAGAGGTTTTGATGGACAGTTTATTTTAAGGCACCTCATTGAAACTGGTACAACAACTCCTGATGTAATTATGAATGGGAACAAAATTCTTTCACTTAAAGCTTGTGGTATTAGACTTATAGATTCTTTAAATTGTCTTTCAATGAGATTGGCACAATTTCCTAAAACATTGGGCTTGACAGAATTAGCAAAAGGTTATTTCCCCCATTTGGCAAACACACAAGCTTATCAAAATTATATTGGCTCTTATTTAGATTCCACATTGTATATGCCAGATTCAATGTCTCCATCAGATAGGGAGGATTTTATCAAGTGGTACAAACAAAAAATTACTAGTAATGCCAGTTTTGATTTTCAGAAAGAAATGGAATTATACTGTAAATCAGATGTAGATATCTTACGTAGGGGGTGTGGGGAATTCAGACAAAAATTTATAGATAGTGAAGGCATAGATTCCCTGAGAGAAGCATTTACCCTAGCCGATGCATGTACAAAAGCTTGGAGAAAAAATTCACTTCCAGAAAACAAAATGGCAATCATTTCAGACATAGGTTACCCAGCTAAAGTCAAATACTGTATTAAAGCCATTAGATTTTTACAGACACTTGCACAGAAAGAAAACATACATATTCAACATGCACTTAATGGTGGGGAGGTTCAAATAGGGGGATATTATGTTGATGGGTTTCACAAAGACAAAAATACAATCTTTGAATTTTATGGATGTGTGTGGCATGGGTGCATAACATGTTACAAAGACAACAGACATGAGAAAAATCCAGTCAATTTGTTAAATTACCAAACTCTATACAACAAAACACAGGAACGCATACACCATTTAGAATCATTAGGGTATAACATGAGAATAACATGGGAACATGAACTTGATGATTTTTGCAAATCAAATCCTGAAGTAAAATCAACATTAAATTCATTTTTTCCAAACATGGACCCTATTAAACCACGTGAAGCATTATTTGGGGGAAGAACAAATGCCATTAAATTACATCATCAAATAGACCAAAACACAGATAATGAAATAAAATACATAGATATCTGTTCACTCTATCCTTATGTCAATAAACACAGAGAATATCCAGTAGGTCATCCACAAATACTCACAAAAGAAAACATAGACATGAATAATATAAGACAGTACAGGGGACTTATCAAATGTAAAGTTTTACCACCACAATCTCTACACATGCCAGTATTACCAATTCATTGCAACAAGAAAATGGTTTTTACACTTTGCAATACATGTGCAGAACAAGAATTAGACAAATGTGAACACACACCAGACCAATGCAGTATTACAGGTACATAGACATCTGTTGAACTTTTTAAAGCTTTTGGGATGGGATACACATTACTTGACACTTATCAGATTTGGCATTGGGAAGAATGGTCTTCAGAAATTTACAAACATTATGTGAACAAATATTTAAAAATGAAACAAGAAGCCAGTGGATATCCAGATTGGGTGAAAACAGAAACAGACAGAGACACATTTAAGAAAGACTATGCACAAATTGAAAACATACGTTTGGAAAATATTGAAAAAAAATCCAGGACAAAGATCATTTGCTAAAACCATGTTAAACTGTTTATGGGGGAAAAGTGCACAAAACAATTTAAAAACAAAAACAGAATACATACAAGACCCATCAAGATATTTTGACCAGATACAAGATAAAGACATCATTATTAAAAATGTTGAATTGTTTGATCATGAGAAATGTATTTTAGTCAATTACACAAAGTCTACAGATGTTTATGAACCTCACAAATCAACTAATGTTGCAGTTTCATCTTTTGTCACAGCTTATGTACGAATGGAATTATATAAAGTAATAGGACGTTTGGGTAGACGCGTATTATACTTTGACACAGACAGTTGTATTTACATCCATAACCCCACACTTTGGAATCCACAAATTATAAACAGTAGGTTAGGTCAATGGACAGATGAACATCCAGATGCACAAATTATTGAATATGTAGGATTAGGTCCAAAAAATTATGGTTACAAATACATTAAAGATGGTCAAATACACACTTCATGTAAAGTTAAAGGAATCACATTAGATTACAATACATCACAGAAAGTCAATTTTGAATCCATGGTGGAAAGTGTACAAGACAGACACAATTACAAAATGAACATTGAATACACACATAGAATTAAATGCAACAAGAACAGACAAGTCACAAGTGAAAAACAAACCAAAACATTTAGATCTGTGTACACAAAACGTTTTGTGGTGGATAAATATGACACAAGACCTTATGGGTTTAAGGTATAAAAATTACTCTTCAGATTTCTCATTTCAAGTTTTAACAAGAACAGACATGTCACAAGTGAAAGACAAACCAAAACATTCAGATCTGTGTACACAAAACGTTTTTGTAGTGGATAAATATGACACAAGACCTTATGGCTTTTAAGGTATAAAAATTACTCTTCAGAATTCTCATTTCAAGTTTGAACAAGAACAGACATGTCACAATTGAATTACAAACCAAAACATTCAGATCTGTGTACACAAACCGTTTTGTAGTGGATAAATATGACACAAGACCTTATGGGCTTGAGGTATAAAAGTACCCTTCAGATTTCTCATTTCAACTTTGAACACTGAGAAGGTAAGATGTCTCTACCACTCAATCCTACTTATCCTATATACTTGTCAGAGTTAAGAAGACTTTCGAGTTTTAGTATGACTACAAATCCTATTTTAAAATCCAAGAAAGAAGAATTAGCTAAAGCTGGATTTTTCTATGTGGGAGATGGTAAAGTAAAATGTTTTGTATGTGGACAAGGTTTAATGAATTGGGAAGAAAAAGATATTCCTTTGCAAGAACATGTTAAGTGGTCACTAAATTGTTCTTATATTCAACTGATAAGAAATTGTCAATTATACAAACCACCAACAAGTATGCAAACACCCCCAGATAAAATATTATCAGTGATGGATTATGGATTCACTTTAAATCAAATATTTTCAACAATGAAAAATAATGACAAGTGTTTAGATGATTTTCCAGATTCTAAGTCTTTATTTGCACTCATGGTGCTAAATGATCAAAGTACATCATTTAGTACCATAATTGCAAGACAAGCTGCAGGACAATTCAAAACTAAGTTAGATAAAATGTTTTCAGATAATGTAGGAAATGATTTTCCTGACTGTCCTGATGTACACAGTGCATGCTGTAATATAGTACCTGATGCACAAAATACATCAGAACAGACAAAAGAATCATCACTTTGATTTCAACCATGGAACCAGTAAGACGTATCTTAGACAACAAGATTACACGTAAGGCATTATTATATGCATTTTAATTGATCACTCCTGGTTATCTAACAATAACAAAAGAGTTTATTCATAATCAATTGGGAAAAGATGAAATGTATGGGGAATTTTGTAATGCATTACAAATCATGAATGCTTTTTACAAAGATAATATAGAAAATATTTGGACAAGAGTTGTGTGGGGTAATATAATTTATGATAAAGAAATCATTAATTACTTGTATAGACAATGTGTACCACAAATAGATAGAAGAATAGATTCTTCAGAAACTGTATTTGAGTTAAAAACACCCTTAAAACGAATACCTACTAAAAGACATGAAGAAGGTATGGAATCAGAAAGTATATAAGTGAATGATTTGACAACTCTTATTCACACACAAATACAATTATGGCATCGAGTGAATGTTTATTGTTTCAACACCCTTGTAATATCTTTATTTCGGGACCTAGTGGTTCAGGAAAAACAGAATTTGTCAAAAAGCTTATTGATAAGAAACATGACTTATTTCGAATTCCCCCACAAAAAATCATTTGGTGTTATAAAGAATGGCAAAATACATATACTTTACTTAAAGAAAGTGAAGATATTAAATTCATAGAAGGTATCCCTGATGATGAATATGAAATTGTCAGTGATGTCACTATTCCCCATCTTGTAGTTTTTGATGATATGTTAGGAGATAAAGATGAAGAAAAAATTAAATTATGGTTCACACGAAAAGGACATCATAGAAATGCAAGTGTCATTTACATTACACAAAATATGTTTCAACAATCTAAATCTAGTCGTACCATAAGTTTAAATGCACATTATATGATTTTATTTAAAAATACCAGAGATAAAGGGCAAATTAAAGTATTGTCAAATCAAGTTCAATTACCACATTTAAATGCATGTTATCAAGATACAACAAGTATTGATCATGGTTATTTATTAATTGATTTTCATCCTAGAACTCCTGAGTCTTTGAGATTAAGAACTGATATTTTTCATCCTTGGGTAACACAAAATGAACGAGGTCCCATCATTTATACAAAACTATAAATTTCCCATGTTCTAATGAGTTGGTGTTAGTTAGTCAAAGTTTGTCAATGACTACACATCATCATGGTACCATTCATACAATCTTTGGAACAACTTGGTCAAGAAACAAGTCCATTTGCAAGACAAAAATTACTTAAGAAAGGTTTTAAGAAAATTTTAAAATGGTTTACATTAGCAAGTAGAATCATACTTAATAAGAAAATTAAATTGCCAAAACAAACATTAACCTACATGGATAAACATAAACAAGATCTTGAACAACTTGCAAATCCCAGAGTTGATCTTGCAACAAAACAAAACATTATTTTAAAACCAGGAGGTGGTGGATTTTTTGGTGGTGTTATCATTCATAATTTAATTCGATGGGATGGTCATAAGACAAGTAGATCATTCTATTCACCATTCAAAAAAACAAAGAGTAAGAAACAAAAGTCACCTAAAAGGAAACGAAAATCCCCTAAGAAAAGATCAAATAATTCATCAAGTTCTAGAGAGATAAAAAATCAACAAAAGGTAGGACCTAAATATATGTACACAAATTTTGAAACTGCACCTCATAGATCTCCATCTACAAAAACAAAAGCATTACTTGTGAAAAATCTTCAAACACAAAGAAAAGTATCACCACTTAAGTTAACACGTGTAGTGTCAATAACAAAATATGGTGTTAGAGATCATAAATCAATGTATTCTCTACAAAATACACAACATGTACCATTAAAAGAAAAGATTCCCACAATGGCACATTTTACAGCTTTAAATACACCTAAACCTGTTAAAGGGATAAGGTCTTACTTTAAATAATATAAAGTTTGCACATGTATATATAAATAGCATTACATTTTTATATTTGTTTCATTTATTCATTTGATTCTATAAGAGCAAGATGGTGAGACAAAATAAGAAACAAAAAATTCCTTTAGTTAAAAAATATGGTGGTATGTTAATAAGTTTAAGTCAAACTCCTCCAGCACTTCAAAAACAAATTATGAAAAATGCACCTAAAGAATTAATTAATTGTGTGTCAGAATGCTGTCATAATCTTTTAAAAGGCAACATACATCTAACAAAAAGTCAGAAACAAAAATTACATCCAAAGCGTCAACAACTACGAGCACTCACTAGTAAATCAATAACTCTTAAAAAGAAAAAACAAATTTTAAATCAAAAAGGTGGTTTTTTACCATTACTTGGTTTACTTGGGCCTGCTATAGGAGTTGCAACAAATCTTGCAAATAAATTAGTCAGTAAAATATGAAAAAGATGGCTATTGTACCTTATCAAATGTTAGAAGATATGCAACGTTTTAGAAATGAAAAAGCTCAAAGACCAAGATTACCCCATAACCCACAAGTTACAAATACTGCACAACTTCAAAATGATTTATCATCTGTGTTAGGAAATTCAGAGTTGTCCAAAAGTGAGAAAGAACAAAAGTATGGGGAAACTTTACAAAAATTTCAAATGTCACATAAGAAGGCATTACAACCAACTTTGGTTCCATTGCCTGAGTCAGGAGAAAAATCATTATTTTTACGAGATCGTATTATAGAAAGTGTCCCTGTTACAATGAGATGTAAAGCAACTTCATTATTATCTGCTTTATCATCTCATCCACACATGAGTTGGGATGATCAGGGTGCATTAAGTTACGATGGAGAAGTCATAAAAGGTTCAAATATCATAGATTTAGTCAATGATGTTCTTAGACACCGAAAAGGTTTTAAACCGAGTGGATGGGAAATGTTTAGTCATGGATTAAAAGATATAAATATCCCTCAAGATTTTGTTGGTAATCGTGAACATTGGTTATGGATGAATAGACAACCTATACCCAAACCCTGTAAATATCAAAGTTCTCCAGAAGATAGTTGGTCTGAAACTCCTCAATCATCCCCTCCAAAACGTTAAGTCCGTCGAGGTCATAGAGTGCAGTGGAGTGAAGACACACCAAAGTCAGCATTAAAGCATAAATTGACAAAACGTAGATTATCTGAAAAATGGGAGGCTTATTGAATGATTTATTAACTGAAATATATTACAATACAAAACATCCTGATGGTTATGGTGGTATACAAAAATTGTACAAAGCAGCTCATAGTAAAGATAATTCTATCACAGTTGATCAAGTGAAAAAATGGTTGAAAGGAGAAAGAACTTATACTTTACATAAACCCATCCGTAAAAAGTTTTCAAGACGTAAGACTATAGTGGGTGGTATTGATCATCAATGGCAGATTGATTTAGCAGACTTACAAAGTTTACAATCTTACAATGACCAATTTCGTTATTTAGTTTGTGTTATTGATGTATTTTCCAAATATGCATGGGTAATACCCATTCACAATAAATCAGGAGAGACATTAACAAAATCTTTTCAGAGTATTTTAAAAACTTCTGGACATAAACCATTATCATTACAATCTGATAAAGGTTCTGAATTTAAAAATAAAGATGTACAAAATTTTTTAAAGAAACAAAACATTCATTTCTTCACAACAGAAAATCCTGAAACCAAAGCTAGTATTATTGAACGTTTTCAATGCACATTGAAAATACGAATGTGGAAATATTTTACACACAAACGTACATTAAGATACATTGATACGTTGGAAAATTTAGTTGATGGATATAATCATAGTTTTCATTGAAGTATTCAGAGAACTCCTGCTTCAGTATCATTAGAAAATGAAGTAGAAGTATCTCAACATTTGTATGGTAAAAAAAAATCTAAAAAGAAAAAAATACAATTTAAAGTTGGTGATATAGTACGTATTAATAAAACCAAACGTACATTTGAAAAAGGGTATTTACCAAATTGGACAAAAGAATTATTTAAAATTACTCATGTAAAACATACAATACCACCCACTTATAAACTTGAAGATATGGGTGGTGAAAATATACAAGGGACATTTTATCCACAAGAAATTCAAAGTATAAAAGATGATAAAAAATATATAATTGAATCAATTCTTAATAGACGGTCAAGACGTGTGGGGAAGAAAATTATTAAAGAACTTAAAGTACATTGGGAAGGTTATCCAAAGAAATTTGATAGTTGGATAGCAGAATCAGATTTGATATAAAAAGAATATGTCATCAAATGAAACTTCATTACCTAATGAAACCACAAGTGTTGATGTACAAAGTCAACAAAGTCAACAATTTAAAATTTGTGGAAATCGAGTTGCAAAAAATCAAGTCACTTATTTCACACAGATTATTATCATTTATGGTATTATAATTACTGCCATTGCACATTTGAGTTTACAAAGCCCTGATAAAGAATTGTGGTTAGTGTTATTAAGTAGTTCATTGGGATATATTCTTCCAAGTCCAGGTTTAAAATATTTGAAACAACCACAAGATAAGAAAAATGAATTCATTTTACGTAACACTTCTGAGTGATAGTTCTATGGATATGTTTCCAAATAATAACCAATGTTGTTTTCAAACACAATTGTCTAAACCCATTCATGTTGATAAAGAACATTGGGAAGTGGGATTAGTTGAAGTAATTTTACCTTTGGAAGCAAAAAATATTACAGATGAAGAATCTGTTTTTAAAATCTTTGTGACAGATAGCAACATATCAAATCGTATTAATAAAACGAAATTGAAACATACATTACACAAAGGTGTTGCTGCTGTTGAATTAAATATTTTATCAGGTGCATATTCAAATGGCGCTCATGTCATAGATGCAATGCAAACAGAAATTCAAGAAAAACTTGGAGACATATTTAAATCATTTGATGTATTATTATTATTTCATGTTGGATTTTCAAGTCTCCAAGGGCGTGTAAAAATAGTAGGAAATAGTATTGGGAAAGTGGGTATTAAAATGTCAGAAAGTTTATTACAAAAACTGGGATGTAAAGATAGTTTTCCTGTCATTTTTCCTAAAACATCAAAAGATGCATTTAAATATAATGTGGACTTAAATGTGGATTTCAATCAAATCTTTATTTATGCTGACATAGCAGATTATACATTTTTAGGTGATATTGAAGCACCTATTTTACGTGTGATTCCATTTGAATCACATAAAGAGTCTCTACATACTCATATAGAATTTGATAATGTACATTACGTACCAGTATCAAAATCTTATTTTGATCAGATTAGTATAAATATAAATGAGAACACTGGTAAACCCATTCAGTTTGTAAGTGGCAAGACAGTTGTCAAGTTGCATTTCAGACAGAGACATAAATTAAATTTGTAAAAAATGATGCCTGTGTATCAAGGTGTACCACGGCAATATGGATATGGATTAGGGTCTATTTTTTGCACAGCAATAAGAACAGCTGCATCACTTATAATACCAATTGCAAAAAATGCATTTCAAACCTTAAAGAGAGATGGATTAAGACATGGTTTAGAAATAGCAAATGAATTGATAAAAAAACGTAAAGCACCTAAAGACATTTTATTAACTCATGGAAAAGATCTTTTGAAATCAGTTGGTGAATGTGCTTTAGGTATAAAAAGACAAAAACAAGAACGAAAACGTCAGTCTGTGGTTCGTTCTCGTAGAGGTAAGACACTTCAAAGACAAGCTTATTCAAAACGAAAATCAAGACCACTTGATATATTTGATTGAAAAAATCATGATGTTACATGGATCTTGTGAACATTTTGGTAGTAGTTTTGATCCAGATAATGTATCACCAACATCAAGTGGTATAGAAAATATTGGTGAAATTGAACAATTTCCTATTGCATCTTTAAATAATTCTTCACCAATAGAATTTTTAATTCCAAGACAAACAACCAAGTGGTTAGATCTTGCAGCATCTACACTTGAAGTTCAATTTAAAATTACAAAACAAGATGGGAGTGTTTTGGCTGGAGATACACATATTGCTCCTATCAATAATTGTTTTCATAGCATGTTCAGTAAAATTGATGTTACACTGAATGGCAATCTTATCACCACCAATACAGATCTTTATCCTTATAGAGCATATTTTGAGAATTTTCTTAGTTATTCAAGAGATGTGAAAAAAACACATCTAGCTGCTTGTGAGATGTGGTATACAGATACTCCTGGACACCACACAGAAACAAGTAAAGCTTCGTCAAACAAAGGTTTGACTGAACGAGCTAAAATAATTGGTGGTAGCAAAAATGTACATCTAAGAGGAAAACTGCATTTAGATCTGTTTGTGCAAGATAAGTATTTACCAAATGGAGTTGAGATGAGAATTAAATTGCATCGTGCTCCAAATAAATTTTGTTTGATTGGTAGTGAAAATAGAAATTCAAAAAGCCATATTCAGAATACCAGCATTGGATTTATTTCCAAAATTTGCGAATGATCTTAATGCACAAATAGATCGAACAAATTATAAAATGCCCATAAGACGTAGTGAAATTAAAACTTTTACTATTGGAAGTGGTCTTCGTTCAAAAATAGAAGACTATCTGTTTCATAAACAGATGCCAAAACGTATTATTCTTGGTTTAGTTAGTAATAGAGATATAAATGGAGATATTGGCACTAATCCATTTAATTTTCAACATTTCGATTTGAATAAGTTGGAAATCACAATAGATGGACATTCCATTAAAGCACGTCCCTTTGAACCGAATTTCGAAGGTGGACTTTATCTAAATTCATATTTATCATTGTATGAAGCTATGGGCTATTTTGGACAAAATCAATCATTTAATTTATCTTTGCAGGATTATGCAAAAGGGTATACCCTTTGGGGTATTGATCTGACACCTGATCAGAGTAGTAGTGGGCCCTTGGCTCACTCAATAAAGTCTGGCAATCTTAGGTTTGAACTTCAGTTTGCTCAAGCTCTTCCAGAAGTGATCAACGTTGTTGTCTATGCAGAATTTGATAGTGAGATAGAAATCAACAAATTCAGAGAAGTGATATTTGACTATTAAACAAGATGAGTCAGTGTGAACATTGCAAGATGTGTAAAGAAAAAATACAAACATTATTTCAAGAATGTGTAGTGATAGAACTGACAAAATCCATTCAACAGAAAATGAAAAATATCTGTGAAGAAGAAAATCGAACCAACACAACAACATTAATAGATATGAACATTGCAAAGTGTTTACAGAAAGTGTGTCCAGTGAATATACTATATAATCTACACAAGAGAGCAAGAAAAATAAACTTATTAGAATATTGTGCTCATATAGACTTTGAAATAGACTGCCAAAAAGACATTCAAAAGTGGGCAGATTTAGTTAAAAGAGACGGGTCATATTATATAGCATATCTTGATTAACGGCTCCGTGCCAGCCTTTTTCAAGGCTAAGAAGATGGAAACCATACAATTACAAACTATACTTGACAGTTCTCAAAGGTTATCATCCTTAAATGGAAAAGTGTGTTCAAAAGACTTGTTACCAAAACAAAAACCTAAACACAGACAAGCATATATTGTGAACACAGATTCATCAAAAGAACCAGGAGAACATTGGATAGCAATATATTTTAAAGACAATCATTCTGCTATCTACTTTGATTCATATGGTTTACCACCAATAGATAGAGACATATATAATTTCATAGTGAAAAATACAGATTCCTGGACAATAAATACAATGAGACTACAAAGTGAATTTACTGTTGTGTGTGGAATGTACTGTATATTTGCTTTAGATCATCTTGCAAGAGGATATGATTTAGTGACAGTTCTTACTATCAAATTTGATCCAAGAAATTTCCAAGAGAATGATAGAGATGTTCGACGATGGTTTGAGCAAACTTATAGACATTATTTGAAATAACTGTAATAAATATCAGGTGTCAAAACAACCCCACAGAGGTAATTTTTTTACATTTTTTAGTTTTTAAGTTCTTTTATTAAAGTCAATCATCTATTATATAATTTTCGCCAGACATTTGTGTAACAGAGAGATAGGGTTTTTAGTTACTTTTTATATTTGTTTCAAAATCAGATCACTTGAGTGATATCAGTTTTTTTATCTGACTCCCAAGATTTTTTTCAAAAAATCTTGGGTATCAAATAAAAACTAGCATAAAAAAGAATCTTGATGTAAATAGGTTTTCTCATGGATAGGCAAACTCAGATCTCGGTGTATATATGTTCAGAGTTCATTTCAATATAATGATTCAACTTTAAATACAGTTTTGTGTTTTGTTAAAACCTCTGTGATAGTTTTGTCGATTTTGTTAGGTTAGTCCTATAATCCCTTTTTTATCACCGTGTCCCTATTATTTCCCAACAGTAAAAAAGAGTTAAGAGTCATTTCTCTTTTTCACTGTGAGTATTAGGTTTTAATATTGTATGCATACTTATCAAAAACTTTTATAGTGTAACCTGATATACAGTTTATACTGTAGAGATAATTTTGATTGCTAAACATACAATGAATACTATTCTTACTATAGAAAAAAAACAACTATCACAGAGAGTTCGACCACAACGCGAATCCCTAAGTTTTTTTTATTTTGTGCATGTGTTCTTGTGTTTTATTGTAAGCATAATTTCCTTATGCTCACAATAAAACACAAGAAGACACACAAAATGCCATTTCCCCATTTATAGAAGTTGTGTGCACAAAGTGGAGAGATGACAACCCAAAACAATATGGATAACCCCTAATATAAAATGATTTAAATTAATATAGACATTGGGTCACACTCTAGGGAGGGAACTGTTTTTTGTCTTTTTATATAACAAAGACTTGATTGTGTACATGAGAAGATATAACTCTTTCTAATAGTGTGGTTGGCCCTTATAAGGGCCGTTTTTTAAAAATCTTCAGTTCCGTAGAGAGCTATGTGGTAAAGCCATCTCTGCTTCGGTGAAGAATTCACCTTCCCACACGCCTATGGTTGTTGCTAGCATCTCTTCATCTGTAAAGCAATCTTGCTCCCATGTGTAGCTTTTCCCCACAAGAGCTTCCTCCTGCAAATGTACGGGAAGATCAAACCAGTGTTTAGGTCGATTCTTGTACTGGATCTCCCCGAACGGACGTGTGGCGGATTTGACGAAAGGGTGGTCTTCAATCTTCTTAAGTTGTTCTTTCATGGAAGTGTTGCCGACCACCACTTTCTCAAAGCCAAGGCGAATTCTTCATCGGCCCTCTGTTTCTTGGTTCTCTTATAACTCTCTACGGAACTGTAATTGATCTTCGTTGGCTCCATGTCTTTTTCCTCTCTGTCAAAAGATGATTTTCTTAGTCAGATGATGAAATGTATCCAAATCCTCAACTCACCTTCTTTTTATAGACAATGCGAGGATCGGAAATGCACTGAAGAACGCTCACGCGACAATTTTGATCGAGTGCGGGAAAAAATTGTTGACGTCGGACGGCTGTGATAGTAAACGTCTGTTATCAACAATTTTTTCCCGCACTCGATCTAAATTGTCGCGTGAGCGTTCTTCAGTGCATTTCCGATCCTCGCATTGTCTATAAAATCTAACACACATTCCAGACAATTCATTTGATAAAAAGCAATCGCCTGTTCTGCATTCAATCATGGACGAATACAATATACTAGATGATTTTAACGATTTAATTCGTATTGACAACTCATTGATGACACAGCAGAGAATACCAAACCAAAAGGATACCATACCAAGTGAGAGGGTGAATAATACTTTTTCACAAGATGAAAAAAATTAAACATTATTACAGAAAATCTTGGAGACTCTGCAAGACATGAAATCATCTCACCAAAAGATTGTTCTCCCAACTGATAAGATTACAGTTCCTATAGAATTCAAAGTGTCATCTCTTCCTTTAACAGTACCATATGAGTTGGCGGAACCGACACCTCAACCTAAGAGAAAAAGGGCATGTCAAGCACGAAAACAGTTAGTGACTACATCCACACAAACAGATAAAGTAATTCAACAACCTATTCCAGAGGAAGAATCATCTGATGATATTGTTAAACCTAAAAAAAAGAAACGGGTACGATTCGATGGTCTTGGGCAATACATGAAAAATATTGCTAACTGTTGAGTGACTTGCACTACATTAAAACAAAAACAGCCCTTCTAAGGGCTACCCACACTATTAGAAAGAGATATATCTTCTCATGTACACAACCAAGTCTTTGTTATAAGAAAGACAAAAACAGTTCCCTTATCCTCCAGTGATAAACTTATAAGCAAAAATGTACTATAAGAGCTGGTCATAATGCATGATGCGGAGGCACTATAGACCTAAGATCTGAAACTTATAGACCCAAGAACTTATAGACCCAAGAACTTATAGACCCAAGATTTGTGAAACTTATAGACCCAAGAACTTATAGACCCAACATGTATGCACTGTGTCACCAGTGCATACATGTTGGGTCTATAAGTTCTTGGGTCTATAAGTTTCACAAATCTTGGGTCTATAAGTTCTTGGGTCTATAAGTTCTTGGGTCTATAAGTTTCAGATCTTGGGTCTATAGTGCCACCCCCAACTACTCACTATGTTCTGTTAAAAACTATTTGGAAGTGTCAAATAGAAATGTAAATTACTTTATAACCTGGACGAATTTAAATTCTTACTTTGCAGCTACAACAGGCTACAGAATAATTTTTCTCATGACATTAACTCTGTTGGCGTGACAGGCGACTAAAGTCGACAAACGTCGGACCGCGGAAAGGTACTGCAGTAGTCATTTTAGCCAACTGTGTGTGTCTGTTTCTAAGTGATTTTAACCCTTTACCCAACACAGACGATATCAAAAATTATTATTTTAAATATCTTTTTTTGAAACTTTTCAAAAAATTTCAACAAAACCATATCATGTGACCCCTCGTTGGAACGAGCTCGTTCCAACGAGGGGTCACATGATATGGATTTGCGGGAATTTTTTGAAAAATAATGTTTTTTTCAACTGCTGAAGTTGCATTGTTCTCGGGTGGATGCGGCCGATTTGTGGGTAAAGGGTTAAACAAAGATACGTATTCCTATGTTTCATGCACCATTTATGTCCTATCCATAAACAACGATATCGTCCCTTGAAAGTGTCGAAAGGTGCCATTTAAATATATACAGAAAATCATTTGAAATAATGTCAATGAGATCACTAGAACATGTTTTAAAATAATAACGCTTTAGTCTAACAACCTATACTTTCTGTAAAATTCCTGATGAATATTAGGCGCTAAGAATTCTGTTTCCCAGATTATTCCTCGCCAAAAGAGTTAATGGCTTGAAAAGTAATGCATGGAAATGGAACCAAGAAATATCTAGTCGTTCCATCTACAATACAAGAAAACTGGGTTGCTGCCACAGCACAGTGCGTAGGATTTCCGACTTTACAGAAAGAGAAGAAAAAACACAACAAACTCAGGAAAACCTTCTGCTCCGATGATCCATGATTTGGCAATTTATTGTGAATGTGCTAATCAAGAAATAAGCAATTCATGGTAGAAAACCAGACCATTGTAATATTTTACCGACAATCCACTCCCTCTGTTCTAACAAGTACGAATCTTATTAAGCACACACCAATGGAGGCGATGTTCAGGAGTGTCAGTCACAGTCCAAAGATCAGATCGGAGGGCGAAATGGCCCTTCTTGCCCTTGGTCATCTTGGGCTTGGAAAGAGGGAAATAACAAACTCAGCCCAATTAGCCGTTGTGTTCATCCGTATATATTGATGGTTTTATATTTCAATTCATATTATGAACAAATAGAGTGGTATTTGTGTAGATGAGATCGCGATCGGGTCGCGTCGAAGCCGTAAAAATAAGCGGACTGTCACCTGCAGAATGAATTCCCCAGAGAGTGAATTTACAATTATCCTCTGTGAACTTCAATCTAAATTACGTTCTCAAATCTAAACAGAACGAGGTACCCAGATGATAAATTGACCTACTGTATGGGATAACATCAGCAAATTCACCCTCTTGGAACCTCATTCTGCAAATGAGAGAGGGAATGCTTATTTCCAGGCTTGGTCGCGACACAATAGTATACAAGTGGGTCGAAGAATCATGACTGAAATGTTTCGAAATCATGATCGAATCACCAGTAAAAAGAAACAAACATCTGAGATCCGATGTTCTAGGAATTCTTTTGTGACGGGTAAGATTCTGCAGTGCTAAGGGAGAAAAGTGTAAAGATTATATCGACCTGGATACCAATCCGATGGAAATGCTCTGTCCGGTTTCGTAATTACGGTTCTGCATTTATTGAAATAACTTGGTGATCTGTACTGATCAGGGGCGTAGGAAGCTTATAATATTGGGGAGGGGGGAGGGGGGGGGGGGTATTGTAAACGGGAGCTTGTAGGGGACAGCACGGTAGCCAAACGTAGCCAAACCCGGGGGAGAGTGCGGGAGGGGGATACGAGGACAATTTGTGAAATATGAACTAGTGAGAGCTCATTTCCTCGCATCTCACGTGAAAAAATCAAGGTATCGTTGCTGTTAATTTTTTATGTCTATCCCTTTAGGTAACAGTTGAATAACTATTTTTTTTCATTTTTTGTCTCCAAAACATAGGTTATCACCCCTCAATGGAACGAGCTCGACGAGCTCGTTCCAATGAGGGGTCATAACCTATGTGTTTAAGACAATAAATGAAAAAATCATTAAAATTTATTGGCGATTTTTGAGAATTGCGCTTGCCGGTTTTGGCCGTTACGTTGGGTAAAGGGTTAGAGGAGGATGTATGTCAGAGATGTTAACCTATCAAATCAGTCAGTGACATTGGCTACCAACGTTTCTATGCACTGCAAATGGTGTAGATCATAGTTTTTATGTGCGCCTGTATGATGTAGAATGTGCAGATGTATGTGGTTATTTCCGTGTAGATACTAGATATGATTTACAAAGTTTTGAAAATGTTTGGGGGGCTGGGTAAATACCCTTACCCACCCCCCCCCCCCCCCCCCCCCGATTCCGACGCCACTGGTACTGATCTACATGGGAGACAAGCTTACGCTTCTTACCAGAAGTCGTTGAATGCCGATTTTACGTCAATCAAACACATAGACTTTCTGGAGAACACCTAGTTGATCACGTGGGTGTTATTAACAACTCTTCAATTGTCCATACGCAAGTCCATTGTAATGTCCAGTGCAATAAATAAACTTTATTTGTATGTTTTGGTTAATATTTTTTGTTTCGTCGTTTAAGAATAATAATAATATTTGGCCTGTAGCTGATTTATCGCGATCCTCCTTTGACACGTGACTGGGTGGGACGTTTACACTGAACAACGAGCAGTTTTCGCTGTCCATGAAAAGAAATGTTTGAAAAATTAAAAATTTTAAACACAAATATTTTTTATGTAGGTTTATCTTTACTTCCAGAGTTGTTTCATTATATGTTAGGAATGAAATGTGAAAGTACTTATTTTCAGTTGTGAAAAAAAGAAATACTATGTTAAGTTTTCAATTTTCTGTTACGAAACTCAATATTGCGCATGTTAATGTGGTTGCTCGGTGGTTAAAATGTTGGATTTTAAACCGAAAGATTGACGGTTCAATCCCGCCCAGCGGTAACTGCGTTGTATGTTTGGGCAGTAGCGCTTTGTATCAATGTGTTCTGCGCGTCGGTGTACACTTTCCTTCGTTGTATGCTTGGGTAAGACACTTGATCCCGATTGTCCACGTGGAGGGTACGTAGCTTTGTTTACTAAAGTTGATTACTTTCCAAAGTGTGATTTACTGGGATTTCCGGGTTTGATTATAAACGATAACTTCACAAGGGAATTATGCAATCAACAATTGTGTCATGTATCCATGCGCGCAAACTCGTTCCAATGAGGGGGTCATAACGTATGTTTTAGAGAAAAAAAATGAAAAAATAATGAAAATTAATTGGCGATTTTTGAGAATAGCGGTTGCCGTTGCGTTAGGTAAAGGGTTAAATAATATAATTATCGTTAATAATGAAAAGTAATAAACAGAGTAATCGCTTGACTAGAGTGATTACGAGGAATAATTCATTCGAGGCGAGGGACTATATTGTAAAACACTCGTGCGCATTCACGCACTTGTGTTTGTACAACGACCCTCACCTCTCATGAATTATTTCACGTAACAACTCCAGTCAAACGATTGCTCTCTATGTCTTGTATGTTTTGCGGACCTCATCTGATGGATCCCATGTGATAACCCGCGTGGGTGACGTCCTTACCATTGTGATACGTGGTCTCAGTGTGCATGCGCAACGCTTGTTGTTAGGGTGATACGAGTTTCCGTCGTCTATATTGGAGGCCACCATCTTGGTTTCTATGGTAGCACGTTGTTGTTATGTGTCCCAAAACCCTCTAATAGTACATGGGTTTGTTTGGAGTGTGTGTTCGATCCAATGGATGTGTATCTAATTACCAATAAAATAATCCAACAGTTTCACAAAAAACTAGCGAAACAGACTTTATTTGGTACGCATTAACCCGGAATCCTCATTTTTTTAAATAATAGGACTGCTCCTTGGTATTAAAGTCAATTTAATTACCCAAATATACCCGACATTCACTCGAAATTACCAAACACCACCCACACCTACCGAAACGGACATGACGAAGCCATATTGTGGGCATATAAGAGTAGCACGTAGTGCTATAATGTGCGTTCTCTTCAACTAGAGTATCTTTACTGGCTAGACGTTTCCCAAATCCTTGGTTTTTACCTGTTATTCGGATTCTTTCAGAACCCTCTGCTTCTACCTATGCACCTATAAGCTATGCTATAGTTTATGTCTATTCAACCCTATTCGTTTGTTCTGGAGTGTACTCTGGTGGAGACTAGTAGTTCTAACCCTATTTCCAGTAGCTTTATTCTTGTTTCGTTTATCTGGACCATTCAATCAGTTCATGTTAGTGCAACTAACCAATCCGATCCACCCACTGTCACATCGTTCTCTAATACGAGTGTTCCTAAGAATAAGTCCAATACGAGCAGTAACTGGAAAACACATTGCTCGGATGACTCAAACCCCATCGAGGAAGACACACTTGATCCCGATTGTCCACGTGGAGGGTACGTAGCTTTGTTTACTAAAGTTGATTACTTTCCAAAGTGTGATTTACTGGGATTTCCGGGTTTGATTATAAACGATAACTTCACAAGGGAATTATGCAATCAACAATTGTGTCATGTATCCATGCGCGCAAACTCGGAAAACACATTGCTCGGATGACTCAAACCCCATCGAGGAAATAAGCTCTCGAGCAATTACTCGACCATGTGACCCCACATATGGCTCTACGACTCAACTTGGTATTTGAGGGTACCTATGACCTGGGGTATTGTATTATTTGAGGGTATCTTTGGAGGATGTTTTTTGAGGATACCTTTTGAGGATACCTGATGAGAATACCTTTTGGAGAATACCTTTTGCGGGATATTTATCTGGATTCTAGTACCCTTTCACTCTGGCGGCGTCTTGGCCACTACTACTATCTTGTTCTAGTCTATTTGTTCATTGATCAGTCTGTACTGTATTCATCCAATACTCTAGTGTTCTACCAGCCTTGCAGTTCTGTACCATTAAGGCCTTGTACCATTACTGTTAGCTGCCATTATTCTGTCCTGTTCTAGAGTCCCACCATTACTAACTAGTTGTACTACTACGACTCTTAGTACACTATTTCTGCTAAGAGCCCCAGTTCACATCACTAGCATTTCACTACTGCTTTCTCGAATAACTTTTTCATACCTATTCCAAGTTCCTTTAACACTTTACCTAACATGAAAAGCAGACGTCACTTGCAAACAAAATTCTTGATTAACTAATTCTTTTCATTTTTTGTCTCAAAAACATAGGTTATGACCCCTCTTTAGAACGAGTCGACGAGCTCGTTCCAAAGAGGGATCATAACCCATGTTTCTGAGACAAAAAAATGAAAAAATAATAAAAATTAATTGGCGATTTTTGTGAATAGTGCTGGCCGTTGTTTTTCCGTTACGTTGGGTAAAGGGTTAATGTGCCAAAAAGCCATGAGAATAATTGCGCAATGAGCAAATGAGCCATAGAGCAATTACTTGACCAAATGAATCCACATTCTGCTCTGAAACTCATATCCGTATTTGAGGATACCTACGACATGATGATGTACTATTTGAGGATACCTTTTGATGATACCTTTTGATGATACCTTTCGAGGATATCTATCTGAAAATAGTTATGGCTCCTAACCCTAATCAGCACCTGGCTTCTAGACCACCTATCACTTTCATTGCTCAAAGGCCACCATTTGTCTATAGTCACCACCATGTGTCCTATGATCAGCCTCTATTGTAGTCATCCAATACTATAGTCTTCCACCACAGTTGCAGTTTTGTACCACTACTGCCTGGTACCATTGCTGTTGGCTACTACTATTCTTTCCTTCGCTAGAGTGTTTCAAACCTTATTAACTTGTGGTACTACTGCGGCTCTTACTACACTACTGCCGCTAAGGGTCCCAGTTCTATCTGACTCCGTAAAATGGGATTCCCTGATTTGACATAAGCTCTCGAGGGTATTCCTCTTTTTCATTCAAGAATTTGAGTCGTTTGAGCAACGACGTTTTCAGTAACTGCTCGACAGCTCATTAGGATAACTTGGAATAGGTATGAAAAAGTCGTTAGAACAAACACACTGTACTCGACTATTTCTAGTCTACTTCTAGACTACTTCGGGCACATCTAGGAAGTATGACGTCGTGCTACAAGTCAATAATAGCGGTACAAAGCTGTAAGAGTGGTAGAAGATTATTCTACTGAGTGAATACAGTGGTGTTGGCTCACACGACTAAGGTTGGTGACTGTGGACATGTGTGGAGTTTAAGACCTATGGATGTCTTGGAGTGGCCTATTAGGTCGGACCAAATCGATATTACAGTTAAAACTAGACGTCCTGTCATGAAATGCGCATAAATAGCAGGTCGATCTGCGCGTTAATCTAAGCGTTACGGCCATAGTCAGGCTATGCAATTCTGTACATATGGCTTGTGCACAAGCAATGTTTCAGCCAATGGACCTCCGGGTAACCCGGAGGTCCATTGGCAGAAACATTGCCTGTGTTTGCTACGAGTAACCTGGAGGACATGGCATGCTTTGGATTCCATTCGTTATGGTAACTGCGCGCAATTCCTACGCGCAATTAAGCCTAGATAAGCGTACAGTTCGTGATAGGACTTCTAGTTTTAAGTGTAGGAGACATAATTATCTTCAAATACATATCCCGAAATATGTATCCTAAAAAAGGATTCCTCAAAATGATTCATTACCATGTCATGAGTATCCTCAGATTTCCGTATGTGCCTATGTGATGTGCGGAAATTGTACACAAGCGTTAAAGTTATTTAAATTTTGAAGTATTTTACTTATCTGCGAAGATTAGTAACATTTATATACTGTGCCTCCTATCTGGTGAGGTTCCATTTCTACTGCATATGGGTCAATTATCGATTCCGTCGTGTACCGTGATTCATATTTATATTTCGATACATATCGATTCATTTCACATTCTGTCATTTTATTATTATGTGCAATATTCTGAAAACTCATGTTTGTTGTATATTTATTTTATAGGTTTTAATAACCATGTAAATAAAGAGACCATTGGATACATCTAATAAAGTGTTATAGGACCCAGAACTCCCATTTTATTGATTTGAGGAGCTCACCTCGAGTTACACACATATCGGCGCATCCATCATATGCCTGTGTACACACTATGTACTAGCAGTTAAACGCATCTTGGGAAGTCAGAATACTTTATAAGGAGACGGGGGAAGTCATAACAAGAGATTGTAGATACATAGGTAGAAACCAAAGATTTGGGAAAATTCGAACAGTACTCCAGCTTAATGGATCGCACCTTATAACACTGCCTGCTACTCTTAAAATCCCGAAATGGGGCTCCTCGTGGAATCCGAATACGAGGTAGAAACCGGGGATTTGGGGGAAAATCTGAGCCAAATAAACCATTTTTCTGTGATTTGGGGAAATTGTCGGGTCTATTGGGTAATTAGATTGACATTTATACAAAGGAATGCGTCTTATAGCACTACCTGCTACTCTCATAAGCCCACAATGGCGGAATTCGAACCAAATAAAGTGATTTTGAGTGTTTTTTGGGGTGATTTGGGGATTTGGCGGGTATATTTGGGTAATTAGATTTACTTCTATTCAATCCAGCACATCCTCCGTATATACCCCATTTCTATTAGAAAATTTGGAGGTCACATAGCAACCACGTGCTACAATAGAACCCAAAATGGTAACCTCCAATATACAAAATGGATAATGGAAACACGTGTCACCCTAACAACACGCGGTGTGCATGCGCTCTGACACTCTGTATCACTATGGTAATTAAGTCACAAAATGGAAGCTCAAGCGGGCTACCATGACAATACAACATGGCGTCACTGGGTCACGTGACATGACATCACTTCCGAGATCTATCACAGAGGTCCACAAGATGGTGGTCGTCCGGGTACATGATATACAACTTTCATTACATTTCAGAATATTATGCAATGGGGTCAGAAAGTCTCATTCAGTAGATATATTTGGTACAAAAAATAGTTATTTCGATAGGAAGAGAACTGAAAAACTTTCTTGGAAATACTGTCGATACGAAAGAGGTCAGAGAACTGAAACAGGTCGCTATTTGATCGACATTCTTTGTCCGCCATCGTGCTCACAACGCTATTCCACCTGTCACCGCATTTTGCTGGGTACCTGGGAATGTTGGTACCTCCGGTAACACCCGAACAGACAGTCCCACAAAACAGGTCTTAAACCAACCAATAACTGATTTTAGGATTCCCTTCTGTGATTACAAATCACATATCTGTCGATAATGTAATCTACATGGCCGTCTGAATGAAATGGTGCGACAAATAACAAAGTCCGTCGCATTCGTCTAAATGTTGCGGATAATTACATGTCTGGTAACCTTTCTTGAAAAGAGCATGCAATATTGACACGAGGTCATTTGGTCATATAAGACTTACACATTCCGTTTCGTTAGGGGGTAATATGCGGCCGGCGTGACAGGAATGATAGTCAGTAGGAAAATTAGTCCCTCTGGACTATTATTCCGCGGAATTATAGTCCTAGGTCTAACATTTCTAGGAATAGTAGTCCGGCGGACTACTATTCCTAGAAATGTTAGACCTAGGACTATAATTCCGCGGAATAATAGTCCAGAGGGACTAACGTTTCTACGGACTATCATTCCTGTCACGCCTGAATGTGTTCTCTGCCAACGTCTGTTGAAATCTAACACTCTCTATCAGATTGTACTGGTTTTAATGACATCAGACGCCGACGTTAAAGTGTACCGTCTTTGAGAGAACTATTTTAAACCACCACTTCTCACCAAATTCTATCGTTTCTCAAAGAAATCAAGTTTTCTAATAAGTTTCAGTTTTTTAATCTTTTTTATTACATCTCATTTCCAAAACATATTCCTGTCATCAGGTTTCGTCTTCACGGTATTCCTTCATTTTATCACGACTCTCTATCTATTCATTTCGATGTCATGATCATGTACATTTTCATGTTTTTCTCATATACTTCACATTTTGATGGAATCGTTTTACTCTACATGACTATTTTTCGCCACGATATACATGTAGTATCGGACGCTTATGTGACGCTAATAATAACTAAATAAATAATAAATATATAAATAAATAAATAAATAAATAAATAAATAAATGAATACATGAATGAAAGTAATGAAGGCTGTCGCTATGGCGAAAAGCATTTAACACTGAAATCCCCATACCTCAAGACTGTCACTATGGCGAAAAAAATAACATAGGATTTTCCATAGGGTTTTTTCGCCATAGTGACATATTTTTCGCCATAGTGACATTTTTGGATGCAGAAAAAAAATTTTAAAATCCCCTAAGAAAAAACCCTATGGAGAATCCTTTGTTATTTCTTTCGCCATAGTGACAGCATTGGAGTATGGGGAATTCAGTGTTAAATACTTTTCGCCATAGTGACAGCCTTCACTTCTCTTGCATCTGAGAAACTAGTTGTGTTTATATTTTATTAATTTATTCCTAATTTGGTAATATTATATTTATGAAATCTCGATTCACTGATGTAAATGTGTTGCCACCAAATCACGATATGATCGAGAAAGAGACGGCCTTTGGGATCACAGTACCATACAGGTGTTACATGTATTGTGTTATTTTCAATGTAATGACTCGAGAGATTATCGAACAACATTCGAACATTTACTTGTTCCAACTATACACCTGGAACTTAATTAAGCACCCTCTGAAATGTTGCATGGCAGTGAAGTTGCTGTTACTGATTATTATGTTTTAATGATTGCTATGTCTTGCAGTACAGTTTATCTCGTGAACAACATGAGATGAGCCTAATGTCTCGCCCAAATATTTCCCCATCTCACACCCACCCCTATCATGGATAATAATAGTCTCACTCTGGTATCCAGCCCGGTACAGTACAACCGCCGCGGACTGGTAACTGTCCACGGGTAGGAAACATTTCCACGGACGCAATAATATCTTACCTCCTACAAGTATCTGGGAATTTCATTGGTTCAAAGACGTCACATGCAGACTGCATATAAAACCATATACTGCCTGTCAACATCAATATGCGCTGACAGCTATGGGTAATCTCCCCTTTGTTGATTGGTTACTCAAAATGGTGGCAGCCGATAAACACTTCGAGTTGAAAGATTGAGTGTTTGGTCTGAAGTGCAGGTTAGGCAACTTAAAAGGCTTCATATTCTGTGGATGTGTGTCATGTTACCTTCGAAATGAAACTGTTTGGTATGTATGAATTTGCCTTTGCAACAAGGCAAAGACACGTGAACACATTGTGAGAATTCTCACATTTAATTTTGATCGCTGTTGTTATTAGTTCTGTGCATCGATGCAGCAGTTGGTAAGATATATTCGTTACACAGTTTGTTGGTGGCCTAGTATGGTATATATGGTGTCAGTTAATTCCATATTGGACTCGAGATTCGCTCTCGTCCAATACGAAATTAGCTGACACCATATATACCATACTATTATGCCGGCTAATGAAATTCGCCAATCACAGCCCCCAAATAGTGGGACGGTACTGAGCCGTATTGGGTCACCCGCAGCCCGAGATGACCTAATACGAAACTCGTATTAGGTCAGTACCGTCATTTTGTTTCGACGTGGAAATTCCTCACCTTGCGGTGCTTTAATGTCCATATTGAAGAAATTGCAGTACAATCAAACGTCCCTCCGTGTCTATATGTCTCATTTTCTCTCATTTTATAATAAATTTATTGTGAAATTTATTTTCTAAATGTAAATTTAATTATTTGAAGTGAAAAATACTACTCTATTCGATCTACCGATAACGGATAAATCCCCGGCTCTATATTCTGGTAAATACCATCACGTCGAGTGCCAAACGCTATTGTTTAAAAATAGCGACTGCACTATAATGAAATTGTAAGAAATGAGTCACAGCTATGAAGGAAAAGATGCGAGATACATTTATTTTGTTCGAATTCTATAAAATCGGACGTTTCGGACATTTTATGCACACTCAAGACAAAGTGACAGTACGAAGAAAAGCGTATATCGCTGTTGTCTGTGTTGTCAAGGAAATTATACACAAACAGGGAGACAACTGTGCACGTTTGTTACAACTTACATAGCGTTTTGCAGCAGTTTTGAAAATGTGCCGGCGTTCAAATTTGATTGTTATTTTGTTTTCGCTGGCATAATAAATACGTTACAGGACGTTCAGGTGGCGGATACGGTGTCATGTGAGGCTCGGCAAAAACAATATTGGACTCGGCGTACCGCCTCGTCAAATATTGTTTTCACTTCGGCTCATATGATACCGTATCCGCCACCTGAACGTCCTGTAACTTATAATATCGTGTCAGTTAATTCCATATTGGACTCCAGCTTCGCTCTCGTCCAATATGAAATTAACTGACACCATATATACCATAGTAGGCCACCAACAAACTGTGTAACTAATAATATCAGATACTAAACACTAATCTAATTCTTGGAATAGCCATCAAAAATTTAATTACTGCAGCACCGGGTACAACACGGGTACAACACGGTGCTTCAATAATTGAAGTCTTCCTGATGATGACGTTTATTACCTGGTACACGCATGCGTGGACATCACCGCCCACGCGTGGATTACGATCAGACTACGCCGACTGTACTGTACACGTGTGGGTGTATTATCATTAAATCACCCGCAGAGTGGAGATTCCACCCGAGGAATAATTGAAAATTTGTTGCAAAGCATAACCATCACCAGCAACGTTCCAGCCAATGGACCTCCGGGTTAAACCCGGAGGTCCATTGGCTGAAACATTGCTTGTGTTGTCGATATGTCCAGAAATTGAAAGTGATACTTTGGGTGATAACTCCACTCCACGGGTGATTTAGTTACAATCCACTCTCCACGTACTGGATCTCAATGGGCTGGTAGCTGGAGAAAATGTTTTGTGAGCAAACTATTATAGTGACTTACGGAGTTACAACACGGCTAATCTCAGGCAGTCATTCGAGTTCCTTATTAATCAAAACGTACCAGAGGAAGTTAGTTTTATTTTGGTAGTCGATACATCGCCACAACTATATTTATTTGTTTATTGGTGTTTAAGGTCACATACTTATGCAGAATGGCTAATCGTGACCGTGACAGTTTTATGGGTGGAGGAAGCCGGAGTACCCAGAGAGAACCACCAAGCATCGACGAGCAACTGTCAGCTCCTCAGCATTCTAACTCTGTTCAAGCTCCGCTCAAGCAGGGTTACAGCGGCTGAAGACTTGTGCACCATCGACGTGCAGTATGCCTTAGTGCCCGTCGTCATCTTGATCAGATGTTGGCAACCGGGATAAAGTGACTTGGCCAAGGACACAACACGGGTCGTCCCGGACGGGGATCGAACTCGGGACCTCTAGAATAGAAGCCAAAAAGTTTCCCACAGAGCCGTCGCGCACCCTCATCGGCACAACTAACATTTTTCAAAACTGTCCGTCAACATTCTGTGAGAAATTTATTGCTCGAACAGGAAATCGACGAAGTAGCTCTGGTCTTTGCGAAAGCAATGCTAGAACGAAACAAGTGTTCGTTCCGGTCTAAAAGCCATTTAGATATTTTTCCACTGAATTTTCAAATTTTACCTGTTTTCCACCAGTGTTTGAATACCATAGCGTGGCATTCAACTATTGTATTTGTGTGATTTCGTAAAGGCTTCAGTTGGTGTTGGCTGGAAGTGAAGAACAACAAAAAGATACATTTTGAAAATGTACTCATTGCTGTACGTACACTTGTGAACAAAGGGGGACATTTCTCCGTGACGGGACGTTCTCAATGGCGCGAAAGAAAAGCTGTGATATTCCATGAAAATTAAGCATTTCTGGAGGAGTAACTGTAATGAGACACATATACAGGATAATTCATTCAGTTCATAGCATCAGACCGCAGCCCTTTGGATTCCTTTAAGCAAAAAAAGGATATCCGATGTTCCCAGTCTACCCGAGTGCAAATTAGATTGAATATGTAATATTTTAGTTTGTTTTCAATACATTTGTGTCCAATTTCATAAGAAGTCATTTCATCCCAAAAGGCTTCGAACTTTTTATTAAATTTCGCATATTGATAGCTTACACCCTGTAGCTTTGCAGTTGTCTCTAGGCAAGTGTTGGCTGCCTCTATAGGCAGCCAAGACTTGCCTGGAAACAACTGTCACGGCATTTACAACGTAACGTCGAGATTACCCAGAGACTACTCGTTGGGGCATCTATTCGGTTGCAGTAAAAGGTGAGCGAAGGGTCATCAGATATTGTGATGCGCCATTAAAGCACCGTGAAATCCGAAAATGTCATTTCAGACAGTCATTACTACAAGATATTTCAATCAATGGTTCGAATAACAACTGACAAGGCAAATCCGCGATATCCACCCCACCCACCTCGCCACCACCAAACTAGACCAATCTAATAGCCTCCATATGGATATACGGTAAAGAATCGGTTTGATTGAGGAGAAGAGAAAATGGCTCACCAAACGCACACGATATAAACGCAAAAGAAACACCGCGCATTCTGCTTTATTCGTTTTATTTTGTATCGGCATTTGGCCTTGCAATGTTTTATTTTCTATTCCAACATAGAAAAACATTTCTCATCATCGTTTGTCGATTGGTCGCACGTAATTCTATCTTCTATATTGGACGCCTCTTTTCATAGTTCCTAACAACATGACTGTGTTACTAGTGGAACAAATGATGAAGACTCCATTCTTGGTAAAGAGACTCAACCTTTTCCCGTACACTCCGGATATTTAAACCTGTAAAGAAAAATACGTATAATATTAGCGCTACAGTCTAAATTGAATTGTCGTGGACAAACGTAATGATGTTTACATGTATCAGTAGGATAGTGAAGAGAAAATAATAATAACGCATAGTTATATTCTTGCGCCGTACTAACTGTCTAGAAACCGACAGCTGGGTGTTATCCATCATCTTGTCACGCCCACGTTTGCTATAAATGAAGTATATATATACCGTGCCCAATCCTCTAGATTTGCAAATGGGGCCTTGTTCCAAGCAAGGGTCGATATATGCTTGTATGTGAGGACGTTTAAGAAAATTCATAGCATTGACCACTTTAGCATTGTGTCATCTTGATATCCGGGACACGAGTTTCCCATGTAACCCAGCCGTGTTAATAAACATTGCACAGATGTGTGCTGATGTGCTGATAAACGCGATTAAATGATATGTCTTTGGTTTTTATTTCTTCAAATAAACATTTTTTGATACATCATGCCAAATGGAGAATCCAGTCTCCGATGGAGAATCTTCAGGAGGAAAGAAATGATGTTGTTGGCAACACACGATTGGATTTTTTCTGATGTTGTTGATCTTTTTGTAAAGAACTGAAGTTCACATGCAAAGGTAAACATTGTAATGACTTGTCCACGCAGTTTTTGATTATTTAACTCTTTTGGCGCGACAGGCGACTAAAGTCGACAGAGGGCAGACAGCGGAAAGGTACTGCAGTAGTCATTTTAGCCAACTGCGTGTGTCCATTTCTAAGTGTTCTAACCCTTTACCCAACGCAGACGATATCAAAATTTATTATTTTAAATATCATTTTTTCAAACTTTTCAAAACATTTCAACAAAACCATATCATGTGACCCCTTGTTGGAACGAGCTCAACGAGCTCGTTCCAACGAGGGGTCACATGCTATAGTTTTGTTAAATCATTTTGAAAAATAATATTTTTCAACTACTGAAGTTGCATAGTTCGCGGGCGGATGCGGCCGATCCGTTGGGTAAAGGCCGGTTAAACAAAGATACGTATTCTTATGTTTCATGCACCATTTATGTCCTATCCATGAATAACGATATCGTCTCTTGAAAGTATACAGGTGCCATTTAAATATATACAGAAAATCATTTGAAAAACTCTCGAAGAGATCATTAGAACATCTTTTAAAATAATAACGCTTTAGTCTAACAACCTATACTTTCTGTAAAATTCCTGATGAATATTAGGCGCTAAGAATTCTGTTTCTCAGATTATTCCGCGCCAAAAGAGTTAAGTATCATGTCGGAACGTGTCTACATGATCGAACAGTGGATCTTTCGTTTTGAAGTCCAATGACGTAACCATTGAGACACCGCGGACAGTTTTACGGGTAGAGGAAGTCGGAGTACCCGGAGAGAACCAACGGAGAGCAACTGTCAGACTCCCCAATGTATTAACTCCACACAAGCAGGGTTAGCATTGGTTGAAGACAAGTGCACCAGCGACATGCAGTACGCCTTAGTACACAGCGTCACCATGTCCCCACCTGGGCGATCGGATTAAGTGCGTTGCCCAAGAACACAACGTATTTACCCCTGACGGAGATCGAACAGGGCATGGATCTTTCGGTTTGAAGACCAATGTCGTAAGCACTGAGATACAGCGCTCCCATTTCTGTGCACTAAACAATCTCAGCGATTAATACAAAATGTTCACTTGTTCATTTTGATATCAGTTAAGGGTAGATCACTCCAGTTGTACATCGTGCATATAAACAACTTTCACGTAGTGTCTCCATTCCAATGAAACTTTCGGAAATTTATTAAAGATTTATTTGTTTAGTTATTTATTACGGTTTAACGAAACTTTCGAAAGCCAGGGTCATCTTGTGTCGGACAGTTTTTCGGCTGGAGGAAGACAGAATACACGGAGAGAGAACCACCGAACAAAAGCGAGCAACTGTCAGACTCCTCAACGTACCAACTCCGCACAAGCAAAGTTTGAATTGGTTGAAGGCAAACACACCAGCAACGCGCAGTACGCCTTAATAGACGGAATCACCGTACACCTACGCGGCGAATCGAGATTAAGTTCCTTGCCGAAGGTCACAAGGCAGTAACCTCTCATTAGAATGGAACCGCGGCCTTTTGGTTTGACGTTCAATGCTCTAACCACTCAGCCACCACGCTTCCTATTTATAAAAGATAAGACACTTTATATACCCGTATAACCTACACATTGTCTACATGTTCTTCCTGTAAGTAACGAAATTGTTATGTGCGATGATGTTCAAGATATGGTTGCGACATATTTATACCCGCTGGTCAAGATACTGAAATTTATTAATTTCCAAAGTGTGTTTTTATGGGATTTCCGGGTTTGATTATAAACGATAACTTCACAACTGACTTATGCAATCGACGATTGTGTCATGTATCCGTGCGCGCAAACGAAGACGCTTTGCCGTGGATGTAAGGGGAATTCATTCTTTTTTTATTTTTTAACCCTTTGCCTAATATGAAAAGCAGACGACACTTGCAAAAACAATTCTTGAATAACTATTATTTTAATTTGTTGTCTCAAAGGCTATGACCCCAGTAGTATAGCTCGCACGTTTCAGGGATCATTGGCAGGATCTCATTGCAGGATCTCATGTGACGTCATAGTCACGTGACCTAGTGCCGCCATGTTGTGTTGTTATGGTAACCCGCGTGAGCGGCCATGTTGTGACGTCATCTCCATAGTGATACGTGATGTGAGTGCGCATGCGCAGCGCGTGTTGTTAGGGTGATACGTGGTTCCGTCGTCCATTTTGTATACTGGAGGCCGCCATGTTGGTTTCTATGGTAGCACGTGATTGCTATGTTACCAATGGCTTCTAACAAGACCGGGGTATGTTCGGGGTGTGTTCCTTTGTAAAAGAGTAAATCTGATTACCACAAACAACCCGACAATCCCTCCAAATCACCAAAATCCACCCAAAATCACCGAAATTGACTTTATTTGATACGGATTTCCCATGTTATTGGTTTTATTGACTTAGCACGTAGTGCCATAGTACTAAGGGGGTATAAGGGATGCGTTCGATTGAACAGGAGTAATGTTCTGGCTTTGAATTCGCCCAGATTCCCTTTTTGGATCCCTATCCCATGACGTTGTTCCCATTAAAAGACACGTTCCTTTGGTCATTACCCAGAATTCTCTGTTTCTGTCTATATATGCAATACTTATCGTCTATCTGGCCCGGTTTCTTTGTTCTAGAGTATACTCCAATAGCGTAGAAGAGCCTATTACCTGGAACAGCTTTGCTTATTATACTATATTTAGCTATTTTATTCTATTCTTGTTAGTTCTGACCCTATTCCAAGTACTCTTGTTGTTTCATTTATCTAGATCATTTATATAAATTATAACTAACCAATCAGATTGCTTGATTTCCCATAACCTGTATGCAGAGTTATCTCCCTTCTGTACAACAAAAGCCAATATCCTTCCCAAAGCCAATATCATTCCCAAAGCCAATAAGCTATCGAGCAGTTACTGATAAGTCATTGCTCGAACGACTCGAAGCTCATCGAGCAAATGAGCCTTAGAGCAATTACTCGATCGAGTGACTCGGCATTTTGCTCGAATGACTCGAAGTCCGTCGAGCAAATGAGCTATCGAGTAATTGCTCATTCGAGTGGCTCCTCGAACGACTCTTCGACTCATTTCTGTATTTGAGGATACCTATGGCCCGGCATTGTATTATTTGAGGATACCTATCGAGGATACCTTTTATAGGATACTTATCTGAGAATACTATTACCTATATCACAAGGCATACCTATCCCAAATATCCCTTATAAGCTAAAGAGCAAGAGAGTAATTGCTCCATGAGCAATTGCTCGATCGACTCGAAGCTCATCGAGCAAATGAGCCTAAGAGCAATTGCTCGATCGAGTGACTCGGTATATTGCTCGAACGACTCGAAGCTCATCGAGCAAATGAGCTATCGAGTAATTGCTCGTTCGAGTGACTCCTCGAACGACTCTTAGACTCATTTCAGAAAAAAGGGGTGCCGAAGGCCATATGTTTTCCAAAAAGGGGTGCCGAAATTGGGGTGCCTTCTGGAGAATCCCTTTTTTGTCAAATGAGCTATCGAGTAATTGCTCGATCGAGTGACTCGACATGCTGCTCGAACGGCTTGAATCTCATCGAGCAAATGAACTAACGAGCAATTGCTCGTTCGAGTGACTCCTCGAACGACTCTTAGACTCATTTCAGAAAAAAGGGATTCCATAGCCATAGCCGTTTTCGAAAAAGAGATTCTTAAAAAGGGATTCTGTAAAATGGGATTCCTATTCGAGTCCGTACAATCTGGATTCCGTGTTTTAACATCGACACTCGAGGGTATGGAAAGGGATTGATAACAACCAATTCAACAATGACTACAAGACTCTGAACAGATACGACCAGTCACTACAAAACAACGAAGTAAACATAACAAAGTGAAAGAATGTCAAATTAGTCGGATTGATCGAACTAGTTGGACATACTGAACAGATCTGAATTATGAACAGATACAAGACACCTGTTCGAATGAAGTCGTAGTGAACAAAGATCCAATACAATCAAGATGGATGGGAACAGAACAAAGTGAACAAAGATCCAATGATGTTATCGAAGTGAATTGACCATAACAAAGTTTGCAACTGAATGAACTATAACCCTTAAATATAACCCAATGTTAACCCCCTTAAATTGAACAATCCTGAATGAACCCTTTGTACTGAACAAAGTTTTCAACTGAATGAACTTCATGTAATTAAAACCCCTTTGAAGTGCAAAAAGTTTTTAACTATAACCTAAATGAAGGTATTAACACCCTTGAACTGAATGAAGTATAACCCCTAACTATATCTCAATGTTAACACCTTTGAACTGAACAAAGTTTAACTTAATAATTTTTAAACTTAATGAAAATATAACGAAGGTGATCTGAATTTTAACTTGACAATACAACCCATTAAACTGAATTCTTCCAATAGGGAAGGGGAATACCCTCGAGTGTCGATGTTAAAACACGGAATCCAGATTTTACGGACTCGAATAGGAATCCCATTTTACAGAATCCCTTTTTAAGAATCCCTTTTTCGAAAATGGCTATGACTATGGAATCCCTTTTTCTGAAATGAATCTAAGAGTCGTTCGAGGAGTCACTCGAACGAGCAATTGCTCGTTAGCTCATTTGCTCGATGGGATTCGAGTCGTTCGAGCAGAATGTCTAGTCACTCGATCAAGCAATTACTCGATAGCTCATTTGACAATAAAGGGATTCTTCAGAAGGCACCCCAATTTCGGCAGCCCTTTTTGGAAAACATATGGCCTTCGGCACCCCTTTTTCTGAAATGAGTCTAAGAGTCGTTCGAGGAGTCACTCGAACGAGCAATTACTCGATAGCTCATTTGCTCGATGAGCTTCGAGTCGTTCGAGCAATATACCGAGTCACTCGATCGAGCAATTGCTCTTAGGCTCATTTGCTCGATGAGCTTCGAGTCGATCGAGCAATTGCTCATGGAGCAATTACTCTCTTGCTCTTTAGCTTATAAAGGATATTTGGAATAGGTATGCCTTGTGATATAAGTAATAGTATCCTCAGATAAGTATCCTATAAATGTATCCTCGATAGGTATCCTCAAGTAATACAATGCCGGGCCATAGGTATCCTCAAATACTGAAATGAGTCGAAGAGTCGTTCGAGGAGTCACTCGAATGAGCAATTACTCGATAGCTTATTTGCTCGACGGACTTCGAGTCATTCGAGCAATATGCCGAGTCACTCGATCGAGCAATTACTCTAAGGCTCATTTGCTCGATGAGCTTCGAGTCGTTCGAGCAATGACTTATCAGTAACTGCTCGATAGCTTATTGGCTTTGGGAATAATATTGACTTTGGGAAGGATTTTGGCTTTTGTTGTACAGAAGGGAGATAACTTTGCATACAGGTTATGGGAAATCAAGCAATCTAATTGGTTAGTTATAATTTATATAAATGATCTAGATAAATGAAACAACAAGAGTACTTGGAATAGGGTCAGAACTAACAAGAATAGATTAAAACAGCTAAATATAGTATAATAAGCAAAGCTGTTCCAGTTAATAGGCTCTTCTACGCTATTGGAGTATACTCTAGAACAAAGAAACCGGGCCAGATAGACGATAAGTATTGCATATATAGATAGAAGCAGAGAATTCTGGGTAATGACCAAAGGAACGTGTCTTTTAATGAGAACAACGTCATGGGATAGGATCCAAAAAGGGAATCTGGGCGAATTCAAAGCCAGAACATTACTCCTGTTCAATCGAACGCACCACTTATACCCCCTTAGTACTATGGCACTACGTGCTAAGTCAATAAAACCAATAACATGGGAAATCAAATCGTATCAAATAAAGTCAATTTCGGTGATTTTGTGTGGATTTTGGTGATTTGGAGGGATTGTCGGGTTGTTTGTGGTAATCAGATTTACTCTTTTACAAAGAAACACACCCCCGAACATACCCCTGTCTTGTTAGAAGCCATTGGTAACATAGCAATCACGTGCTACCATAGAAACCAACATGGCGGCCTCCAGTATACAAAATGGACGACGGAACCACGTATCACCCTAACAACACCCGCTGCGCATGCGCACTCACATCACGTATCACTATGGAGATGACGTCACAACATGGCCGCTCACGCGGGTTACCATGACAACACAACATGGCGACACTAGGTCACGTGACTATGACGTCACATGAGATCCTGCAATGAGATCCTGCCAATGATCCCTGAAACGTGCGAGCTATACTACTGACTCCGCATTGGAACGAGCCCGACGAGCTCGTTCCAATGAGGGGTCATAACCTATGTTTTAGATACGAAAAATGAAAAAAAAAATGAAAATCAATTGACGATTTTTGAGAACAGCGCTGGTCGTTACGTTGGGTAAAGGGTTAAATAATATAATTATCGTTAATAATGAAAAGTAATAAACAGAGTAATCGCTTCGCTGGACTGGTTACGTGGAAATGAAACAGTGTGAAATTAGCGGAATGAAGACCGAATTGAGATACAATGAGAATCGCATTCTTTTTCTACCAGTAAAATTCTTCTGTGTTGTATGTGTGCTGTGTGGAGGAAAACGTGCAGATTATTTGGACCGATCGGGATAGAATTCTCTGTCCGTTTTTAGATCCCTGTGAAGTCTGGAGATTCGATTCGATTCCCAATCTAAAGTTGCTATTTGGTTCGATTCAAAATCAGCTGCCCGTTTTATTTATTTTTCATCGGTGGCTAAGGTCACATATTTATGCACAATGGCAAATCATGATTGCAAAATGAAGATTCAGTGAAGTGCAGTCAATCGTTTTTATCCATTTTGTCCATTTTAGACGACTTCCACCCAAAGCATTTGTGACTGGGTCCTATTTTACCAATAAGTTAGAGCTTGTTTACCACAGTAAACAAGCCCTGCGTCACACCTCCCGGGGTTTCGTTTCCTTTCGAATCTTTTCACGGGAATATAGCTTGGTATGAGTCAGTACGTCGTCTCACAACTCGTATAGTTTAAATGGAAATTGTATATAAATAATGCAGAAAATAATGACTGAATGTAATTTTCGCCATATTAACATAAATAACATCTGCACCCATGTTAATTTCAGTTCCACTTGTCACGGCCACTTTAAACGTTCCAATATCTGTCAACGATGAGCTGTTGCTGGCGGCTAGCCATATGCAGTGTCTGGTAGTGGTAATTCTCTCACCGGTACCTACATCCCTTACTGGGAAATGTTCTGATTACATCAAGGCATGCCTTCGAACCTTACTACATTTATTAGATTTCAATCTGGGTTTGCAGTAAAAAAAAATTGATTCACACCCTGTCATGAGAGGTCCGTATTCAAAACTATTTTGGTCCCATTTATTTTATATGTTTGTTGTCCTCCGAAACAATTTTCGGGGAACTATAGAAATCAGCGGTGTCCGTCCGTGTGTTCGTCTGTGCGTCCGTCCCACTTGGTGTCCCCATGATAACTCCAGTTTGGATCATTTGATTGGAACCAATTATGGTATGTGACCTTCTTAGCCCAAACCAAGGTCAAGTTCGAATATGGCTTCGGCCAGGTTATTTTTGTTAGAGTTATACCCCCTTTTCGACTTAGATATTTCAAGATTTGCGGTGTCCGGATGATAACTCCAGTTAGGATTATTTGATCGGAAAGAATTTTGGTATGTGACTTTCTGGGGTAATAATACAGGTCAAGTTCGAATATGGGTTCGGACCGATCATTTTTACTAGAGTTATGCCCCTTTTTCGACTTGTTTTTACGGGGGACATGTGGCCGAGCGGCCTTTTATTTTATCTACTGACGCAAACAAAATTTTTAGTGGCGATCAAAGTTTTTTATCGATGGAATGTGTAAGAGTAACATCCACTGACTACGTGAAGGTTTACTGGACGTCTGGCAGCCTTGAGCAATTTGAAATATCCACGTTTAACCCTTTACCTAACATGACGACACTTGCAAATAATATTCTTGAATAACTATTTTTTTCATTTTTTGTCTCAAAAACATAGGTTATGACCCCCTCGTTGGAACGAGCTCAACGAGCTCGTTCCAACGAAGGGTCATAACCTATGTTTTTGAGACAAAAAATGAAAAAATAATGAAAATTAATTGGCGATTTTTGAGAATAGCGCTTGCCAGTTTTGACCATTACGTTGGGTAAAGGGTTAAAGCACGTTGCTTTTCCAATGTCATTAATGTATAAGAGAAATTGTATGGTGTGGAGTATGTGTGTGAGGGGGGAGGGTGGGGGCTAGTATTGATCCTTAGTGAGCACTGCAGCTAAATTTAGCTAGTTTCTAAATGTGTTCTCTGTTCTCTTTTGGCAATTTGAAATATCCATGTTGAAGATGACGTCGTCATTTCGCGGACAACAATGTTTGACTGCGGCTAATACAACATTCCGGGCACATACCAGAGGTTGTATCCGAGCCTATATATATTTTAAGGCGGGGGGGGGTGGGTGTTTTGGGCAGTTGGTGCTTCTATTCATCAGTGCTATTCAAAGCTAATGTATCTGCTAACCTTGTTTGTTCATTGCAACACTCTATCGTGGCGCTGGAAGAGCAGAAAAATGTGCACGCCATTTCAGCAGAATTACATTTGCACATGTTTGTACTACATGGCGTCTGGCTTGAGAACGAACATTTTATTAGCTTCAATACTTCACCTGGGACCAGTACAACATCGGACGGAACTGTTATGGGCTGGAGCGACTTAGTCTCTAGTTCCTTCTCAAAGCCATATTTGATAGGATCTAAATTTGGAGGTCTCGGCTGAAGGGCGTTCTTCCACACACATGTCTGGAGGTGTGCTCTTTTGATATTTTCCCTGAATGCTGCTGTGGTAGGAGGCAGAGAACAAAGTTTCGGTATATTAGTTACCTTGGGATTGATGTTGTTCGAAAACCGCGCATCAATACGTACATTAGTCACTGATGTGGTAACCTTGGAAAAGTAACAGAGAGAATTGAATTGGATTTCTTGGTCGAGAAAAAGGCATACCCGGACGTTTCGGTGCGTGATAACGAACAACATCCAATTGATAGTGAATAGTCTCTGATACTTCAGACTTTTGGAGTCACGGGAGCCTACTGTGTTGCGACTGGGCCGTGTTATTTCCTTCAGTTAACAAAATAGCCAGGGTACTAAGTTTTCCATTTTGAGATGCAATGTCAGCATCGAAATTAGCCACAACTACCTGTATTAACCCATTGTCGGACCAACTAGATATTGGTGTGAAGTCAACATTGAGAGCTGCCGTATTTGCAGCCGATTTCTTGAAACGCAGCATCACAGGAGCATGTTACTCCGAAGTTGTGCGTCGTTTTTATGAGGTCTTGAGAATCCCTCATCATAGCAGCAAGACCAATTGTGATGTTACAATGTTTCTCATCACCAGGCCTAATTTCGGTAACAACCTACCCAGAAAAGCCAACAACGTCCCGCTTGAAAACTCTGATATTTTGTCAAAGTTGAGTTCGAGATCTTAACGCTTTGAACCACAGCGGCCGCTTTTCCGGCCAGGAGCATGATACGTCATAACGTCATTATATAGGATGGCTGTTCGTTAAATATTGTGGGGTAGACCAGTCAGTATTTTCAACGAGCAGCCCGAGGCTGCACGCTGAAAATACTGATTGGTCTACCCCAAATAATGACCATGGACTCTTCTAATCGCTGTCATTGAACTGGCATGGAAGATACCACTAGAGTTCAAAGGGTTAAGTGTTTCGATTTATATCCATATCCTTCATTTCGGCGCATATACGTTTCTTTAAAACGTTCATTACGCCTTCGGCATCACAATCATATGGATCATAAGTGATACGTACAGCCGATCCCGCTCTCGATCTATCCGCTAAAATCGTAGCTATCCCTGTCGAGGAAAGGACTAAAATTTCGTTGCTGTACTTCTCAGCCTAGCGACAAACATTTGACGGGAAATACAAGTACCCCAACAGTCACAATACAATTTGAACAAGTCGACCGAATTCCAAGTAAGGGATTGGTCATCTCTCGCGAAAGCAACCGTCGAGTTCAAAGCTTCGGCCTCAGGATTTGAATCTGCTGAGGAAGTGGCAATGAACTGCTTTGCCGTGGACGCTACAGATCTTGGACTCATAAATGTAGCTCTACAGACCAGATGATAACGAGCGTCTGACGCATGTAAATCTCTCATAGCACCTGGAACCCTTAACCTAACCTCTTTCCTCATTTATCTTTTCGCTACTCATAAACCCTGAGTATCTCATCCTTTTTCAGTGGGCAACTGCCGGTTCCTGGATTCACTACTGCGTGAAAAAATAAACCTCTATCCACCTTGCCGGGTTTTGGGGGTCTTTTGCCACATCACAATTACAACTACGAAATAGACAGTGTCGTTTTAAACCGAACACAATTTGTGCCTGACGTCGCCCAGATCTTTTCTCGGGTGATGCATCCGCCTCGGTAGGAATATCTCTGGTTGATGTATTTTGCCTGACATTTTTCGGGTGAACATATTTCTTTGCAAAATATTTGTGACTTGTCAAGACTAAACTGGCATCCAAAGCTAGCAGCAATTGTAAATCTACATTCACACCATCATTATACAGTTTGCTGCATCTGATTATGTTCTCGATTGGCTCCGATGCCACGTTTATCGGACGATCATTTACCCTAACAACTTCACATCTCTATTTTGGTGAGAAGAATCAACGATCGGCCATGGAAGATTCTGCACATATACCGACTATAAGGTATAAGTTCCAATTTGGTGTTTTTATAACGCTCTTTATAATTTGTAAATGCTGTTCATAAAACGCTTGTGTTCAAAACAAAGAAACAGTTTCTGGCGAACATGCACTTTATGCATTGAATAATGTCATTCGCGTCTATATGAGAATAAACGTCTAGATTTATTCCAGTAAATGCCACTTATATATGAGAATGCCAGTACCTATGTTAACCTGGCCTAAAAATAAGTAGTCTGACATTTGCAGGATGAGGTCCCCAGAGGGTGCATTTGATGATACTATCCCACACAGTGGACAATTTATCCTCTGGGTACCTCTTTCTGTTTTGTTTTGAGGCCCTGATTCAGACTGAGGTTCACAGAGGGTAAATTTAGTGATGCTACCCTGCTCTGCAGGGTAGCATCACTAAATTCACCCTCTGGGGATCTCATTTTACAGATTTATTTATTGGTGTTTAAGGTCACATATTTAGGCACAATGGCTAATCATGACCACGCCGGTTTTACGGGTGGAGGAAGCCGGAGTACCCGGAGAGAACCACCGAGCAACGGCGAGCAATTGTCAGCTCCCCAACATACTATAGTAACTCCACACAAGCAGGGTTAGCATTGGTTGAAGACGGGTGCACCATCGACGTGCAGTACGCCTTAGTGCACAGCGTCACCGTGCCCCCCACATGGGCAATGGGGGTGAAGTGTCTTACCCCAGGACACAACGCGGTTGCCCCAGGTGGGATTCGAACCATTTTACAGATGACAGTCTGCTTATTTTCTGGCTTGATGCTAACAAAATGAATTGAAATTGGGTATTTTCTGGGACGAACATATCAAAGTGCTCAATGCTGTCAGCCGTCCAGTAAACATTTTTCTCTATCAGAAACCATCAAGAAAAAAACTTTGGCTTTTTGGCGGCTGGACTGTATTGTGCTGTCGACACCACGGTAATAGGTAGTGAGCTTCTGCGCTAGTGCGGCGCACGTTGTTAAAACGACACGCATGGTCGGGGTGGTAGGTGGGAGCGGTGGTTATCGAGACCGCATGCTAAATTTCGAGAATAACACATTAATGTTCCGGTTTCCGATGGGACGAGGTCATGTTTTTAATGTGTGCTCCATTTTAAGGAGGTGCTCTTGTGGACGTAACAATCTAGGGGTGTATTCCATTTGACGGGAACATTTTACGTGTTTGGTTCTTTCCAGGTCCTCATTTCTACATACGCTATGCTCAATTCTCTTTTCCTCCCAGGATCTGTGTTTATGCTTTACCATTTGCTTTGTCGCCCTTGCAACACAGCACCAAGCATGCGCAATAACACCACTCAGGCAATGGTGTCTCAGGAAAGACGCTCATGCAGGCTACTGTGACCAAACACATCAAACCCACCGTGAATTTCAGTGTCACTTTTGCTCCGGAAAAATTGAGTCTCTTAAATATACTATTCTCAATATATGATATATCTGTAACCTATATTAATATAACTTGATTCACCGAGGAAACTATAATTTACGATCTTCACACCGCAAGATTACATAATCTGAACTCTTCATGTTAAAATGGAAAAAAGTGATATCTCGAAAACTGTATTGTATCCCAAGTACATGATCTCCGTGTGTTACTCATTTACACTTCTTCCAATTGGGAACGGAACGAAATTCATTATGAAATAATCATATATCATAATCATATATAATTACTTGTCCTTAACCCTTTACCCAATGAATCGGCCACATCCGCCCGCGTAATATGCAAATTCAGCGGTTGAAAAAATATTATTTTTTAAAAAAATTTCAACAAAACCATATCATGTGACCCCTCGTTGGAACGAGTTCGTTCCAACGAGGGGTCACATGATATGGTTTTGTTGAAATTTTTTTAAAAAGTGTAAAAAAAGATATTTAAAATAATAAATTTTGATATCGTCTGCGTTGGGTAAAGTCTTCAACAACTACATATTTTCAATATTTTCATCTGTTGCCTTCAAACCGTGGCTTATGAATCCTCTTTAGAACGAGCTCGCCGAACTCGTTTTGAGGGAGGGGGAAGGGGTCACATGCTATCCAATGAGGGATCAAACGCTATGTTCCAAAGGTAAAATCTGCAGAATAGAAAATATCTAAAAGCTGATTGCCACTTTCCGTGAATAATTCTGAACGGGTATCAACGTTGTGTTAGACAGAGGATTAAGTGTAAGGCTCTGGGAAGGTTACACTCGTTATCGACATCTGTGGCCTGATTCAAGATCGGCATCGAATCGGCTTCCTAATTCGTATTGCTTCGTATATTTTCGATTCGGGTAACTAATTTGTTTCACGAAGTGATAGTGGTAAATACAGTATGTGGAGAGTGTTTTATCACTAAATCACACACAGAGTGGAAATTCTACCCAAGCAATAATTGCAAGTTTGTTGCAAAGTATAACAAGCACAAGCAAAGTTCTAGCCAATGGACCTCCGGGTTAAACCCGGAGGTCCATAGGGTTAAACAAATGCTTGTGTTTTTGTCCATATGTACAGAATTTGAAAGTGATAGTTTGGGTGATAACTGCACCCCACGGGTGATTTAGTTACAATCTACTCTCCACGTACTGCAGATGTCACCCACCGCCGGAATAATGCCACGGAAATGAAAGAATAGCTGCCCGTTACGTTTTCAGTTCAATCGGCTAATCGGCATGCTTGTATGTTCAACAAGTTACTTGGCCCCGTCAACCGTCGACCGTGCGATTCACTTGGTCCATCTCATAGGAAGTCTGCTGCAATCCGGAATCTTTCTTGAAGATCTGTACGTGTCAGTCATCTTTGAAGCTGAAAACTGTTGTTTCCACAGACATCATTACTCTTTGGTGTTTAGAAGATAAATGAGTTATTTATTTATTTATTGGGGTTTAATGACACTTTCGACAACCAGGGTCACCTCGTGTCGCACAGCTTTACGGGAGGAGGAAGCCGAGGTACGCGGAGAGAACCACCGAGCAACGGCGAGCAACTGTCAGATTCTGAAACGTACCAACTCCACACAAGCAGAGTTAGCATTGGTTGAAGAAACGTTCATCATCGACGTGAAGTACGCTTTAGAACACAGAACTACCGCGCCCCATGTGGGCAGTTGAGACTAAGTACCTTGCCCAAGGACACAACGTAGCTGCTGGCGGGGATCCAACAGCGTATTTTCGATAAGTCCATTGCCGTGACCACGGAGCCACTGCCTCCCGCCCAGCAAGTTACATTGTTACAACAAAACTTGTAATGTGGAGCGCGGGAATCCCGCGCTCCACTTTATGAGGACTGTTGTAGAAACGTAACTTGCGACCCCTGCACTCAGGTACTCACGCTGCCTGACATAAGCGCAGTCCACAAGGATATGTATGGCAATTACGTGACGTAACAAATGACGTCACGAAAATTGTTTCGCGCGATTTTTATTCGGTGTTGATGTCTGTGTTGACATGAGACCCTCGATTCGACTCGAAATTCGATTCGAGGACATAAATTCCGATTCCCTGTGTCCTATGTATGCGAGTAGTGTATTTATATGTTGTCCCAAGTCCCAAGAAAACCCATCTGTCGTAAGTAGTAGGAGATGTGGTAAACGTGCCCGGTTGGCCGGACCCCGGAAGTGACGTTATGTCACGTAACCTGGTGCCTGGTTGTTATGGTAACCCGCGTGAGCGGCCATGTTGTGACGTCATCCCCGTAGTGATGTGTGGTGTTAGTGCGCATGCGCAGCGCGTGTTGTTAGGGTGATACGTGTTTCCGTCGTCCATTTTGTATACTGGAGGCCGCCATCTTGGTTTCTATGGTAGCACGTGGTTGCTATGTTACCCAACTTTCTGTAATGGGACGGGGGTATGTTCGGAGGGTGTGTTCGATTGAATCGGAGTAAATCTAATTACCAAAAACAACCCGATAATTTTTACTATTTCGAATTCTTTCAGAATTCTCTGCTTCTATCTATATATGTAATAGTTTTCGTCTACCTAGATATGGTCCTTTGTCCTGGAGTAAACTCCAGTAGTGTAGAAGAGCCTATCAGCTGGAACAGCTTTACTTATTATTACTATATTTAGCTTTTCTAGTTAGTTCTGACCCTATTCCGTGTACTCTTGTTTATTCGTTTATCTAGATCATTTATATAAATTATTGCTAACCAATCAGATTGCTTGATTTCCCATAATCTCTATGCAGAGTTATCTCTCCTTATTACAACGAAGTCATATCCAATTCTCATCACCTTTATATTCAATGGCCATATCCCATGGAATCCCATTTTTTGGAAAACACCCGTGGCTATGGAATCCCTTTTTGTCGTATGAGGATATGAGGGCTATGTAAAAGCCCTCAATGAGGCCTCATTTATTATCCCTCATAGCCTCATTGAATTTTGAGGTCATGAGGGCCATAAAAAATCCCTCAAAGAGGTATAATTTACTACGACTCTTAGCCTCATTTCGGTATTTACCAGGTGTATACTATGGAATCCCATTTTGGGAAACACCCGTGGCTATGGAATCAATTTTTGTCGTATGAGGCAATGAGGGCTATGTAAAAGCCCTCAATAAGGCCTCACTTATTAGCCCTCATAGCCTCATTGAATTTTGAGGTCATGAGGGCCATGAAAAGTTCTTCAATGAGGTATAATTTACTACGACTCTTAGCCTCATTTCGGTATTTAACAGGTATATCCTATGGAATCCCATTTTGGAAAACTCCTGTGACTGTGGAATCCCTTTTTTGTCGTATGAGGCCATGAGGGCTATGTAAAAGCCCTCAATGAGTTCTCGTTTATTATGGCTCATAGCCTCATTGAATTTTGAGGTTATGAGGACCATGAAAAATCCCTCAATGAGGTATAATTTACTACGACTCTTAGCCTCATTTCAGTATTTGAGGATACCTATGGTCTTGTATTGTATTATTCGAGGATACCTATCGAGGATACCTTTAGGAGAATCCATTTTTTGTCGTATGAGGCCATGAGGGCTATGTAAAAGCCCTCAATGAGTCCTCGTTTATTATGCCTCATAGCCTCATTGAATTTTGAGGTTATGAGGACCATGAAAAATCCCTCAATGAGGTATAATTTACTACGACTCTTAGCCTCATTTCAGTATTTGAGGATACCTGTGGCCTTGTATTGTATTATTCGAGGATACCTATCGAGGATACCTTTTGGAGAATCCCTTTTTGTCGCATGAGGCCGTGAAAACCACGAGTAATCCCTCAATGGGGTCCAATATAGTCTTACCAACGGCTTGCATCTTGTCGCCAAAGCTCCAAGGCCACTATAGGTCTATGACCTGTCTGTCCTATCATTAGCTTCCGTCTACAGTCGGCTTATTCCATTGCGGCCTTGTACCAGTCCTATTGACTAACCTATCATCCATTAATATTGCCTTGTATCACTGCATCATAGCTTTAAGCTTTCAAAATGTTCAATCAGATTTCCCCTGTAACATATAAGGCATTCCAAATTTGTGATTCCTAGCCGAGTCCGTAAAATTTGGATCCGTGATTTGACATCAACATACGAGGGTTTGGAAAGGGATTGATAGCATCCAATTCAACAATGACTACAAGACTCTGAACAGATACAACCTGATAACAACCACTACAAAACAACGAATGTACAGAACAAAGATCCAACAGAACCAAGATCGAAGTGAACAAAACAATGTGAAAGAAGGTCAAACTAGTCAGATTGATCGAACTAGTTGGACAGACTGAACAGATAGACGAGAACCGATCGAATGAAGTTATCGAAGTGAATTGACCATAACAAAGTTTTCAACTGAATGGACTATAACCCCTATGAAAATAAAACAGTGAGAACCCCTTTGAACTCTTTGAATGAACTCTAACCCTAATGAAGGTATATATAATTAACATTCTTAAACTGAACAGCGTTTAACTGAATGAACTCCATTTTTGAACCATAACCTAAATGAAGGTATTAACACCCTTTGAACTGAACAAAGTTTAACTGAAATTTTTTTAAACTTAATGAAAATATAACGAAGGTGATCTGAATTAAAGTTTTAAACTACAACCCATTAAAGTAAATTCTTCCAATAGGGAAGGGGAATACCCTCGTGTATTGATGTCAAATCACGGAATCCAAATTTTACGGACTCGGCTAGGAATCTCAATTACGGAATGCCTTATATGTATACAGGGGAAATCTGATTGAACATTTTGAAAGCGTAAAGCTATGATGTAGTGATACAAGTCAATATTAGTGGATGATAGTTTAGTCAATTGTACTGGTACAAGACCGCAATGGAACAAGTCTGCTGTAGAAGCTAATGATAGGATAGATAGGTCATACACCTGTAGTGGCCTTGGAGCTTTGGCGACAAGATGGAAGCCGTTGGTAAGACTACATTGGACCCCATTGAGGGATTACTCATGGCCTCATGCGACAAAAAAGGGATTCTCCAAAAGGTATCCTCAATAGGTATCCTCGAATAATACAATACCAGGCCATAGGTATCCTCAAATACTGAAATGAGGCTAAGAGTCGTGGTAAATTATACCTCAATGAAGGATTTTTCATGGATCTCATGACCTCAAAATTCAATGAGGATATGAGGGATAGTAAATGAGGCCTCATTGGGGGCTTTTAAATAGCCCTCATGGCCTCATATGACAAAAAAGGGATTCCACAGTCACAGGCGTTTTCCAAAATGGGATTCCATAGGATACACCTGTTAAATACCGGAATGAGGCTAAGAGTCAGAGTAAATTATACCTCACTGAGGGATTTTTCATGCCCTCATGACCTCAAAATTCAATGAGGGTATGAGGGCTAATAAATGAGGCCTCATTGAGGGTTTTTACATAGCCCTCATGGCCTCATACGACAAAAAGGGATTCCGTAGCCACGGGTGTTTCTCAAAATGGGATCCCGTAGGATATACCTGTTAAATACCGAAATGAGGGTAAGAATAGTAGTAAATTATACCTCATTGACGGATTTTTTATGGCCCTCATGACCTCAAAATTCAATGAAGCTATGAGGGATAATAAATGAGGCCTCATTGAGGGCTTTTACATACCCCTCATGGCCTCATACGACAAAAAAGGGATTCCATAGCCACGGGTGTTTTCCAAAAAAATGGGATTACATGGGATATGGCCATTGGATATAGAGGTGATGAGAATCGGATACGACTTCTTTGTAATAAGGGGATATAATTTTGCATATGGATTATGGGAAATCCAGCAATCTGATTGGTTAGCAATAATTTATATAAATGATCCAGATAAATGAAAGAACAAGAGTACACGGAATGGGGTCAGAACTAACAAGAATAGACCAGAAAAGCTAAATAAAGTAATCATAAGTAAGGCTCTTCTACGCTACTGGACTATACTCTAGGACAAAGGAACATGCCTAGGTAGACTAAAACTATTACATATATAGATAGAAGCAGAGAATTCTGAAAGAATTCGAAATAGTAAAAATTATCGGGTTGTTTGTGGTAATTAGATTTACTCCGATTCAATCGAACACACCCTCCGAACATACCCCCGTCCCATTACAGAAAACTGGGTTACATAGCAACCACGTGCTACCATAGAAACCAAGATGGCGGCCTCCAGTATACAAAATGGACGACGGAAACACGTATCACCCTAACAACACGCGCTGGGCATGCGCACTAACACCATGTATCTCTATGGGGATGACGTCACAACATGGCCGCTCACGCGGGTTACCATAACAACCAAACATGGCGCCACCAGGTCACCTGACATGCCGTCACTTACGGGGTCCGGACCGGGGTCCGGCCAACCGGGCACGTTTACCATAACTCCTACTATTGTCGTATAAAAGTGTCATTGTATAGGGTTTATTTTTTCACGACATATCATTGCTTCGTTTGGGATCCATGGAAGTGACACAAATTACAAATCATTGTATACACGGTAGTTGTGGTACGGACTGAGCACGTTGCCTATAGTGTACAGAGTCTGTTATTCGATAGCTGTGCTCATTCTTAGTTGTTCACATGACTCTGTAATAATGTATATCCAATGCTGGCCTATTGATTGTAAAACCGATCGAAATTTAAGTGGTGACTCAGCTATTATTTGTTAGTCAGTTTGTCGAACGTGCTGTGTTTTCTTTTACACCCTACACTTATATATTGTAAAGAATCTCGGCCACCTTGGTTGGCACCATCACCAGAATCACAATTTAATTTTCATTATTTTTTTCATTTTTTGTCTCAAAAACATAGGTTATGACCCCTCGTTGGAACGAGCTCGTCGAGCTCGTTCCAATGAGGGGTCACAACCTATGTTTTTTTGCAAGCTTTGTCTGCTTTGCATGTTAGGTAAAGGGTTAAAGAATCTCAGCCACGTGTGATGGCACCATCGCCAGACACTTACAATCATATCAGTCGAATTACAATGAAACCCAATTTGAATTTTTATACGGAAGACAAAATACGTACCTCTTGTGTTGTTGGTCTCAATTGATTCGTCAGCAAAGCGGCAAATATCCTCATTATAATCTAGTAGCCTGGTCACGAGTGTTTGCGCAGCTTCCATAGCTCGTTCTCCGCAGGGAGGAGAATTCAGAAGACTGTCCGGGCCGCATATATGCACTACCTCTCTGAAGCTTGAAAAATAAAATAATTATGGGTCGTGACAACCGTTACTTATTCCCAGTTTCTTATTCAACATTCGTTATCAGCTGATTATCGGCTGATAACGAATGCTGAATAAGGAACTGGGAATAAGTAATGGTTGTCACGTCAGTAAATAATTATTGAATTCTTTACTTGACTTATTTCTTTTTATTGGGGCTTAACGACACTTTCGACAGCCAGGATCACCTCGTGTCGGATTTTTCCTGACTTATCGGAGTACTCAGAATGATGCCGGCAGATGGATAACAGGGTCGAGTAATGCTGCAGCTTTGGAAGCAGTAAGGGGGAGCTTGGGTGGATGAAAATCAAGGACAGGGTAGATTTGGGAAAACTGTGTTACTTTAACTACTTGAGAAACCTGCCAGACAACCGGTGGTGCAAATTGATGCTCGATACCATTTGGAATTCTAATATAGAAACGGGGTGGTCAAAACATGTGAGGGAACTAATGGACAATTACTCTATAGAGGTCACAAACATAGAAGTAGGAATGAAAGAAGGCAAAAGGTTTGTCAAAGAGAGAGTCATGGAAGATTGCAATCGAAACTGGCGAGCAGGGGTTAGCGTGAAAAGATCACTGCAGGGGTTACAATATAAAGAAAAGCCAGCTTTAGAGAAGTACCTAGATGGCACCTTTGGAGGGTCATTGCTGTTCAAACTGAGATCAAGATCACTGGAGCTTCGGGAAAAAATTGGGAGAGATGGGGAAAAGGGATGCCAAATGTGCCACTCTGGAGTAGTGGATACCCTGGAACATTTTCTCTTGGAATGCTCACAGTATATACCTCATAGAATAAAATTTACTGGAAGAATAATGCAGAAGTGGGGTGAAGAAACAAAGGATAGATGGCTGAAGGGGGACACGAGGGAGAGGGTAGGAATGCTTATTGAAGAAATTGAAAAAGAGGAAGTGAGGGACACTATTAAGCAGTTTATATCTGAATGCTGGGAGGAGAGGAGGGGAAGAGGGGGGTGGGGTGCAGGGGGAATGATGGCCTTCTCTTATGAGGACCGCGACAAATCAGAGGCTGGCCAAAGAGTTATTATTATTATTATTATTATTATATCCGACCGCGTTGTTTTCAAATTAAGAAGTCGAATTTTGTTTTAAATTTTAACAAAACCATATCATGTGACACCCCACTGGAGGGATCCCGTTGAGCTTGTTCCAATGAGGGGCCGCATGGATTTCGAAAAATGTGAAAAAATAGTTAAAATACAGAATTTTTATATCCTGTGTATTAAATAAAGGATTAACCCTTCAGCAACGTAACGGCCAAAACCTGCCAGCGCTATTCACAAAAAAATGCCATTTAAATGTCATTATTTTTTTTCATTTTTGCCCCCAAAAGATAAGCTATGTTTTTGGTGCCAAAAAATGATAAAAAGAATAGTTATTCAGTAATTTTGTTGGCAAGTTTTGTCTACTTTTGTTGTTTGTGGTGCATTAGTGGATTTTTTTAACTTGGTATGCGCACATGTTTATGATCCAAGGTAACCTCTTTATCAAAAAAAAAACATTCATAAAAATATCCACAAAAATATATACACCACTCAACGTTTCACCAACACAGTGTTAGCATCATCAGGGGTGAAATAACACACAGTTAGAATGAAATATATATGACAGGCATTAATTAATGAAACAGTCCAACACAAAAGATTAAAATGTGTCATAATGAACAGTTCTCATAAAGTGCTCACAGATACTTAACACTGAGCTGTTGACAGCCAGTTGGGTCATATTCATTAAGACCATTGGGCCAAACACAATTAAGTTTATGAATCCAGACAGACGCTGCAATGTCAAGCTTCTTTTTATCTTGAGTTGGGATTCTTTGTAACAAGTTGCATTTAAATTGATGCTCAGGTTGGTTGAAATGGGGTGTTGGATGGGGGGGGGGGGGGGCGGGCTTTTTCAGTTTTGTTATATTTGATGTTATGTCTGTGTCCTGATAAACGTTTACTAAAAGGTTGGATTGTCTGTCCAGCATATTGCAAATAACATTTAGCACAGGTGATGTTCTAGATCACATAATTGGATTGGCACGTAAGTGACTGTCTTATAGGGTATGACTTCAAATCCTTACTTGTGATGGATGAAGATTTTGTCATGGAGACACAAGCTTTACATTTAGGTCTATTGCGTGGACGACAACCTGGGTTGACACATTCCTTCTTGTCCACATCCCTTAATTTGTTCATTTTGAGTATGTTGTCGATAGTGGGGTTTCATCTTTTTGCAATGATGATTTTGTGGAAAGATATATTTGAAAATCCTAAGATGATGACACTGCAGTAAGCACAGGCATACTCATTACAACCGTCCTTCATACCAGTAATAATTACATTGTTAATGTCGTTATAGGTTTTGGGTCCAAATGCTCAATTCCCATTGGTCAGCTGGATGAAAACGTCATGACCAAATGTAATTCATTTTCCAATGAATACATTTGGTAGAACTTTGACCCGCATATACGGTAGAGTGCAGGTGACAGAATGTAATTCGGCCGGTGTTTGGGCGGGTTTTAACTTTTAGCGTCTCTCGCAGTGATCAACTCCGCTGCTGTTTCTTTGGTGACATTTCCAAACTGTGGCATAAAGCCCGTTACTAGAATACTCGTTTCCATTTCTAAAGTTGTGAAAATTAAAAATCAGAGTTGTGTGCTTTGTCTTTTCTGTGAGGGTGGGTTTTCGCTTCGTGCATTCGAACATGTTTTATTTCGTCTTTCTGCTTTGTTGTTTGGTAAAAAGTAGTTTACACAGTTACGGAATGTAATTATAAGAATTGAATGCAATTTTTATAATCTTTATTAGAGTATGAACGTGTGGGAATGGGTGCAAATTGTATGAATCCCTTCGGGATTCATACATAATTTGTACCCATTCCCACACGTTCACACTCCAATAAAGATAAAAATTGCATTCAATTCTCAAGTAATACTTCATTTCGGTGTTTTCATCAAGGGTGGGGATCAGGCTGTTCCCAACATGCGGGCCTTTTCTTCTCAACAGGGGCACCGGAGTATTCCCCCGAGAATCCTCAATAAATGGGGTAGTTTCCCCGGGGCAGGAGAGGCGACTAAGCCTCCCGAATGGCAGAGGAAGGCTGGATACCACCTCCCATATATTCAACCTCTGGTCCCTTTTAAAATGCCACTAGGACCGTAGATATATTCAGACATCGGGGACAGTTGAGGGTAGGGGAAGGGTTACCCATGCTTGCCCAACCATGATATGTATTTGCCTGACAGTTGTATAAATACGTGGTCTTCTTGGTGAGATATTCCGAAAAGTTGCCTACAATCACCGAAATATGTCTTGGTAATGTTGTGGTAAAAGTAGTGTCAGTCTGTAGTGTCTGATCTATCACGACTCCAAACTAGCGACCACTTGTGACAGTTTTATGTGTATGCGGAGGTCTCGGACACTGCCATTAATCAGACAAGACTATGCACTTAGCAACCAGGAAAGAAAGAAACAATGATGGTAGCAACCTCCTTCATACAAAATGGACGACGGAACCAACAACACGAGATGTGCATGTGCACTTACACCACCGACCAACATGATATTGCGGTCCCAACATGCTCACACCTATGGCTTACCCTGAGTTACCATGGGTTACCATGACAACCACCTGATACACATACTGCACAGCGGCGTGACGCCACATGAGATGTAGAAAATGAGATCCAGCAGATGAGACCTGTCCGGGTACTCGCTACACCACTGATACTCAAAGTAGCCCAACCTTGTCTCCACAACCCGATTTTTTTTTTATTGTACGTACTGTGCCGCAGGATGAATATTAAAAAATACATGTCGGACTGGAGAGAGGTTTTAATTATAATTCGACCTACTACTGCGGCAAGACATATATTTATTTTCTTTATCTTATTTCATTTATTTTATTATTATTTATTTTCATTTATTTATTGGTTTAATCTTTTATGAGAGAAGAGGAAGGTCTCATCCAAAATACACTTAGAATTTACGCTCCCAAATGTACCACAAGTTCACACTTTTTGCGCTAGATATTCCTAATCAAGTCGGACAGAACTCAAGGGGAAGAGTGGGCGACAGTAGCATATAATATACTCGGACGATCCCCATCATCCGGAGCTCGCCTTGGATCCCGAAACAGACGTAATAGTCACGTGGCCACGTTACGACATAAGGCGTTGCCTTGGTAAGCCCAGTGCGCGGCCATGTTGTGAAGTTGTTGTTAATAGTAATACGTGCTGACCGTGCACGTGGTGTTAAAGTGAAACTTCTTTCAGTCGTCCATTTTATCAACTGGAGGCCGCCATATTGGTTTCTATGGTGGCATGTGGTTGCTATGTAATTGAAAGTTCTCCAAGATGACGGGCGAGGCGGGGATGTGTCCATTTTGAATATTTGTTTCTATGGAGGCATGTGGTTGCTATGCAACTAAAGGTTCTTCAATAGAACGGCCGGGTGATCTGGAGGTGTGTTCGATTGAACTGGAGAAAATTTAATTACCCAAAATGGATCCGACAATTTCCGCCAAATATCCGTAATTTTTATTTTTGCAAATCCAGATCGTCAAGTTTGTCGGTAGGTGGTTACTACCGGGTCTAGAGGCTTCTGATATAGCGTGGTGTGTTCTCATTGTGTGTTCGAATGCACATGAGTATTTTTGCTGGTTCGGATTTTCCCCAAATCTTCGATTACTTCACAGCATTACCCAAACTGACCCGGCAGGAATTTTAACTCAAACTCCTCTGGTTCTATCTATGTATCTATATGTGTTACTGTCTTTGTTTTCCAGCCCCTATTCTGGAGTATACTCCAGTAGAGCAGAAAATCCTGGCAATTGGAAAAATTTTAGCTTATTGCTAATATTTGCTTTAGCTTATTGTTACTATTTTAAGCTTCCCTGGTCTATTCTGAATAGTTCTAACCCTATTTCGGGTACTCATGTCCTTCAGTTCGCTTTACTACAATTAAGTAATTAATCAGATCGATCCATTCATCTAAACCCTCTGATGATGTTATTCGTGCAAGTCCAAGTGTCATTTGCATAGTAACTGGAACTACGGATGATTCGAATCTTAGCGGGCAAATGAGCTATCGAGCAGTTGCTCGAACGAGTGACTGTACACACGACTCTTAATTCAACGTATCTCGTAAACAATCAGACATATTCTAAAAAGGATTCGCTGAGTGTGATTCCCTAAGAGTGATTCTATAAGTGGGATTTCGTGAGTGGGTGGGATTCCAAGGCTGGAGATATCGGACAATATGTTGACTGCGGGTTGGAGTAAATTCCATAAAGATACTCCTTTCTGCATATTTGCATTATGACTGACTCTTTTTCGGATGAGAATGACACTTCCTTCTGGAACAGACGTTTTCCTTTTATCTCCTCATGTTGAACTTTGGAATAAAGGTACTTTCACAGTATTGACAGCAACGGACTTCCATATCTTCACGCGACGATGGTCAGGATACAAATGGTCAAAGGACTGCAGCTCGTATTTTTTATACTTTTACCAACAACCGTACCCGAATGCAGAAGTCATAGAGATCTCTGACAACAGCTATCCTCCAATAGTATACGACCACGTCACCTCTTATCCTGAAATACGGAGGCGAGTCGTAGAGACGTACGTGGAGTCGTTGTTCGAACTATTGCTCTATAGCTAATTTGCGCGATAAGATTCGACTGTATTTGAATGCTAGTAGGAGTGGAAGTATAAGTATGATGATGATATGAACTGTAACTTCCGTCCAATCGAACACACACTCCGCATAGACCCCACCATATTAGAACACTTCAGATCCCATGAATCCCAGAGTAACCACGTGCCATCAAAGATGACGATTGGGATAGGTAAAAACGAGGATTTCGGAAGTGTGGGGGAAATTGTCGGGTCCATTTGAGTACTTAGATTTACTCCCGTTCAATCGAAAACACCATCAGAGAACACCGCCGTCCTATTAGGGAACCTTCCGTTAGTTTAAACAATAGTTTTATTTCAGTTAACACGTTATATGTATACAAAATTTGAGATATGAGATATAAAAAAACAATACACATAATAATGGCTATACAATATAACAGAAGGCTAGGACACAAATTAAGGATGGAATTCGACAGAAAGCTTAAAGCTTATTAATGGTCATTTTCCAATCAATGAAATATGTACACAAATGAGGCTTTGACAGTATATTAGCTATAAAAGGAAATTGTTCAAACTAAAGTGAATTAAAGTGAACAGAAGAGAGAGAGAGAGAGAGAGAGAGAGAGAGAGAGAGAGAGAGAGAGAGAGAGAGAGAGAGAGATAACAAGTACAAACTAACAACGTCGAAAGATGGGATAGAGTGAAACACGTCATTCAGATCACTTGCCCATCGTACACAAGCAACGTCAGTATACAAACATCACACCATTTCATCCATGCCAACATCTACGTTGGGATAGAAGCCGGTATGGATGAAATGGTATGTCATCTCTGTTTCCGTCAATGGAGTTTTGCCTTACTTTCAGACAATGGGTTTCTTCGTAGTAAAGTCTACGAACTTATAGTCCCACATTTCAGAAGATCGGTGGTAAAAAAGGAAGAAAAATTCAAACAAAAAAGTGAATAAAAAAATGAATAAAAGTGGATGGGGTTACAGTAGTAAGCCAACTTGAATAATAATAATATAAGGACAATACAGAAGGGTCCGAGTAAGCCCCGGGGCGCACCAAGCGGCGCCACGCCACACTAAGGTGTCCCTGGTGTATACGACCCCATTTAGGAACAACAAATCACTTCGTACTCAAATTGCGGAAACCCGGTGCGTTGCAGCACAGCCCAGAACGACCCGGTGTCCAGTTGGACCAACACAGATAAAATTATAAGGACTTGATACCTTTATTTAGCTGCATAATGTATAAATTACATTTGGGAGAGCGTCGACGATAGTAACTTAAGCAACATAGATCACTAGGGTCCTGTACTACCCGAAGCGCCCACTTAGCAAAATAAATTTCTGCACTTCTTCAAAAATACGACGGTTCTCGGTATTCCCAAGTAAGTTCGAGCCGAACAGAAGAGTTGGAGAATCGAAAACAAACGGCAGAGCACTAACTGAGTGAATGCTAGCATTCAGGTGGCGGGGACAATGTAATAGAAAGTGATCAGTTGTCTCAAGTTCTCCACATTAATTCGTTATATAGCATCTACATACCACCATAGAGACCAATATACAAAAAGGACGACGAAAACAGGTGTCATCCTAACAACCCGCGCTGTGCGTGTGCACAGACGTCGCGTATCACTTTGGTATCAACATGGCCATTCACGCAGGATATCGTGGCAATTTCATATGACGTAACTGAATCGTGTGACTATGATGTCACTTCCGAGTCGGGGTCCAAGTGATGGGGTCGTCCGGGTTCATGATGTACTTCTAGCGACTTCGCGTCAATTTATCACTGTACTCAGAAAGTCGGAAATGTTGTTTGGTTCCTGAAGTTCTGTGTACGGAATTCGCTGTAATGCGATGACATATTGAATGTTTTTTTGTATTAGATAAATGTAGAATACATATAACATTACTCCAGGTGAAAAAATCTACGCATGTATGAATAAAAGTCGTTTAATTTTACTTTCATACAATTTTAGAATACATAAAAACGGTTTGAAGCTTCAGTAAATCTTGTATTTAAAACCATGACCACGCAAAATTACCCTCGTGCGAAAACATCTATTGGAGTGGTGACGTCATTAAAATATAATTCCTGGAAATTATTTTTTCGGCTATCGAGAAGGTTCATTTTAATACGTGTACGAGATTGATTGGTTTACAAGTTTTATTTTGGGATGGTGTTGACGTTGCAGTCTCTTCGCCTGATACTTCCAAGAATGAAACGCATATCGCTGCATTAATCTCCATCTTTTGCTTTGAAAGCTAAGTGAAAAATACATTACCATGTACAGTACAGCCGCCGTGGACTGGCCATTTTCCACGGGTAGGCAGAATTTCCACGGACACAATAATATTAGATTGCAAACATTAATTATAGGAATAATCATCAAAAAATTAATTAACGAAGCACCAGGTACAGCCCAGTGCTTCATTGATTAAAATTTTGCTGATGATGATTTTTATTACCCGGTAAACGCAAGCACGGACATCACTGCCCACACGTGGATTATGACCAGTCCACGGCGACTGTACTGAATCTTAAACCTAACTCTGTGCTCTTATGTTAAACTGAAGAAGCCTGAAGCCTTGGACTTAGACCATAGGTTTAAGAGCAATGAAACTTATCAAAAATAAGATTTCGCTCTACTGGCAACAGCAAGTTGCTCTGACCTATCGGATAATATATTTCGTATCTGCTCTTAACTCCTGGCGTAGTCACGGTAAATGGGGCGGCTGTGGTGCGGGCACCCCCCCCCCCCCCCCGAATTTTTTGCTGACTCCAAAACATTGGCCCAATGCAAGTTTCAAAGAACATAGAGCACCAAAATGATCTCAAATATAGGGCTACTCGCGTCACAAATGCCTCAGATGTGAACTAAGAACTCCGAAACTTTCAAAATGTTCTCGGGAGAGACTAGTCGAACGTCCTCACTATGACCTTCAAAATGTAAACTTCTCTCTCACGTCCTTGAATGGAAGAGGGAATGGTGATAACGACCGAAAAGTCCTAGTAAGAACCAGTGGCGTAGATAGCTTTACGCTTGCGGAGGGGAAAGCCCAAAATTTTCCGACAGACCGAAAATTTCCGACAGTGTAACAACAACAAAAATCCAAACAAATAGAACGAATCTGTTGTTTACTGCAAATGTACTGAATATTGGTCTTTTTTTACCCCAAATTTACCCAAAATGGCATGTTTTTATCCCCAAAGCCAGCATTTTAATGTGATTAGGCATAACTGCGCCTAAAATGGTCCCAAAAATTTCCCGACAAAACTTCTGGTGGGGGGGGGGGGCTCCGCCCCCCCCCCCCCCAAATCTACACCACTGGTTAGAACTAGGCGAAAACCGTCCGAACCCACCACAACGACCTTGCAAAGATTACCTTTACCAAACCCCACCCTCACCCCCACCCCAAACAAAATGGCTAGGGCGCCCATAATGACACAATTATAACATTCTGGCCACGCGCCTGGTCTTTATGATCCCCTCGAGGGACTGACTAATAATGATTTTTAATACAAAACTCTCTGTTCTCTTTCCCAGTCGATCCAAGATTCACTAACAATGACAGTCAAAGATACAATTTCACTTTGTACTAAAATTTAAAGACAAGCGTGGCTTGCGCAATGAAGAAATTTGTACCTCATAAAGACAAAACAAAGTTGGAACACACAATTCAGAATCATAAGCAATGCTACCATCCGTAATAGTTATTCCTTTTTGACGACCAATAAGTACTTTGAAAATGTACTTCAAAACACAAGGCAAAGAAGACCCTCGAACTTCGTATATTAACCCTTTGAACTCTATTGGTATCTTCCATACCAGTTCAATGAAAACAGTTAGAAGAGTCCATATTCATTACTTGGGATTGTCCAATCAATATTTTCAACGTGCAGCCCAGAGACTGCACGTTGAAAATATTGATTGGTCTACCTCACATGTTTACTGAACAGCCATCCTATTTAATAACGTTATAGCCTATCATGTTCCTGGCCGGATAAGCGGCCGCTAGATTTCAAAGGGTTAAAGTAAACAGCCCTGGTGTTAGAATTTTTGTAAAAATGGCGCGAGTTCGCTCCACAATAACTTTCTCTCCACAGATCACGGCTTATAAGACGAGAAACTAAAGGTTATGGTAACAGGACAAAACCCCCCTCAAGACAAAACCCCCTCAAACAAAATCCATTCACTTTCTGCATTCAATGACAAAACCCCCTCAAGACAAAACCTCCACACAAGAAATATTATTTACAGAATATGGTGAAAATAAAAATGTTAATATATAATTTTTGGGAAAGGGTGGGGGGGGGGGGGGGGGGAACTGTTTTGTTTAATTTTTTCAATTCTTTAAATCATGTTTTTGGAAGGGGGAGGAGGTGTGAATAAATTTTATTTTTAATTATACTAGAAGCATAGCAGAAAATAATAATAATAATAATAATAATAATAATAATAATAATAATAATAATAATAATAATAATAATAATAATAATATTTAGTAATTTTCTTGTCATCTCATATTATGTGGTTCAAACTGCATGTGACAGAAGAAAACGAAGTGCATAATATTGTGTGCTTTCAAGAAATATTATGTAAACAAAACAAAGTTTTCATATATCAAAAGCTGTTTATTTGTTAACATATATCAAAATGTGTTTATTTGTTAACATATGCATGTTTACTATATTTGAGAAAAATTTTTTTTACGAAAAATGAGTAAAAAAAAAACCCCAAAAACAATAAAAAAAAAAAAAAAAATTCAAATCGTGTTCATTATAATTTATTTTTTTGCTATGTGAGGGGGTTCTGTCTAAGAAGTCAATTAAGGTGAGGGGATTTTGTCCTGAGGGGGTTTTGTCAGCAGGGTTTTTTTCCGAGGGGATTTTGTCTTGAGGGAGTTTTGTCCTAGATTCAATGGTTATATGATACTTCGTAAGATAATATGACAACGCTAAAACTATTTTTAGATAATGATCTTGTAGAGCTGGGCGGACTTTCGGGTTGCCGGTTCGGTTGCGAGGACGGAACTGGACTAGTGGCCCCTACGGACTCTCGCCACTTAGTCTCTCCGACAAAAGGGACGAGTCAATAAGGAGGAAAATGTAACAATGGGAACATAACATAGATTAGATGAATGTTATTGATTTGTTACCCTAATTTGGGTCTTTGTCTGATACAATATGCTTTGCAGTTCATCTCCTAGAACCCCTAGGAATGATTAAAGGCAAGATGGGCTGAACCCAATGGAAATACTTACAGACAGGTCCTTTTATGGTGAGTGATGTTGTACAAATTATTAGGGATTTTTTCCCAAGTTAAGGAGTTTGAAATGTTATTTCCTATACGTTATTAACACATATAAGCACTGAACCAAAACCCCTTTTTTCTTGAATTCGAACCGAAACTAGATCTGAAAAACCAGGACCTCCAATCTCTAATCCTTCGACACGACGCGTATCGAATAATATGAGAATTTGAATTGGTATCACTATCAGACTCGGAGACGACATTATTCCTAATTCCCCCAAAATTAATAATAATAATAATAATAATAATAATAATAATAATAATAATAATAATAATAATAATAACACTTTGGCCGGCCGCTGCTTTGTCGCGGTTCTCAGGTGAGAAGGCCTCGGTTACTCCCGTGCTTCCAACTGCGGCCCTGTTTCCACGCTTCTGCGCTCCTCCCATCACTCGGTGACGAACTGCTTGATTACATCCCGTGCCCCATTCTTCACAATCTCTCCGATAACCATACTAACCCTCTCCTTTGTGTCACCCACATATCCTTCGTTCTCCATCTATTCTATCCCACTTCCCCATTATAATGCCAGTGAGTCTGATTCTGTTAAACTGGTATTTTGGACATTCTAGTAGAAAGTGTTTCAGGGTCTCCACATCGCCTAAATTACACATTCAGCGCCCCTCTTCACTGTTGTCCCAATTTTCCTTAAGCTCCAGGAATCGCGTCGTTAGCTTGAACAACGGTGAACCCCCCAAAGGTTCCATCAAGGTACCCAATCAATTTGAACATTGGACTATTGTTCCCAGTAGAAACCCATTTAAAAAAATAGAAAACTGTCTTTTCAGACCCTTTTGGTGATCTATAGCTTTTTTATATTCATTGTATCAACAGTGTGCGCATCGTTGCATAAAATATAGACACTGTTCTTTTTAATAATATAAAAGTCTGTCAGATGTGGTTTTCCATTTTGTTTGATGAATTAAAACTTCCAAATTGCTGTGAAAACACATTCTCGGACTGTGCAATAACGCAGAGATGGATGAGAAATTACACAGCCATTGCTTTAATTGGTGTCGCTATTTCACATCTCATTGTCATTCATCCACGCACATCAAGTCTCAGAAATTTCACACCTCACCATCCACATTTTCTACCTTCTTAATTGGATTTGGATGTTCAGTAATCTCAAGGGAGATAATTTTCACGTAAGATATTATTTTAATCAATATTGTTGGGTATGGTTTCGTTCGCTTCAAGAAAAATAGGGCAAGTGGCATTCCGTTCGTCTATATTTCTACAGTACAGTCGCCGTGGACTGGTCGAAATCCACGCGTGGACAGTGATGACCAAACATGCGTTTACCTGGTAACGAAAATCATCATCAGCAAAAATTTAATGAATGAAGCACCTGTAATTACTGTTTAGAATTTAATATTATTGCGTCCGTGGAATTATTGCCCGCCCGTGGAAAGTGACCAATCCACGACGGCCGTACAGTAGGCATGTATCTCAGACAAATAGCGTCATCGATTAACTCTCCTAGAACTATATGTAATCAGTGATGATATAACATAGGAGAATAATAGCTGTGATGGAGTACACTTAAAACTAGAAGTCCTGTCACGAACTCCGAATTGAATGGTTTCGCGCGCCGAGGCGCGCAGGGACAATTTGGGAAGCAAGCCCCTTTCGACCCTCGTTAACTGTATGTTTTTGTTGTATGTCAAGGCGTGGTAGAGAAGGAAAAGGAGGGAAGGAGGAGGTTTATCCCCGCTTGGGCTTCTTACGGCTCTTTTTCTTAGGAGGCGGTTGGCATGGAGATGTGGATGGCGATGATGATGTTGGTTGATTCATGTTTTGAAGTGATGCTAATGATGCGTTGGATATTGCCTGGGATTTTTTCCTGTGTTCTTGGCACTCTGATACCAGTCTGTTGGCTTCCGCTATGGTTCTGTTTATACTTTCCATGTCGATGGTGGCTGAGGATGGAGGTGGCTGTTCGGTTGTGATTTCCACTCCCGGGCTATCAGGTAGTGAAGGAAGAGGGGAGTGAGGGGTGGGGGTGGTGAAAATGCAACTTCCAGTTCCTCCTCAGTCTCCACTGGGCGTTCCACATCCAACTGTACCGGCTCAGGAGCCGGCAGTTTGTTGGGTGTGCCAGTGAGACTAGGGGGGGGGGGGTAATTGGCGGCTGCCTCCAGAACCTCCACCCGTCACTCAACTCTTTCTTCCTATTCCGGAAGGCCTCCAAGCGCAGGGCGCTCCTGCGCTTGGTCGAAGGGCTCTTCTTCTTTTTCTTCCTCTCCCTCTTTTCAGGGCCTCCGTGCCTCTTCGGGTGATGACCAGTGGGAGAGGGGATCCCCTCGCCAAGGGTACTACCTCTCCCCGAAGAGGGTGGTGTATTGTTCTCTTCAATGATGAACTCCAGGGTCAGTTGGAAGCTCTTGCCTTTTTCCTGGATAATCCTAGAGATAGGGCAAAAGACGCCTAGAGCTGATATGGCTTTCTCTAATCTAGCAGGTATTTCCATGTCAGTCAAGATGCTCACGCTCTGAAGTCAGAAGTGTGAATGATGGGCGACCAAACCGTAATCCTGTCACGAACTGTGCGTTAATCTATGCTTAAATGCGCGTAGGAATAGCGCGCAATTGCCATATCGAATGGCATCCAAAGCACGGCAGGTTCTCCTGGTTAATCTTAGCAAACGCAGGCAATATTTCTGCCAATGGACCTCCGGGTTACACGGAGGTCCATTGGTTGAAACATTGCTTGTGCAAAGGCCATATGTACAGAATTTGATAGCCTTACTATGGTCATAACGCGTAGATTAATGCGCAGAGGGACGTGCTATTTGTGCGCATTTCATGACAGGATTTCTAGTTTTAACTGTACTCCGGCGAAAAAAAGTCCCCCCCCCCCCCACCCCTATTCCCAGAGCGATCCTGTCTAAGTTAACTGTCCACCTTCGTAAAATCATCAGCGTTTCATCAGAAATCTTGAAATATATGTGAAGTTCTATTCTATTGTGTTTGTTCACCCATTGTCCGGACAAGGGTATATGAGGTAAATTTACAATATTTACATATTATGGGTGGATTCTTTTATACAATAACAAATATGATAGAAGAACAGATAATTTTACGTGATAGTAATAAAATCAGAATAAATAGGGCTATTTGTGATGCATGACGGGACAGATGTATAGAGGGAGTTTTATTTACCAATTTGTCCAAAACCCGCGGGATAATCGTTCAGTACCGAGGTTTTTTTTTTTTTTTTTTCTTTTCATTTTATTTCCTTTATCGCCAAGAAAACATCGCGTATGGCCACCGCTGCAGAAGATTCGACAAATCTGTCCACAGGAAGGTTATAAGTGCTAGGTTTTGGGAAAGGTATCCATTAGGAACTACAAATAATGGTGAATACGAGTTTCGCCGGATGATGCTAGCTCATTTATTATCTGGTAGAGTGCTGGAAGCCCATATTTGGGCTTAATTATGAAATACAGGTACTTCAACTTGAAGGCTTCAAATTCAGTGACTATGCTTCAAATTACGCTTGAAGTGATATTATTTAGTCTGTTAGGATTTGCCTTGTTACAATTTATGGGAGAGTGCCCGCAGGCACCCCACCACCACACGCAGCCCACAGGCACTCTCCCATGAATTGTAACAAGGTAAAGACAACTGAACAAATTTTGATGGTCAAAAATAATTTAGCCCTCGACCAGTTAACAACAAATTAGAAAAAATCTTGTTTCCTCGAATGTGCTTTGTGGTAATCAGAAACTTCATATTTCCCACCTCCATTTCATCAGGGTTTTCCGATGGAGACAAATATCTTGCTATCGCAAGGCAATGTCCTCTTTCCCTGAAGAGAGTTAGAGTTGAACAAGGCAGTGTGAAAAATATGCACATCTCATGGCTTGCACTGGAAGAGGGAACGGGGAATTATTCATTTCGACGCGTGAAGCGAATTTTCTACTTTCATTTACCAATATAATAGTAGTGTAGGGTGGCACTCTGGTGACTAATGGGAATTTACTACAGAAAACAAAATCCTATAATAATTTCCATATTCCCATGGTGGTCGCACACTGAAGATCAATGGGAATTTACTATAGGAAGGCACTCTGGGGACTTTTAGGTAGGCACTCTGGGGACTTTTTGATCAACGTTGATCAAAACGTCCCCAGAGTGCCTACCTAAAAAGTTCCCAGAGTGCCTTCCTGTAGTAAATTCCCCATTAGTCCACTGAATGCCACCCCACGCCCCCATACAGGGACAGGGAAATTACTATAGAATATGTTTTTCAATATTAAATTCCCATTCCCCAGAGTGCCACCTTTCACTAATAATAATTTGACGGAGAGCACTCAGATTAAGGACCATACCAGTAACATGATAAAATACACTTACCAAAAACAGGCAAGGAGGAATATTAGCGACGGTAGGGTGTAGCATTAGTCCATCGGCAACTTCGTCAATGTCGTAAAAAAGGTGCACCCCTATTTCTTGTAGTTTGCATCCACAGAATTGACCAGGCACTACACCCAGGCACTACACGTTTTCTATTTTTAGCACACTACTCTATCAGTTTTCTTTTCATTCTGGGCGAATAAAACTAATCAGGCTAAATTTAAATATCGATTCACAGAGGCACAACATCCACAAAACGACCCGGAAAGAAATCATTGTGGAAAAATGTATCGCTTTTCCATTGTTGAAGTCACATTTTTCGAGGCGTTCATTTTATTCCTTGAGATGATGATCCATATCTTGTTTCGAAGAGAATGATCCATACCTGGGTACAACTTTCATGAGAACGCGTCCGGATATGAAAAATCGTTTGTTTCGCTGCTCATATTATTTCGCTGTTTAATTGTATGTTTTGGGCAGTAAACGAATAAATAATGGAATTCAATTGAATCTTTGGAGTTTGTATCCCGTACTGACCCATTCGGTAATGCATATGTGTGACAAATGTGTGGAAATTATCAAACTGCGTTGTCAAATTTCGAAAATTTTAGTTTTCATTTGCGAGTTGAGCGATTCTAGAACACACAGTTCCGTTTGGGGGAAATGTTTTGTTTACCCTTGCCGACCGATTCAAAATCTGTCTTCTGCTCATATCGATAAATATCAATGTTTTGGAAGAAGAAAATGTTTTTTAAAAACTACATGGTGGTTTTTCTATATAACGCTGGTTGGTAGGGCTGCTACCTTGGTAATAGATTAACAAATTGGACAGATGTTTTTCTTGATGGGTGTTCGATATAATATAAAGATTAGTGCATGTCTTGTCGTTGACTATGCCCATATAATGCCCAGTGGCACTATATGGGCGTAGTCAACTCCAAGCCATGCACTATTCCTTAAAAATATCATTTTTTTAAATGCTTCAAACAGTCTCAATCAAACCATATCATGTGACCTTTCATTGGAACGAGCTTGACGAACTCGTTCCAAAGAGGGGTCACGTGATAGGGTTTTGTTGACATTTGTTATTATTATAAATGCACATTACACGGGCGGATAGGGACGATTCGTTGGGTAAAGGGTTAAACATATCATTTATTCTCTTGATGAGTTGGCACAATCTCTTTATTATTTTTAAGGAACTCGTACACAAAAGTTGCTGAAATTTGAAGGCGCTCGGTCTGCTGTAATATCTCGCTGTGAGGGGCTTTTCCTGAAGGTTTTAAGAGAAGGATATCCAATGATGTAGTGATATTAATCAGCAATATTATTAATGTCACACATCAAACAAATGATTTCGTTTCGTGGTGCGTTACTACAGGAACCAATATCAACAGGGAGGCGATTATTTGTACATCTAAACTTGGCAACAGTAATTATATTTCGGGCTGCTAACTTTTTGAGATAAGGTTCTGACTGAAAGCAGTCTTTGAATAGTTTATATATACTGAGTCATAAAAGAAAGTATAATAGAAACAAATGTGAAAACACAGCATAAAGGATGAAATATAATAGTTCTAATGTTGCATGTTTGTGGGCAAGAAGTGGTGCAAAGAGTTTAATGACATGTTGTTGTCCACCCAACCGTTTACAATTTTATATACGTATACAATTTTGCTACGGATCTCAAACTAGCACGTGCTACCCGAAAATGTCAAATTGAATGGGTGACCGACGATTTTCTTTCTGTTATATTGTGCTAGAGAGCCTGGGTTATTGAGAAACCACGTTTTTGTCTCCCGACATTTTAAAAAATACTTTGGTTAACCGAAAATCAGAGGTTGCGTGCCATCGGTATGCATGAGACTGGGATACCTCCAGATGACCAGTGGCCACTATTTATTGTCTCATTGGAAAGTATAGAACCACCGGATCTACTGCCGACCGACCGCGCACAGGACGACCAAGAGTTACGACCACTGCACAAGACCGACACATTAGGACGTCTCATTTGCGGGATCGCTTGCTTCCGGCGATGAGGACAGCAGCAATTACTCCTGGTAGAACTAACTATAGAATCAGTGCACAAAATGTCCACAACAGACTCGCTCAACACGTCATCCGAAGTAAGCGTCCATACATGGACAAATCCTTATCCAACGTCATCGTATCGTCAAAATGGAATGAGTACGGCAGCGTGTCTCTGGACTCAGCAGCGTTGGAGCACAGTTCTTTTTTAGTGATGAATCACGATTTTGTCTACGGCGCGCTGATGGTAGGGCAAGAGTGTATCGCCGACGAGGTTAACGGTTTTCTGAAGCTTGCGTGCGGGAATGCGACCGTTTCGGAGGGGGTAGTGTAATGGTTTGGGCAGGGATTTCCTGGCACAATCGAACGCAGTTTAACTTCATCGATGGTAATCTGAATGGACAGCGATATAGGGACGAAATTCTGAACGCTGTTGTTGTCCCGTTGTTCAGCGCTAACGTCGGATTGCAGTTATTCCAGCAAGACAATTCCCGATGTCACGTGGCGCGTATCTGTCGTGACTTTCTTGAGGAGCAGAGCATCAAACTTCTTCCCTGGTACACACTTTCGCCAGTCGAGCATCTTTGGGATCAAATGGACCGTCGGGTACGACTTCATGATCTTCAGATGTTAGGCGATTTACGCTATGGCCTGAGGCATGAGTGGAATGCAGTACCACAGAGTGACGTCCAGAGACCTACATGTATCAGGTCCATGCGCCGTCGATATCTTGCCATCCGAGAGGCAAACGGTGGACACACACTCTATTGACTGCATGAGTGAACTATTCATATCACGCAATGTCTGAATTGCGACGTCCTGACTTGACGCTGGTAACAATAAGAACATGTAATTATACAAATTCATACAGATAGACTCGAAATATGAATTTACAATAATTTGTTTGGGAATAAGTCGATAATACTAAAAATTGCTCCTCAATGTTATTATACTCTCTTTTTTGACTCAGTATATATATACATAGTGTATATTGAGAATTCCAATAAAGGCAATTTCTGCGTTGGCGATCACTTCTTGGTACTGCCAAGCCCAGGATAAAACACATGTATTTAAGATTGACTTTTCAAAATCGACCCATTTACTGCCAGATTGATAAACAGTGTGCACGTGGAATAGGAGATAATATTTATACAGTTAAAATTTGAAGTCCTGTCATGAAATGCGCACAAATAGCACGTCGATCTGTGCGTTTTGACCATAGTATGGCTATCAAATTCTTTATATATGGCCCGTGCACATGCAATGTTTCAGCCAATGGACCTCCGGGTAACCCGGAGGTCCATTGGCAGAAACATTGCCTGTGTTTGCTATGAGTAACCGTGCTTTGGATGCCATTTGATATGGCAATTGCGCGCAATTCCTACTTGCAATTAAGCCTAGATAAGCGCACAGTTCATGATAGGACTTCTAGTTGTAACTGTAGGAAATCAATTTGGTGGATGAGACTCCACGGTGCGAGCTCACAAAGAGATCATTCTCGTCTTACTAGCATTAACCCTTTACCTAACACAGTTCTTCTAAACACATAAATTGAATTTCACATTTTTCTAAAACAAATTTCACAATTTTTCAATACAACCATACAAATACGGATATCTTCACAAGCTGGTTCTAATGATATCCATATTTGTATGGTTTTATTCAGACACTTCCAAGATATTTTAGGACGTGGTTGGCCTATTCTTTTAAATTTTCTGGTCTTTTTTGACCGCTATGTTAGGTAAAGGGTTAATCTAGACGAGTATACTCTCTTTCTTAGTCCGCACTGTGAGGGTCTTACCACACCAAATTGATTTCCGTAACATCATTAAATGTTAATGACAAATTCAGACAATGTGAAACAGAACATTGTATAGACAAACTTTAAGTGTTAATACTTACGGCGCCAAATTATCGCAAGGATCAGTCGGAATGCTTTCTTCTTTCTCTTCTGCACACTTTTCAAAGTCAGGCCACGCTCCTTCATTTACACAAGTTTGCAAGTCGTACAGTGCTTAAAAAGATAATTCATTTATTAAATATGATTTTCTTTCCCTGGATTGACCTTTATAAAACTCGGCAGTTATGGCTTCACACTCGATTGATGTGACGTCTCCAAGGCTGATATGAATGGAGCTAGACCCCCCCCCCCCTTCCCCCCCCCCCAATCCCCCACTCTCAATGCGTCACTAGGCTCAATAAATTTGTTTACATCGAAATCATTCGCAGTTATTCGTCGAACGTAGTCGGAAAAATTGGCGTTATCATACACCATGGGTTGGTTTGAATCCAAGTTTTTTTATGATGAGGTATTATATCAGCCTTCGATAACTTCACATCAGCCTTCGACCTTCGGTCTCAGGCTGATGGGAAGTTACCTCGGGCTAATAAATCGATCGACATGAAGCTAATCAAATAATAACTTTTAAATAAACTGAAATTCCATTATATTTCCGTCTGTTTTTTTTTAATAATTCGGTATTGACTTCTCAATATTTTATTTATGAAATCTCTACCCACTGGTGTGTAAGTATGGTGAGAGAGAGAGAGATAGAGAGAGAGAGAGAGAGAGAGAGAGAGAGAGAGAGAGAGAGAGAGAGAGAGAGAGAGAGAGAAGACAGACAGACAGACAGACAGACAGACAGACAGACAGACAGACAGACAGACAGACAGACAGACAGACAGACATACAGACAGACAGACAGACAGACAGACAGACTCGCTACTCAAATGCAGTCACTTGAAGCTGGTATTTTTCTCTTGGGTTCACGCCATTGCAATCTTATCGTGAATTAGGAGGAACATTGTCCATAGGCTCTTCACTCTTAACTCTTAGAAGTCAGGGAATCAGAATGAATTTATTGAAAATGACATACCGCGAAAAACTTACAGTGAAGCAGGTGCTTCTAGTCAAGTGTCGTCTGCCTATTCAGGCAGACGACACTTGACTAGAAGCACCTGCTCAGTGTTTAATTCTCCCCCATGCCTAAGATAGGCGAACCGTCACAGCCAGATTTCACCACAGGCAAGAAAACTCGACTCCCGGCTCCTAAGAGTTAAGATGCCCTAGTATGTGTTGTCTCTTCCATTGCATTTCAAGGTGAGATGAGTTCACATTTTTGTCTTATTCAGTAAATGTCCTCACCAGGCCGAAACAATGTTAAATATGCAGCCAAACATATGTGGTTTTTTTTTCTCTCAATGTAGAGGTACGTTAGTACCAAACAGAGTTGTATGTATTGTGTTCTTATGATGGCACTAAATTATACCGCAATCACGTGGCCAGATAATTATAATCCTGGATTATCCTAGATTCAAAAAATGATATAGAGCATTTTTAAGTCATGTAAATGAATTGCATTAAATAAAATCAATTGTGCTAAAAATTAATTCAACTCAAATGGGTTGAGTAAATATGGACCCAATTGGGTTCATATTCATTCAATCAAATTGATTTAGGTTGATTTTTAACCCAATTGATTTTGGAGTGTATTAAAATCGAGGTTTAAAATTTTCACAAATACCCAGCTAAAGAGGTGGTGTACTTTCATATAATTCAGGAGTAAGTTGCGGTTTTTGCAAACAGGTGAGTCTTTCTCTAATAACCCCCGATTAAATTGAGAAAGTGAAGAAGGCATTATGTCATTATCACTGATTTTCATAGTCAAGAGCTGAAAACATTGTTTAAAAGACATAGCTTATGACCACTCATTGTAACGAGTCATGCTCTTTAACAACTACCTCAATTTAGCAAACAACTACCACAGATCCAAATTCTACCACGACAGGGCAAGGAGCTATTACAGGGACAATAATTACAAGAGAACCAACAAAAACATAACACTGGCAAGAATTGCCACAGAATCAACTACTACAGACCACAGGGCCGACAGCTACTACTACAGAACTCACCGGCTACAACCACAATCGAACCAACAATTACAACTACTGAACACATGACCTCCACTACAGAGAAAACAATTACAGAATCATCTACAGCAACAGAGCAGAAAACTACTGCTACATAAATAACACGATACATTTAAATCAAAGCCAACAACTACCAGAGCAGAACTATAACAACAGCGCCAGCAACTACCAAAAAGAGCCAACAACAACGACTATCGAAACAAATACCAAATCAGAGCGGACAAACAGCTATTACAAAACACAGCACCGAACACACCACACACTTCAAAGCCATCTACTGCAACATCAAGGGCTAACAGCCATCACAGAAGCCACCACCACTTCAACAGGGCCGACGTCTACTACAGCAAAACCAACAACTACCACAACTGAACCAACAACTACTACTATGGAACTAACTATCACAACAACAGAGGCGATATCTACTACTACATAACCCACACCAACTATTACAGAGCCAATACCAATAAACACAACACCAATTACAACCACAATAGACCAACAACTACTGGGCATAATACTACCCCTACATGACAAGTAACAACTACTACTACCTCAGAACGAGCTATAACCACAGCAGAGTCACGAACGACAACTACTGAACCCATTACCAACACTACAGTAAGAACAACAACCAAAATTAGCCAACAATAACTAATGTTCCAATAAAACTAAAATACTCCTCTAATTCTATGTTTCTATGTTCTCGGCTCAAGTGGCAAATGTTACTGTCTAACGTCACAACGCGAAATATTTGAAATGACGTCACCCGTTTCGTAACTGCTTCATCAACGCAGTGGCTAGCAAGCCGCTTCATTTTTCTGGATGTTTCACGTGTGCAGCAGGCGGTGTTCCGGATGAAGTGTTGTTTAAATTACAAATCGATTTACGATTTGAGCTAAGATGGAATGAGTTTATCTGGTTTATTGATTATTTATGCAGTGCCGTCGTGGATACACGAGAGGTTTATTAACTAAACATGTGATCGTTAAAAGTTGTCTTTAACGAGGTAACTTTTAACGATCACAAGTTTAGTGAATAAGTCTCCCGCGTTTCACAACGTCGGTTTTAGGCTATGGGTAGTGTCTTATTGGAACATATACGTTATTGTGATGAGTTGACGGTAACATGGTCTGAGGTTTGCGGCTCGGAGCGTATGTTCAACCTCGACGCTTCGCGTCTCGGTTGAACATAAGCTCCGAGCCGCAAACCTCAGACCATGTTACCGTCAACTCATCACAATAACTTATACTACTGAACCAACTACCACCAGTACAGAGTCAACATTAACTATCAGAGAATCAACAACTACCAACTACGAAACAAAGTACTACAACTAGATATCCAACAACTACAACCTCTGAATCAATTATTACCACTACATATCCAACAACTTCATCCACTCACCCTTCTACTGCCACTACAGAGTACAAAGCAGCTATAACAGAGGCCAGCACATTACAGTCGCCGTGGACAGGTCGCAATCCACGCGTGGGCAGTGATGTCCATGCATGCGTGTGCCAGATAATAAAAAAATCGTCAGTTGCAACATTTTAATTAATGAAGCACCGGGTTGTACCCGGTGCTTCATTAATTAAATTGTTGATGATTGTTCCAATAATTAGTATTATTGTGTCCACGGAAACATTTCCCACCCGTGGAAAGTGACCAGTCCACGGTGGCCGTTCTGTACGATCGCAACAGAAACTCAAAAAGAGTGAAACTATTAGATTTGGGAGAAACGTACATGATTTGGGAGAAAAGTGCTTCCGACTGTTCACCTCCCTCATCTGAACTTCTGTCTTCCATTTTGTCCCCGCAGCTGAACCGAGAAGTTCTAATAGCGGCTTAGACGGCTTAATAAGTCAATAAATATTTTCCCGCTTGAAATTATTTTCGTTATAATTTATCGAACAGTGGTTAGATTTACTCTCCAATAAACTGTACTAGAACAACTTACACCTACCAAGACAATCACACACTCTATAAGACAGCATTGCCTTTGTGAAAGAAGTTGCATAGCCGATACCCAAAATATTGTTTGGATCAAAAAAGACAATGAAAGGGGAGGGAGAGAAAACCGTTTTTTTTAAATAAAAAAAAATGTTGCGATGACTAGAAAAGAACTACATTTGCCAAGCTTTAGACGAGTTGTCTTTCCCTTTTTAGCATCACTTTGACTGGGAGCACAGTGGTTATGGCACTGGACATCAAACCGAAAAGTCCATGGTTCAGTCCCTGCCAGTGGTAACTGTGTTGTGTCCTTGGACAAGGTACTTAATCCCGAATGCCCACGTGGGGGCTCGGTGGCGCTCTGCACCTCGGCGTTCTACACGTCGATGATGCACTTGTCTTCAAACAAATGCTAACCCTGCTTATACTGAGTTAGTACGTTGTTGAGACTGGCGGTTGCTCGGTTGTTCTCTCTGGGTACTCAGGCTTCCCCCACACCATAAAACTGTCCGACTCGAGGTGGCCCTGGCTGTCGAAAGTGTCGTTAAACACCAATAAATAAATAGAGAATATTCAGAACGACGACCCAATTGCGATCTGCAAAATGCATGACACTTGAGTTGACATATAGAGAATATGGAATGAGTGTTTTTCTCATATAATATTTATGAAACAAGTCTAAGAATTTTCAGTTTGGGCGAGCCTCTGGTGAGCCCAAACGGAAAATTCGGACGAGTTTCATAAATATTATATGAGAAAAACACTCATTTCATATTCTGTTTATCATATGACACACACACGCACAATTTAGCCACTTAGTATGACTTTTTAACCCATCACCTAACTTGAGTTGCAGACGTTAGTAAAAGATTAATACAATATAACCCACCCTGAATAGGACAGATAACGTAAATTCACCCTACTGAAATTATGCAAATGTTACCCAGTTGTATTTTGTTTAGCCAATCAAATTGTCCAGTTTTGAAATTGACCAATGAAAGCTCCCAACTCTAAGTATGCAAATTATGAAAATGTAGCCCAGTTGTATTTTGTTCAGCCAATCAAATTGTCTAGTTTTGAAACTGACCAATGAAATTGACGGAAGGCTTTATGTATCACTGATTAATATGAAAACAAAATATCAAATGTTTTAATGTGAACAAAACGGACGAGTCATATGATAAAAATAAATATGACATATATATATTATACTCGTCCATAGAAATGCATCTGACTTTTTTGGTTAACTGCTCTCTGTCTTGCCGTATCGTTTAGTGAGAGAAATGCGCGGTTAATGACAAACATTTGTCCGCCAAAGTTTTAAAACTGATGATCTCGGTCACACAAAAACACAAGAGATCGGTTTGCGTATAGTTTTTGTATCCAAAATATTGTAACGAAGTTTTGGGGGAACAAGTTGCTTACTTCTCGCAACATAAAACTCTGTTCGAAGATAAAAAAGAGCTGTGTCTTTGATGCTTGAATCGTTAACATTTCAACGCTATTGGAAAGTTACTAAAGACCACATAACATACATACAGTACGTGAAGAGTGGATTGTAACTAAATCACCTGCGGAGTGGAGTTATCGCCCAAGCTATAACTTTCAAATTGTGTACATATCGAGAAAAAACACAAGCAATGTTTCAGCCAATAGACCTCCGGAGGTCCATTGGCTGAAACTTTGCTGGTGCTGGTTGTGCTTTGCAACAAATTTGCAATTATTGCTCGGGTGGAATCTCCACTCTGCGGGTGATTTAGTGATAATACACTCTTCGCGTACTGTACATCGATATAGGTGTTAAAAATTTTGTCCCATATATACATATCACTTACCTTGACGCCCCGGCCCGTTACAAATAAACACCAAAAAATCTCTTAACCCGTTCACAACAGGCCACAACTTCTCAGCAAGTGGACTATTCTCACATTGTCCCATAAACGAAAAACATTTGTCGAAACTGAAATATTAAAAAAATGATTATACTCCAAAAGTATTCAGATTGTAATTTTTTTTATTTTTAGTGATGAAGTTAGTAGTGTTTTAGGGAGCGCGGTATCTCAGTGGTTACGTCACTGGAAGTCAATCTGAAACGCCCACGGTTCCATCCCCACCAGTTGTAACCGCGTTGCTCCGTGGTCACGGTATTGGACTTCAAACCGAAAGGTCTACGGTTCGATCCCCGCCAGGGTTAACTCCGTTGTATCCATGGGCAAGACACTTCATTCCGGTGACCCACGAGGGGGAACGGCGGCACTGTGTACTAAGGAACACTACATGTGAATTGTGCACTTGTCGTCACCAAATGCTAACCCAGCTTGTGTGAAGTTAGTATGTTGGTGAGCCATATAGCATGCGCTTAACCCATAAGAAAAGTGTGTTGTGGTGCATCTCTGCCTTCTCTGTTATTACTATGCCAGTCGTGCTTTTTAACGTCTCAATGGGATTCCCGCCTGTATAAATATCAACACCTAACGTGCGATCTCGCCGAAGCGAGATCGCACGTTAGTTGTTGCTATTTATTTTGGCAGAAATTCTTTTAAGATGGTAATTTAATAAACCTATGTTGTACATATATTACTTTCTCATAACCTTCCGGGAGCGCAGTTATTAGCCACTCAAAAAGTCTTCTGATCTTTATGAACGATAAACCTCTTCTGAGGTTGTCTTTTCAATACAATGTTTTGGAACCCTAGTGCACTTGTCGATTCCGAGTCTGCGAGCAGTCTTCTTATGGTGATAAAGCTGCTTTCACATAGATGCGTAAAATGCGTTTTACGGATGCGTTAGTAAGCGTTCCTCGAACACCGTTCACATAACTGCGTTTAATGTCCACCAACTGTCCGTTAAACGCGTGCGTTTGCCAGTGCGTATAAGAGATTTTTTTGAGGAAATTGGAAATCATTCACGATGGATTCTTCTTTCGACGACCAGGACATTCTTATGCTGGGGGTCTACGTATATAATGGGAGAAAGAAAAGGACTAGACGTTTTTGGGAACATCCTATTGTCAAGAAAAGGAAAACATAAGGGACTTTTGAGAACCTGGTTTTGAAAGATTTATATCAAGACGAACAGAAGTTCATAAGTTACTTTTGGGTAACTAGAGAACAGTTCAACCAAATACTTCATTTCATAGGAAAACGCGGAAATCAAATTACCGCGATCAAAACTACGGGGAATACCCATAAAAATGACGTCATTAGCGATTTCACGTCCGTAAAACGCACGAAAGAATTGCAGTTGCAATTAGAGCCGTCCGCTAAATTTTGCGGAGTCCGTTTTACGCAATTATGTGAAAGGTCTCGTGCTTTCTCTGTTGTTGAAACCGTGCGCTTTACGTGCGCTAAACGCATCCGTAAAACGCATGCGTTTGACGCATCTATGTGAAAGCAGCTTAAGTTTGCATTCCTTCGACAATATCTTCTGACAATCTTTTGAAAATCTTTGCAGGCGTGATGTGGAGTCATCGCCTGTTAGAAACAAAAAGATATGAAGTTATGAGATATCCTCACTGTTATTCCCAGGTACCGCCTTTGTCATGAAATATCCCCCCCCCCCCCCTCGCCCAGCCGCCATCAAATAGTACATCACCTTGTCATAAGTATACTGCAATACCAGCATGTGCGCGAGAGCAATATGTTTGTGGACACATTGTGTTCTACACAGGTATATCTCGGCACGTCGGAGCACAGTTGCTCCGTGATTATGGTATTGGACTTCAAACCGAAAGGTCCACGGTTCGATCCCCGCCAGGGGTAACTCCGTTGTATCCTTGGGCCAGACACTTCATTCCGATGACCCACGAGGGAGAACGGTGGCACTGTGTACTAAGGCACTGCATGTCAATGGTGCACTTGTCTTCAACCAATGCTAACCCTGCTTGTGTGGAGTTAGTATGTTGGGGAGCCATATAGCATGCTCTTTACCCATAAGGAAAGTGTGTTGTGGTGCATCTCTGCCTTCTCTGTTATTACTATGCCAGTCGTGCTTTTTTAACGTCTCAATGGGATTCCCGTCTGTATAAATATCAACACCTAACGTGCGATCTCGCCGAAGCGAGATCGCACGTTAGTTGTTGCTATTTATCTTGGCAGAAATTCTTTTAAGATGGTAATTTAATAAACCTATGTTGTACATATATTACTTTCCCATAACCTATCGAAATCTGCCGGGAGGGCAGTGGCTCGGTGGTTACGGCATTGCACTTCAAACTGAAACCCGTAAGGGGTAACCGCATTGTGTCCTTGGGCAAAGCACTTAATCCCGAGTGCACACGTGGGGCGCGGTGACGCTGTGTATCAATGCGCATTCCACGTCGGCAGTGCACTTGTCTTCAACCTATGCTAACCCTGTTTTTGCGGAGTTGATACGTTGGGGAGTCTGACAGTTGCTCGACGTTGCTTGGTGGCTCTCTCCGGGTACTCTGACTAGCTTCATCTACCCGTAAAACTGTCAAATACGGGGGACTCTGGATGTCGAAAGAGTTGTAAAGCCCCAACAAATAAATAAAGAAAATCAATAGTTCTGTTGTTACAACCTTCAGCTAAAGCTGGAAAGTTTTGATTTTTCAGTTTCGTTTTCGGGAAAAAAACCTCGGTTTCCGTTCAGTTTCTCTTTCCGTTAAGAACGTAAAATTAATACCCCCAAACACAGTTACACGGTGTTTCAGCACGGTGTGCGGGACAACTGCCCTTCTGGGATCCGCATTAGAAATACGGACCCCAGAAGGGTAGTAGTCCGGAACACCCTACTGAAACACCGTGTGACGAATTTATAACCCTGTCCTATCAGTGTGACGAGTTTTGTTTTATTATATAATCCCCAAACGACATTCCAGTGACGAAAAGCTCGATAAAAGTCAAAATTGGAGAAACTGAAAGAAACATATTTTTCTCAGTTATTGAACAAGAACGATTTGGAGTTATTTCCCTTCGACTGAACACAACTATTTAGGAGACTTCAATACAAGAGCATTGGGAAATGACGCGTCGTTATTATTATGGGGCACAATTTGACTTTATAAGTGTATTATTAGATAAGGTGGTGCGATGTGTGTATTGGAAATAGAAGACACTATATTCAAAATTGTACATGCGCTTTAATAAGTTTCGTTGAAGAGACAATTCATATTACGCGAAAGGTTGCATGTTTCTCCAAACCATAACGGATGTGTAGTGTAGAAAAACCACAACAGAATCCATCTTCTCGACAGTAAAATCGGATATTGGGGGAATGTACATATGTTTTATTTCATGTTTTCGGAATATTCTCGTGAAACAATATATTCTCATTTTGTGTCTGAGTCTGAATGCTCATTATTACTGGCGAAAATGTTTGATGCGATGGGTGAAAGGGAAATCGGCGAAGTTTATCATAGAATGTATGTATGTACACCCCGTTTAGCTGTCACGTGATATTTTCATATACCTCATTGTACTTCGTACACCCTGTTGGGGTTAAATGTACCGTATTGTTATGCATTGGTTAATGACCGGCCAGGAAGCTTGTATAATCTTAAAAGGGTAATAACAGATTTATTCCTTTCCAAAGTGTGATTTACTGCGATTTCCGGGTTTGATTATAAACGATAACTTCACAAGTGAATTATGCAATCAACAATTGTGTCATGTATCCGCGCGCGCAAAAGAAGACGCTTTGCCGTGGGTGTAATGGGGACTTCCTTGTTTTCGGTTTTTTTAACCCGTCACCTAACATGAAAAGCAGACGACACTTGCCAAAAAAAATTCTTGAATAACTATTATTTTCATTTGTAATCTCCAAAACATAGGTTATGACCCCTCATTGGAACGAGCTCGATGAGCTCGTTCCAATGAGGGGTCATAACCTATGTTTTAGAGACAAAAAATGAAAACATAATGAAAATTAATTGAAGATTTCTGAGAATAGCGCTGGCCGGTTTTGGCCGTTACGTTGGGTAAAGGGTTAAATAATGTAATTATCGTTAATAATGAACAATAATAAACAGAGCAATTGCTTGACTGGACTGATTACGTGAAATAATTCATTTGAGGCGAGGGACTATATTGTATTCGCGCACTCGTGTTTGTACAATGCCCCTCACCTCTCATGAATTATTTCACGTAACCAGTCCAGTCAAGCGATTACTCTCTATATACGACACCATTAAACCACAAAAAGCTACTATTCCGAGTCAATAAGGGAGACAATATGACAATGAGAACACAATTTGTCTAACTATCGACTTAATTTGTACCCCAAAATTTGGAAAAACAAACGTTTGTATCAGCTCCGCACCACACCCGTTCCATTCCGCACCAGACAGATTCGAGTTCCGGTAAACACTGCACTATCACATATATACATTGTTAGTACGCATTAAAATATAGTTCCTGAAGTTCCAAATTTTCACCAATTTAAACTGAAAAATGAGGAAGACAGGCTTTATGTAACGGGAATGTTAGATAAATTTATTATGACGGGCTCGTTGCGATTCGATTATCAACACGACCTCGAATCTGATACAAATTACAGTACATGCACGTGGTCATGGTAATGTATATGTATTAGTCCCTTTAAGGGAAAGACAAAGTGACGATCGTTCATATGGAGCACTAGTCCAGATCCATCCCAGTGATACAGTTTGATCATTTTATACACAAATACAGTAAAATCGTTCGGCCGCTTTTTTTCTGGGTCTTGGGGTTCGATTTTCCGTTTTCCCACAAAATCGAGCACCGAGACGGATGACAAAAACAAAACACCCAGGTCGACGTTCAATAAATGAAAACCATTTTCTCCCTATACCACATATACAAAATATGCGTGTCTCATGTGAGAAGGCCATGTGAGACAGATATCTATCTCACATGACCCACGGGACGGCTTATTAGCATATTAAATGAGCACACGAGCTATTTATTCATCGCATGATAGACATTTGAATGAACATAAATATGGAAAACAAAAAATGTCAAATGACTGTGCAGAATTTCCATCCATCGATTGATGCACGCGCCCGGCTGACTTCATCGGAATGTGTCAATGTCCATTTCGAAACAAATCTTTATTGTCGGCGTTGGGATTTAATTTCGTGGTATATACCTGTTGTATATACAGAACTTTTGTGAGCCCGTTCCGATAAGCAAATCAGTTTTTTTCAGAAATGAACAACAAAATTGTTCGATATAGCTGCACGTGCCCCTGGATTACTTTTGATGTCGAGTGTTTTGGTGGGGGATAAAAATTGTCCCTGATGAGGGTGGGTGTGAGATGAGGAAATCTCACCCGAGGGCAAGATATTTGTGCCAGACACGAGGCTTGCCGGGTGTCTGAACCAAATTTATTGTCCCAAGGGTGAGATTACCCCATCTCACACCCACCCCCATCCGGGATAATAATACTCTCTAACAGTCCAATTAAAGTATATATAGACTGAACGCGATGTGTGTTTGAATCGGTGGGTGTTTAACATAACTCGTTGGAATGGCGTAATCATATTTCGCGAGAGTCGTAGGCTCGAGCGAAATATGACTACGCCATTCCAGCGAGTTATGTAAAACACCCACCGATTCAAACACACATCGCATTCTGTGTTTATTACACATCCCATGTATTAAAATTCATTTAAATAAACAAATTTTATTTCCGATATTTAAACCCAAAGATGAAGAGTCCGTTTGTTTTGTTTGAAGCTGTACTGATCAAATGGATCGATAAACAATCAAAATAACATTTTGTGAACCAGTCTAAATTACATCCGTTATCTTTTCTATTGGGCGTGTTTGTTGAAATTCGTATTGCTGTTTCACTTCGGCTGGTGTCCATCCACGCCTAACCATTTGGTGACTATCACTGACAGTAAAAATCTAAGTACAAATTTGGGCAGATTTACAAAACAGCTGGGAGAAACTTTTTTAACCCTTTACCTAGCACGAAAAGCAGACGACACTTGCAAAAATAATTCTTGAATAACTAATTTTTTTCATTTTTTGTCTCAAAAACATAGGTTATGACCCCTCGTTGGAACGAGCTCGTTCCAACGAGGGGTCATAACCTATGTTTTTGAGACAAAAAATGAAAAAAATAATGAAAATTAATAGGCGATTTTTTGAGAATAGCGCTGGCCGGTTTTGGCCGTTACGTTAGGTAAAGGGTTAAAAGAAGTTCGAAGCATGTCAGGATGTCCGAAGATTTATCTAAATATAGTTGACCGATTCAGATATAACGGGATCCGTAGAGGAGAGAGCCTCGGGACAGGGTTAATGTTGTTGGAAATGATTGGGTTTTTTTTTAATATTATCTCATTTTTGGTTAATTAATTTTTTTGTGAACCGACTTTATTTTGCTTTGGACTTTTTCATTTTCATACCACGCGACAGACGATCGTTAATTGTATAACGAAATATGAAGACTTTTCGGAGCGTAATTAATGAATCGACGGGAAAGGAACTAGTATAAACGGTGCTGGGAAAAAAAGTTACGGTTTGTACATCACCAGTTGAATACAGAAACATTTATGTCAGAGCAGTGATTCCGTTAAATACAAGGATTCATAGTTTAATGGAGGTTTAATAAATTGTTTTATGAAGAAAGCCTGTCTGTAGATGGGTTTTATCTGTTTGAACAAAATGTCTCTTTTTAAGTTGTGTGCTCTTTCCAAGCGAGATTTATTTGTTTATTTCATTGGGATTTAACTAAACTCTCGGTAGCCTGGGCTGCATTGTGTCGGGCTGTTTTATGGGCTGAGGAAGCCAGAGTACCCGGAGAGAACCACAGAAGAATTGTACACCTCCCCAATGTATAAACTCCACACAAGCAGAGTTACCAGTGGTTGAAAGGATGTGCGTCATCGACGTGCAATATGATGAGTACACAGCACCACCGTACCGCAGCAAGGGCATCTTCTTGTTCTGGTCTCTCTATGAGACAAAATATAACCACCCAGATCAGTTGACTGCTGTAATAATTTTGTTCATTTTTCGACAGGGAATTTGACCTCTTGAATCAAGGGGGCACCTCCCAAACCAACGTTTTAGTTTGGACTCTTTTCTTCTCTCAAACGTACCCCTATGACAACCCAGATTGGCTTGAGTGCACCAACAGCCGGGGTGTAAGAAACTAAGCAAGTAATAGTTTGCAGCAGCCGAATCGGACACCCTAGCTGAGTCCTTAATGCTGTGCGGGGTCAACAGGCACTCCCCTCGCCATCACAGCAACAAAATACCAAAGGAGCCGTGTTAAAAGTCCTCAGTGCAATTAAACCGCCTGGAACGAGATGTCAGATCTCTGCGACCTCATAAAACTCCCCATCCCTTCCTGGGCAGTACCCTAGAGTAGTAATGCCGAGCGTCGTCTCACCAAGATGGTAAACTGTAGTTGCCTGAAAACCAATACCTTTCATCATTGGACCAAACTTTCTTTTTTCTACCCTGCGTAGATAGGTTGACATAAAGAAAAAAACGCCACTAGGGTAGAAAGAAATTGAACTAAACCACATAATCCATGCACGCTGGTATGTGTTTATATTTAGATGTAATTTTACTTAGTGAGTTTCATATCGGTAGAGATATCAGCCCGGGTAACGTTCCATCAGTCTGAGACCGAAGGGACTGATATCTCCGTCAATAAGGAACTAAGCAAGTAATAGCCGCTTTGTTTATTATACCCAAACTGATAATTACAGAAATTATCAGATCTGTTACAGTCTTCTGACAGTGTTATTATTTCTTATTCTTGTCACAAAATCTGAAGTATGGACAGATCCGAGCATTTAAAAATAATAGCTAGAGTTAAGACTTCTTGAGAAGTCGAGAAGCCAGATTTACTTCTTAACCGGTCGAGTTCTAAAGTATTGTTGATAGTCAAAATTGATTCATGTGTTTTTTCAAGAGTCCCATTCACACTGGATACTTACTAGGTCGCTCCCTCGTCCGATGTTTTCTCTTCAACTCCTAGTTTCGCTATCCGAACGTCTCGCCTTCCCCACTGGAGAAAGCAACGACGTTCGAATAGGTGAACTACTAGCCCCTCTCCCACTTTGACGTATCTCTGCATCTCATTTTTACGATGAAATTTATTTCCAACTCTTTCCTTTCTTCTCTTCATCCACCTAATCGTCATTTATGGCATCATTAATTCCTCGTCATATAAATCTCTGCTTCAAACAACCTACCCTGCCTGTTAACGTCATTTTTCCTCACTACGTTTGACGAAAACTGTGAATTATTTTGATGTAAACAAATTGGATTCACCAGTATACTATCAATTATCCTTGTGTTTTCCAGGGTGTATGGGATTTTACATCAGTTTGGGAACTCATACAACCTGAGGCGAAGTCGAAGGATGTATGAGTTCTCAGACCGATGTAAATTCCCATACACCCTGGAAAATAACAAGGATAGCGGATTTATTTCCAAGAATTTTGGTGTACATAAATACTTTAACCTAAAGTGCGGGAAAAACCGCCAGAAAAATTGTGTTCATTGTTAGTTTCTTTATAAAACTAGACAAATATGGATGCCATTGGAACTGGCTCAATGAGCCAGTTCCAATGACATCCATATCTGAAAAATTTTATTGCATATAAATATTAAATTTCCTGTGTTTTTTGTGTTCTAACATAACCGAGCAGAAGGTATGAATTAATAATTAAAAATGGATACTTTTTTACCCATATAGCCTGCTATTGTGTATTCTTGTTTTTACACCGTGGTTAAAATGCTACTGTGGATTGCAAGTTACACCGTACCTCTCAGCCAATCAAAACGCAGTATTTTGTTTCATTTGGAAATAATGTCCGATATCGGCGTCATATCAGCCGAGTTTGAAGCCATATCAGTCGAGTTTGATAATGGAAAATTATGGGAAATAAAATCATATCTAAAAAATAATGTTAATTAGTACTTAAGCACATTTATTTATTTATTTATTTATTTATTTATTTATTTATTTATTTATTTATTTATTTATTGGGGTTTAACGACACATTCGACAGCCAGGGTCACTTAAGCACGTTACTGTTGATCAACATCCGGACTCTTATACATAAGGCGACACTGTGTTGAAGAGATAAATAAAAAATGTATAGACTGATAGGGGTTAGGTGAATGGAATCTGATTGCTCCCCCTGAGACGTGGTCGATGGGTTCATGGTTAGGGGTAACTCCTACCAGAATGTAGTATTTGTGAAATACCCAAGTTCAAACAATACTTCATTTCTCTATATTAGAAATGGGTTTGGTAAACAGGCTGGGAAATACCCTAGTACAGGACACATGGAACGAACACGGTACCAGTCACCAGTAGAGCAAAGATAGAGCATCGGGTGAGTAGAGTATAGGCTGATCATAAGACAGACGGCACTTAGATAAAACCCAATTGTACTTCTGCAGGCACCAGCAGTGGATGTGCCACTAAAATATAGTTATGATAAAACTAATAGTACCAGTGGGCTAGATGTACACTCTGAATCAGTTTGGTTAAAAATTAGTCCAAATCAACTGGGTTGAGTGAATATGAACCCAATTGGGTTCATATTCACTCAGCCCGCTTGATTTGGTTAACTTTTAATCCAACTGATTTTATATTGTAGGGGAGACCGGGGATAACTGTAACATTTTTTTTTTATTTTCCCGGATTACCATGTAATATCTAAGTAATGGAAGTTTTCTTCTGCGCATTGTACTCACTCGACCTTCCTGCTAAAATATTATGGCATTGTTATTTGCGATAGAATCGCAGGCGATGAGGAACACGTCACTTTCTGCGGTCGCGCTCGCCGTTATAATATTTATTTATTTATTTTTTTTATTAGGATATAACGACACTTTAACAGCCAAGGTCATATGTGTCGGTGACAGTTTTACGGGTGGAGGAAGCCGGAGTATCCGGAGAGAACCACGAAGCAACGACGAGGAGTTGCCAGCTCGCCAAACATCGTAACTCCACACTGCGGCACAGGCAGAGTTAGTTTGGTTGAAGATATGCACACCATCGACGTGCAGTACGCCTTAGTTCACGGCGTCATCGTGCCCCAGTGTGGACAATCGTGGTGAAGTGCCTTGCCCAAGGACACAACGCGGGAGGCCGAATCGATCGCGCAGGTGGTCACCAATCCAAGGACTAACCGGGCTCGACGTTGCTTAACTTCGGTGCTCTGACGAGAACCGGTTACCGCAACACCACCGCGCCCCCGCCTCTGTTACAACAGTCCCCGTGTCGAGCCCAGTTAACACTGGCAGGGGTAAATAGGAATAGTATGGATCTTGAAAAGTTCAATCCATAACAGAACTGGAGGAAAAGAAATCAGATTATCGCCTTAGCACCTTAAGGTTCAAGTCATCAGCAGCAACATGCGGCGAAAATGTCACTATGAGAAAAAATCCACAAACTCTTCAAAAAAGAAACAAAAAGCAAAAATAACAAAGAAGAACTAGTAGTATCGTGTACACTACAGCGTGTTTGCGCCTCTTACGGTGCATGTCTGTCTATGTATTGTCCATATAAACAAGATCCAAATTCAACAGCTGGAGAGTATGCCCACTGGATGGTCAAGTTAACAGGGGCGCCGGAACGGCACAAACATTGGTCCAACCATAACACCCAGATCCCTGTTTTTTTCGGATTGTTGCCATCGACAATCGAATTGTTGCCATCGATTATGTGGGGGAGAAAAAAAATGACAGCGCATGAAGTTCGTCTTTCGAGGAACATAATATGATAAAATTCCCTGCCAAATTGCCAAAGGCAATTTGGCAGGCAATTTTGTCATTATGTTCCTCGAAAGACGAACTTCACTGTAGAGGCCCCCACAAATGTGGGGGCCCTGGCGTCCTCTCAGTCTGCCCATTCGTAAATCCGGCCCAGCCCCCCCCCCCCCCCCCCCCCCCAGAAAATGTTTCAAAAATGACATCTCTCAGACCCATCCGAAGCGGTTGGAATACTAAAGAAGTAGCCCTCAAAATCTCCTCATCTTATGTTAACTCGTCATTAATAGCCGCCATTGTGTGCCCAATATTAAAGAAACAAGACGATTTATGCGCGCACTGTTTTCGGATATCCGCCAGAACAAAATTAAAAAATCATAGCCTAGTTATTTGATATGAATGACGTTCGGCTCAAGGTCGATCACAAAAATATCATGATCGGCAAATTTTTTGCCCCGACATTGGTCGGGGTGGTCGGGGCGGCTCCGGCGCCCCTGGAGTAACGAAAAACGCAAAATATTTACAGGGAAAATATATTTAACACGCATACTTCCACTTGAATGAGAAATGTATAATGTTTCGAAAGTATAATTCAACCTTTATTGTTTATAAGCTTTTCTGGTGGCTATCACGTTCCTTAGAAAAGTGACACAATTTTTTCTCGACAGGTTGAAAAAAGTTTTTTTCTTTCTGAAATCATCAGATAGTTTTTAATAGCGACACCACACCAGCGGAGTATCATATGACGTTGTCTCCACTTACCAGAGGGGTCACATCTGGAGCATTTCTCAAACCGCAGTAGATATCAGTCATGTTACAATTGCCCCATGTTACAATTGTCCCCCGGTTTAAACATGAGATGGCAGAATATTATGTGTAGTAGAGGACGAATGTGACAAGGTGTTGCTTTCGATGTGTACATAGTATTACGAAATGTTTAGTAAAACGCAAGCACACCTGGGGAAAACACGGTACCAATGGTTAGACGACGGTATTGAGGCGAATACCATGACGACGCAGACGTTCGCATGTGCTGCATATGTTGTGCGCATATTGTGCACCAGCTAAACAGCAGATCCAGTACACTGCAACATCTGGGGAAATCGGGTACCGTAGATCTGACACGCGTATGGAAACAAAGACCGTGGGGAGGAGAAAGATCGCATGTACCCATGTGCTGCATGTGTTGTGAAAACATTGTACACGTGCACACATGCACTTGTAAACGTCTCGCCTCCACTTGTGCAAGGGAATATGAAGCCAGATAGGGGCTAAGATGAATGGCGCAGTCTGACTGAATATTGGTCGAGGTCAAAGAGCCAGGCGGAGTCGTACATTGCTATGAGTAACCAGGAAATGCAAAAATACGTAGAATAGGTTAGGGAAGTAGAGTGGATCTCTGGAAATGAGGAAGCTTGGAGAATTCGAGCCTGTTTGAGAGCCTCTAGGTCCTATAATACTATGCTGGGTTTCCAGAAAGCTTTGCTGTTGTTTTCAGTAAATTTAGCTAGTGATCGATTCCTTTTTCATAGTTTTTTTAAAGATAATTTTATTTCTCAAAATAGAAATAGGATTTGACGAACAGGCACAGCCTATATCAACGTCTCTCCCAATATATTTCACGCATTACAAAATATACTAAATGGGTGCATGTGCGTGTGTAATGGAGGGCAACACATAATTGTGATTTCATTGATGACATTTTATGAAACAACTAATTACATTATATCTATGCGCGTTGCCTCCAGAAAGAAAGAAGTCCATGCTTCGGTAAATCTTGCGTGATTTTTATTTCGCATGGCAAACAGGTATTTTCGAAGATTGAAATACGTACTGGTTTATTTGATTTATGACTTCTGAAGTACATTTGTGACCACTGAAATAGGCCGATCGCTCTCTCTCTCTCTCTCTCTCTCTCTCTCTCTCTCATGAGTTTGGAGTTACTCATAGTTTATCAATTCCGTTTAAAACGTCCCGTATCTAACATAGATTGGTGCAAACCTTGAACAATCTGAAGATTATCCGAATTAGACAAACATAAATCACCGAAAATAATACTATCTAAAGTAATTTTAATTTTGGTAATTCGACACACTGTCACGGGATCGAGCGACATTCCACACTTTTTGGGACCATATACACAGAACGACAACGACGTGTGTGAATGGGTTAATCGATATGGCACGAGTGCCAGCGCGGAAGGATAGAACTAGTTTCTTCCTTCCGCGATGGCACAAGGACCATTTCGATTAACCCATTCATACACGCGTGTTGTTCTGTGTTTATTACACGTCTTCACATCTATAATAACCATTATTACAAGGACACTCGGCAATTCATTTGACAGCTATCAACAAAAAGAGCACATTTTATCGCCAACCAAACTTGCGAGGGAAACCCATGTTAATATTTCGTATTCTGAGTTTCAATGTGTTCTACAGTTAAAACTAGAAGTCCTGTCACGAATAGTGCGCTTATCTAGGCTTAATTGCGCGTTGGAATTGCGCGCAATTGCCATATCGAATGGCATCCAAAGCACGGCAGGTTCTCTTGGTTGCTCATAGCAAACACATACAATGTTTCTGCCAATGGACCTCCGGGTTACCCGGAGGTCCATTGGCTGAAACATTGCTTATGCACAGGCCAGATGTACAGAATTGGATAGGTTTACTTGGGCCATAACACGTTCATTAACGCGCATATCAGCGTGCTATTTGTGTGCATTTCATGACAGGACTTCTAGTTTTAACTGTATGTGCCTACTGGCAGCCTACTGGCACATAGAACACATTGAAACTCGGGGGACGAATTTTAGCTATCGCCACTGATTCCAGCTAAATTTCACTTTTTTATAAAAATATATATATTATGCTATCCATAACAAACCCCCCCCCCCCCCCCCCCCCAAAAAAAAAAAAAAAATCACTGGTGCCTTTGTTCTGCACTGGCGGCATGTCGTTTCGATGCCATTCACGTCGTATGCAATTTTGAGAACTGTCAATGCATGCCACTGTATAGTCTACACGCTGAACAAACTAGCCTAGCAGATTGGTACTACCGCCCCCCCCCCCCCCCCCCCCCCCCTTGACTCTTCATGTCCTAAGGATCGAACCAAACCTACGTGTTCGTGCTTCTGGACATCTCTGGAGTAGATTTTCAGATGTCAGCATGAAATCATACTTTATAGACTATATGAAATCCAAGATGTTGAATTTCGTCACATTATTCCAACTTTAATCACTGAACGTGTTATTTTCTTGGTAGAATTGTCTTGCCGATATAACGACGCTCATAATGATGCTATGTTTGACATTTCAAATCGAAATTGGTTCAACAATATGCCTCGAAATAAGGAGAAATCAATTTTTGCACCGAACTATTTTAACAAAATTTCGCGTAACATTTCATAAAATTAAAAAAATTGATGAGAATTTTATCTAAAAAATAATTGATAATTATCCTCCTCAAAGAACTTGTTACAGAATTGCATATAGAATGATGCGAAGAAAATGGTCCCAAATGTGGACTACCCCAAAATCGTAACTCGATAAACGACCCACATTTGCAGAAGACAAGGCAGTAAGGGAAAGTTACGCCATGATTTTCGTGACTAGTGAAGTTATCTGGGTTGTCATGGGTACCCATAAAGATGGCAATATTGTACCGTCATTAGTGTAGCGATATGCGGTGTTAGTGTGCATACATTTTGTTAGGGTGACACGTGTTTCTGTTGTTTAGTTTGTTTAATGGGGGCCACTGTCTTGGTTTATATACACCTGGAAATTAATTAAGCACCCCCTGAAATGTTTCATGACAGTGAAGTTGCTGTTACTGATTATTATGTTTTAATGATTGCTATGTCCTGCAGTACACTTCATCTAGTGAAAGATGGTGTTTCTGGTTGATAGCCAACACCAAACACATCCTCTCGTCCACGTAAAGCGTGATTCCCACGAATGTCACAAAAACACTCTCATCCACATGCAATATATGGGAATAAAACAAGAAAATTTGTCACTTTTTATCAATAAATGATGCCATGGCAAGGAAGAGGCTGTCAGAGGCACTAAGATGGCAAATCGTTAGCATGCATACAACAGGCATGTAATTCAAAGCTATTGGGGGGGGGGGGGGGCAACTTGGCTATAGTCATTCAGTCATTAGCATACGTGTCCGAAAACATCATCAAACCAACAATGTTAAGGACCGACCAAGGCCTGGAAAACCCAAAATACCTCTCCTCGGGAAGATCAGAGTCTGGCACGTCTTGGTAGGCGTAATCCTTTGCTTCAAGTGGGGTTCTGAAACGCCCCATGGCTCTCCAACAGGCGTTTGTGCAACAGAACTGCCCGAAACGTCTCAAAGCACTGGGTATAAGGTCCAGAAGGGTCAACAAGCGTCCATCGCAGTCCTATCAGCATCAAAGACGATGTTTGGAGAAGTGTATGGCAAGACAACATTGGAATTTCAGGACGTGGAGGAGGGTCCACTGGACAGACGAGAGTAGGTTCCAGCTTCACGTCACAGATGCACGAGAGTGTGGAGGCATAGAAATACTGCTTAGGTGCCCGGGAACATCAAACCTACTGTTCCCTATGGTTGAGGATCAGTAATGATTTGTGGATGCCTCTCTCATGATTGTAAACTTGATAAGGTGACTATACGTGGGAATCTCAATGGTCATCATTACATCCGGGACATTCTTAATCCGGTGTTCGTCCCTCATTTTGCAACCACCCATTGGCTACTCGCCCTGTATTCATGGACGACAATGCAAGGCCACATCGTTCCCATGCTGTGAGAGTATTCCTTCAGAACAACACTACCTTGCCAGATTTGAATCCCTGAGACTTTCTTTGACGTCGTGTGCACGCAATGGATCCGCCTGTACAGAATCTGGCCAATTTGGAAGCTGCACTGCACGAGGGGTGACAGTAGTGGCCTCTGGACCGTATCAGAAGGCTCACTTGTAGCATTAGGAGGAGGTTTTCAGGCTGTCATCTGTCGTGGATACACTCGCTACTGACGTCAGACGCTGCTATGATGTTCAGGAGATTACAAGTTACATTGTTTGTCAGTAGTTACCGGCATTGTTTCATCATGGACCGTTCCAGCACCATACTTGTCGAGAGAACATGTTTCCATCAAAACTTTAGTGACAGATATGTGTAATTAGGGCCATTAAAATACGGCATATTTTCATCATTGTGTTGTCTTTCATTTGTTAATAGACCATTCTTTTCGCAAACAATCAAGTTTGGCATCTGAAAGATAGCATGAAAGTTTCTATTAACATCACTTGGAAAAAAAACAGGGGGGGGGGGGGGGGCTTAATTAAGTTTCAGGTGTATATTATTGCATGTGGATGTAATGAGTATGAAAACCTTCTAACGATAAGGAGTATATTTGGAGAGCGTATTTAATTCATTGGAGGTATTCCAAATTACCGAAAACGACCCCCAGAAGACTAAAAGTGCCGATACAAACCTGGCAGGGCTTACAGCTTAGACAGCACTCGGTTACTTTGGTACGGTGGAATGGGGATACATGTACGTCCTGTGGTGTGTTCGATTCAGGTGGCTGGAATTATTTAAGAGTCCTCGTTTCTATCCATGCTAGATCGTATTCTGAAAACGATGTCTTATCTGTTCCCAGATACTCTTTGCTTTCTGCGACCCAGTCCTGAGCTCTGTCCTCAAACAAATCTTGGAATTCAATTAGATTGCTCCAATCACCCAGGTACCGTGTACACGCACTTCATATTATTTGGTGATGTGCGTAGTTCTTAACTAGTCTAATGAGCTGAAGAGAAATGAGAGAAATTGCTTCTGGGAGTAAATATTTCCTGATTACTTTATATTGCATGAGTGAATTCCAATAAAGGCTGGAAATAAGCAGACTGCCATCTGCAGAATAAGGTCCCCAGAGGGTGAACTTGGTGATACTACCCTACACAGCATGGAAGCATTACTAACTTTACCCTCTGTAAACCTCCTTCTGAATCAAGGTCTCGGGCTTAAACAGAAAGAAGTACCCAGAGGATAAATAGGAGCCTTCTAGCCCATTATATGAGTTAGCAGCAGCAAATTCACCCTCTGGGAACCTCATTCGGCACATGACAGATTGTTTATTTCGAGACATGATTTCAATAACACTTTGGTGGTCATCAATACATTCCTTTACCCCTATCTACTGCACTGCTGTCTTCTTCCAGTACAGACCAATTTAAGTTTCGGTTTGTTTCACTGTTATGCGGTTTACTTACCTAACATCGGAGACCTGGGGAAAACTGGCGCATTACTTGAATGTCTGTTCCACACATCCGCGTAAAGGAATATTCTACAACCGTAATCCGGCCTAGTGGGATTCCCGTGAAAGTGCGACTGGGTGATCGATGGAATGCTTGAGGTCAGGACTAAATGGGGCAATACTTTATGAGCCCCAATGCCCCCAAATGATGAAAATGGGGGAATTCTTCTCCACATGCTCACCATACAAAGGGATTCCATAAGTGGAATTCCTGTGAAAGTGCGAGTGGCGAATGAGGGTATACTTTTTTCTCGTATATGTATGTGGATATAGGTGTGACCTAAATGAGGCGATTCCTCATAGTCCTCTTGACAAAATTGAGTTCTATAATCACTGACTGACCATTGAGGGGATTCTATCAATGGAATTCCTGTGAACGTGGAACTGGTCGATGGAATCCCTTTTTCATCGTATTGAATATGAGGTTAGATCTAAATGAGGTATTTCCCGATAGCCATCATGCGACCAAAGTGGAATTCTATAGCTATAGACTGTAAGGTATTTCATCAGTTGAATGCCTGTGAAGGTAGGGCTAATGGAATCCATTATTCGCCGTTTGGGGGTCATTATGTTAAACCATAATGAGGTGTTCCATCATAGTCTCCCCTCCCTTCCCTTACATTACACTTAGGGATTCCATAGTTGCAGACAAACTATAGAATAGAATACCATATGAATTCCCAGTCGGTTGTTTTGTGATAGATTCCCAAAGTTCAAAATGAGACCGATCTCTGGAGATTAATCATTTCGTTTTTGACCAGCGATGACTTCACATCAGACTTGCGACAGGTGTCAGAGATCCTTCAGTCATTTAAAATATCTTCTGCTTCAAAGATGAACCATCCAGTGAACACAGAAACTTTAAGTTTCAGTTGCTCAAAAGTATTTAACAGGAGACACCATCCAAGTTTTAAAAGTTTAGTCCATTGCACTTCAGCTCATTCGACTAGTAAGTAACCATACATATCACCAAAGATAGAAGATTAGGTATGAACTGAACGACAAAAAAGCTTGTGTAGAGGGAGAAAAATCCAATTCGACATTCCAAGTCTTGGTCGAAGGCAGAGTCTGGAGCAGAGTCAGATAGGCGCGTAGCCAGGATTCTGTAATAGGTGGTGCCCAGCCAGTTTTGAGAAGGCCAAATATTATATTTGAAAGGCAGTTGTGTGGGGTTTCGGGGCCTCCCTTCATCCTAACTATGACCCTCCGGTTGTTGCCCCCTCTTCCCACTTCAGGGAGGGTCCTAGTTACTAGCCACCCATCACCACCCTCGAAACAATTTTGCAAAAGTTTGTGCTCTAGGAGCGAATGTGAAACATTTGTAGCGTCTGTAGCCTCGAAATTGGATACTGTTTTTGGGCTCTATGTTGTGTAAAATTTGCATTCGACCAATGTTTTCGGGGGTAAAGACGCTCAGACCCCTCCCCATCACCTTCCCCCTCTCCGTAGCTAAGCCGCTGGAGTCAGAGATAGCTAATAGTAGCTAGGATTAGGCAGATTATGGTAGCCAGAATATGGTCCTGGAGAGTTCCAGAAAAATTATTCCCATTGTATCGAACGCACCCCCAGGACACACCCGCCATACTATCGGCCCATAAAGTGTCATACAAGGTACCTTTCGATTATTTTAGTCATTTTCATGTTGTTTTCGGTAATTTGATATATTCTCAACGAATCAAATACACCCTCCAAATACAGCCTTACCGTTGGAGGCCGTTCAGACTCATAACAACCCCGTGCTACTATATAAACCAAGACGGAGGCCACAATAGAAAAAAAAATGACCGACAGAAGCACACGTCACCAAAACAAAATACACTGCGCATACACATTAACACTTCATATCGCTATACTAATGACTCTTCAACATGGTCAACTATGCGGGTAACAAAGACAACCCATATGGTGTCACTGTTCATGTGGATTATGACATAACTTTCCCCAAATGCATTGTCTTCTGCAAATGTGTGTCGTGTATCCACAATTTTCCAAGCATTTCCAAACATTTCCCATACACTCTCTTCAAATGCGAATTTTCAAAAGACATCCAGTTCTAGAGGTACGAAAGACATGTCTCTTATCAGTAGCGAACAGACCTGAGGGAATATAAAACCGTTGCAGTAACAAAGTTCCTTCACATGAGATACGAAAACCATATGCCATACTTCCAGTGGCGTAGCGGAAAATCTTGTGGCCACCCCCGCGAGATAGAGACGGGAGCCCTTTCATAATGGTGGTTGCCTTTAAAGCGGGAGCAAATTTAGTGTTGTTACCGTGCACAGCATACAGGATTTCACGTAGTACATACGCCATAAATTAAATGAAGGTATAGCCTATAGGATCGATTCTAAAAGTACGACGCTCTAGATTTTTTCATTACATGTTTTAAGTTTCACCCCCACCATCCAACGATACACACATGCACGCCCAACATGTGTGACTTGAGAGGCACCATGCATGTATATTGTTCATTTCTCACCCCTATCAGTTACAATGATGTAGCGTTCACTTAACCCTTTACCTAACCTGAAAAGCAGACGACACTTGCAAAAAATATAATTTCTTGCGCTTGAACGCAGTGAATTAGCTGGAAATTTGTTTCCCCTTGTCAGTGTATTCAATGCGACGTATAGAGGGAGCTATTGACAGGTGTATAGATGGTATTGTTTCCAGTTCATTCTGCACGGGGCCGCCAGACCGTGAACACGAATTTTCTTATTGTTCCCACTGTACATGTCGCTCGTCGTGGTGTTTGTTACTGTCACGGTGTAATATGTCCGAACCATCATTAAAAGACATTTTGGAAGCTGTTCAGAGCCAAAAGCGTGATCTGGAAGAGTTGGTCCATAATAAAATTGAAACGTTAAAAGACGAAATTCAAGGTTCCACGTCCGCGGTAGCTTCAGAGGTTAAAAAGCTCAAAAGTGAGGCTGACTTTAAATGGAAGCAAGCTGGACACAAAATTCAGTATTCTTTTAACTCCGATTTGAGTGACGCCTTAAAGCAAATCCTATGGGGCATTGAAAACAATAAACCAGAGTATTCAAAGGAGCTTTTGAACGAGAGCATTGACAAGTTGAAACAACGCAACAAGGTTATTAAAATTGCTGACAGTTCCCCGGGTGGTTGGGAAACCGTACGTCAATACGAGGCAAATCCACTTGCAAGTGACTCGGATGATGAAAGCAAGATTCTCAAAGCCGAAAACAGAGCGTTACGCAAGAGAAAATTCCAGTCAGGAAAGGGAAAGGCGTTTTCCGGTAACAAGTCCAACCCAACTGTGTCCGCGTCTATGGCTAGTTCCAGTGATAGTGCTGCTTTTCGTGAGCCTGTGTTCGGTGGCTTCAACAAGTCAAATTTCGGGAATCGGAGCCAGGATTCCTCCTTTCGTTTTCGAGGAGTCGGCCGAGGTGCCTGCTACCAGTGTGGGGATTTCAACCACTACAAACGCAATTGTCCCTTCAACGTCAAAGACGCTAGCAACGCAGGAACCAGATCTGCCATCGAATAATTCGGGGAACTTTGTTAAAGATAAGTATTCTGAACATTTAACTGCTATAGACACTGATTTGGCTGAAGGGTGTGAGTATGACAGTGCGAAGAGGACCGGGTCCCAAAGTGTCAAAGGGAGATTACTTGACAATATTGAATTTTGGAAATCAATCAACTGTTATGACAATATCCTCACTATTATAAGGGAAGGTTATAAAATCCCATTTGTTTCTTGTCCCGGAAGGAAAATCCACCGCAATAATCAGTCTGCATTGAAAAATTCCGATTTTGTTAAACAGGCCATTTCGGAATTGCTTCAAAACAGACTGATTGTTGAGTGTGACCATATACCACATGTAGTTAACCCGTTAACTGTATCGGTGCAGAGTAGCGGTAAAAAGAGACTAATATTAGATTTGAGGGAAGTCAATCAGCATATTCTTAAGAACTCGATCAAATATGAGGATATTAGAGTTGCCCTTATGTACATACAGCCACAGGGTTATATGATAAAATTTGACATTCACTCCGCTTACCATCACATCGATATTTTTCCACCACATACTGAATTTCTTGGTTTTTCTTGGACGCAAAACGATCGTACCACTTATTACACATTTTCCGTACTTCCGTTTGGTCTGGGTGTAGCTCCCTACTTGTATACAAAGGTTACCAGACCTCTTGTGAAAAAATGGCGTGGTGAGGGAATAAGGGTGGTAATGTATCTGGATGACGGCTTTGGAATAGGGTTAACATATGAAGCGGCTTTATCCATGTCCCACAGCATTCAGGTCGATCTAGTCAACAGCGGGTTTTTGATTAATCACGAGAAATCCATTTGGACGCCACAACAATCGTTGACCTGGTTAGGTTATACTATAGACACAACACAAGGTGTCCTTAGCATACCCGAACGGAGGATAACGAAGGCTTTGCACGCAATTTCCGAAATTGAACTAGACATAAAGCGACGGAATTCTGTCCATGTCAAAAAGTTGGCCAGCTTTGTAGGTCAGATTATTTCTATGGCCCAAGTCATTGGTAGCATCGCACAATTGCTAACGAAATCTATGTCGTGCGATATTTTGCAGGCTCACTCCTGGAGTGATTCCGTTAATGTATCGCCCGACAGCAGACTTAATCTGTCATTCTGGTCGAATAATTTATCTGCAATTAATAGTCGGCATTTGTATTTTGAACCCAAGTGTAATAAAATCGTTTTCTCTGACGCTAGCGGTACAGGATATGGAGGCTACTGTGTACAAAATTTTAATTCTGTCGCTGTTGGCACATGGAGCGCGGTAGAACGGGACAAGAGCTCAACGTGGAAAGAGCTTGCCGCTGTCGAACGAGTTCTTCGATCATTGCCCTTTTTACACGGTAAACGCATAAAATGGTTCACTGATAATCAGAATGTAGTCCGTGTGGTGTCTAAGGGTAGCATGCAAGCCGAGTTGCAGTCGCTCGCAATGCAAATTTTCCGATTCTGTTTTGAAAATTGTGTTCATTTAGAAATGGAATGGATTCCGCGATCCCAAAACGAGCGAGCTGATTTTTTAAGTAAATTAACAGACCCTGACGGTTGGGGGGTTTCCGACGCCATTTATGCACAACTGAATGCAATTTGTGGACCGTTTGAAGTCGACTGGTTTGCCAGTGATTCTAATTATAAACTTAGACCCTTTTACTCTAGATTTTGGAATGTGTTGTCTTCAGGTGTTGACGCCTTCACTGCAGACTGGAGTGGTGTTAATGGATGGTTTGTACCTCCCGTGTATTTAATACTCAGAGTCCTTAAATATATGGAATTTTGTCACGCATTCGGCACATTAGTTGTCCCATTTTGGACATCTGGGCCATTTTGGCCCATATTGTGCCCAAATGGAGTTCATTTTGCTCAGTTCGTTACAGAGTACATAGATTTACCAACAGATAAGGAATTTTATATCAGTAATGGAAGTGAGAATTGTATTTTCGGTACTTCAGATTTACAATTTGGTATGCTTGCTTTAAAAATAGATTTCCGTTCTTGACCACTTGTCAAATCGACCAAGATTTGTTATATTCACTCATTATATAGATGCACACACACACATGTGTGGATAAATAATTATAAAATAAATGAACAAATAATTCCATAAATTCATAAATACCATTACTAAAATCAATAAATAAATTCATCATGGACTTGCAGTGACTGATTTAGCTTTCAGAAAATACCCAAATATTTCCGTCTTTGATATGCTTATGAATAATTGGTTTTATACAATTCTTTTTCCAGGCCTATCATGAGGATATATCAAACTTGCCGAGTAAGCTACAAGATCAAGCGGTGTGTCTTCCTGAGATATTAGAACAATGTAGAGCTGCTTCCACTACAAAGTGTTATAGACGTTGCTTTAAACGTTGGAAGGACTGGGCTTTTATGAACGGTATTCTAGAATCTGATATTTTACCGGCTAAACCTTTGACTTTTGCATTGTATCTGTGTTCGTTGATCCAGTCGAACTCGTCTCCGAGTGCGTTAATTCAAGCTGTCTGTGCTGTCAAATGGGCACATTCTGTAGTGGGCCAGGCTTCCCCCACCGATTGTTTACTTGTTAAAAATGTATTTGAAGCCGGAAAAAGACGGTTAGCTCGACCTGTTCATAAAAAGGAACCTATAACTGCCACGCATTTAACAGAAATGTTTGATCGTTTATATGACCCTGTTAACCTTATGAATCAGAGGACAATTTGTGCATGTCTTCTGGCTTACGCCGGTTTTTTCCGGAGTTCTGAGTTACTAAATATTCGCAGATCTGACATTGTGTTTCACGACACTCATGTTTCAATTTTTGTGGAAAAAAGCAAAACTGATATCTACCGTGAAGGACACTGGTCATTAATAGCCCGCACGGGGTTACGAACCTGTCCGGTTAGGAATTTAGACTTATACTTATCTTTGGCTGATATTCCCGAAAATTGTTCTAATTATATTTTTCGAAATCTCACAAAACGTAAAATTGATTGGGTTTTGCGTAGTGGACCCAAACCACTCACGTACACAAGATTGCGTGAACTCTTTAAAGATGCTTTCCAATTCATAGTTCCCGACATTTCTCAGTTTTGCCTGCATAGCCTGCGGTCCGGCGGTGCTACGGCTTCGGCAAATGCAGGCATTTCTGATCGTCTCTTTAAACGTCATGGCCGTTGGAAATCTGAAAACGCTAAAGATGGATATATCAAGGATATGTTGGAGAAACGGCTGTCTGTTTCTCGCAGTTTGGGCATTTAGCTCACGTCTTCGTATGCCTACTTAAGCTTTCTTTGGCGATCTGTTTTGGCGGCGCCCGTGGCTATCCCACGATTTGTTTTGTTGTTTCTGTACGCCGCAGTGATGTAGCGGAGAGGGGGAAATATAATTTCTTGCGCTTGAACGCAGTGAATTAGCTGGAAATTTGTTTCCCCTTGTCAGTGTATTCGATGCGACGTATAGAGGGAGCTATTGACAGGTGTATAGATGGTATTGTTTCCAGTTCATTCTGCACGGGGCCGCCAGACCGTGAACACGAATTTTAAAACCATGTGTTTCGCTGTTATAATTATGTCGAGATATATAGCGATTGCTCTTAGCAATGACCGTTCCGTAGTACCGTGGAACTGGTGGTAACCTCAGTTTGCTTAATCTTATAGAAGCATGTTGCCCAAGGTTGGGGCATGGGCTGCCGAGCCCCAGAATACGAGTTGCACGTTGTGGTGCATAGGCAGACGTATCCTGTACGTGGGGTGTTAGCATAGGCTATGACAGAAATAGATTCTCTGTGTGTATTGAAATGTTAAATAAACTGAAGGTGCAGTCTGTTTTGGCGGCGCCCGTGGCTATCCCACGATTTGTTTTGTTGTTTCTGTACGCCGCAGTGATGTAGCGGAGAGGGGGAATAATTCTTGAATAACTAATTTTTTTCATTTTTTGTCTCAAAAACATAGGTTATGACCCCGCGTTGGAACGAGTTCGACTAGCTAGTTCCAACGAGGGTCATAACCTATGTTTTTGAGACAAAAAATGAAAAAATAATGAAAATTAATTGGGAATTTTTGAGAATAGCGCTGGCCGGTTTTGAGCGTTATGTTAGGTAAAGGGTTAAAAGAATAATACATAGACTACAAAAAGTACGTCGTGTGGAAGTGAGAGTTTGAAATTATGTGTATTTGGTACACAGTCTCGCTCCCTCTTCCCCTTTCCCTCTTTCTTACAGCGTTGGGACGTCCTTCAAGACGGGGGCCTCCCTTCTAGCAGCCCCCCCCCCCCCCTCGCAATGCGGGCCCTGCGGGCCCATCCCCTACGACACTGTATACTTCTCACCACATATGGATTCTGATTCTGAACTATTTTACACAAAGGGGAAAGCTGAAAACTCGGTACCAAAAGGTTCCATGACGCTCTGGGATCATGATTCGCCTTCTCTCAGAGGTCCGTGAAGATTATAACCAGTGCTGGAAAACTAGTTCCACCCTTTCAGCTAACAATGAGCCAAAATGCACAAATTCTAATCAAAAAGTATTAGATCTGTTTCTTCATTTGAATTATAGCGACTACACGTATGTCCGTAATGTAAACGAGGGATTTTTGGATCAAAAGCTGTCTTCTGGCAAGACTAAAATGTATAGAGTATTTATTTTACAACAGTGGGTAGGACATTGCGACCGAAAACGAGGGACAGGACCAGGCGCGTAGCCAGGATTCTATATGTAATAGGGGTGCCCTACTACGGCCCTGGCCAGTTTTGTTTTTTTGTGGTGGGGGCGGGGGGGCGGTGGATAAATATGTATTTGAAAGGCCGTTCTATGGGGTTTCGGGAGACTTCCCTAGTCCTAACTAAGACTATCCAGTCCTTGCCCCCTCTTCTTCTCACTTGCCTAAATGGAAGTGGGAGTAGGGGGACAACGACCGGCGGGGACTAGTTATGACCGCCCCCACACCCCCGAGACAATTTAGCAAAATTTAGTGCTCTAAGAGGGATTGTATTGGACATCACTTTGGGTATGTATGTTGTGTGAAACTTGCAGTGGGCCAATTTTTTTTCTTTGGGGGGAGGTGGGGGTGGGCAACGAAACTTTAGATGTGACAAAGCCCCCTTCTCCCGGTAGATACCACACAGAACAGGACCGTCGCGATCCAGCCGACCTTCCCTGTCCGCTTTTCTGCGCACAACGATACAGAGTCTCATTTGTCGAAAAAACAATTACGAGGACATTGAATCGCGCTTGTGTTCGTTTTATTGATTCTGTCGGGAGCGCGGTGGCTCAGTAGGTAGAGGTGCAGGCTGCAAGCCGAGAGGTCCTCGGTTCGAATCCCACCTGCGGCAACCGCGTTGTGTCCTTGGGCAAGACACTTCATCTCCTTTGCCCGCGTGGGGGCACGATGACGCCGTGTACTAAGGCGTACTGCACGTCGATGGTACGCATGTCTTCAACCAATCTAACCCTGCCTGTGCTGCAGTGCGGAGTTACGATGTTGGGGAGCTGGCAGCTGTTCGTCGTTGCTCGGTGGTTCTCTCCGGGTACTCCGGCTTCCTCCACCCGTAAAACTGTCACGGTCATAATTAGCCATTGTGCATAAATATGTGACCTTAAACATCAATAAATAAATAAATAAATATTGATTCTGTCTTGAATTCGAAATATTTTACGTAGGGAATATTGACTCACTGGTATAAGGGTGTCGATATCTGATTGGTAAAAAGACCGCATTTTCCAGTCACGAGTCTATTGCGTGAAGAGTTTGGGTAGTGTTTAAAATGTAGAGTAAAAATATATTTATGGGAAAATTTCATTCTCCAATCCAAAATATATTTGGTTTTGGTGCCAAGTACATTTAATCGCGCCACTCCAGTTAGCCAGCCCTGAAAATTTGACCGGGTTGCAACACTATAAATTATCATCTGCGCAGTGGCAGCACCAGAAAAATGCACTGCGGGGGGGTGGGGGGTGGGGGTGGGGTGGGGGGGCGTGGGGGGGTGGAGGCAGGTTCCCAAATAAAGGGGATATGTTCGAAACTGCATGGATTCTTAGGCTCATAGTCTAACATTTAGATACCGAAGATAGGAAGGTACGTAAATGAGGGTTTAGGAGGGCAAATGTCCCCACCTCTCCACTCCCCGTAGCGCTTAGAGTGAGTTTGTGAATGTTATACATTAGATAATTTGTTTAACCAGTTCAACACTGGCCTCCCTCTAAGATAACAGTTCAGTCAATATTGTCAACGCCGAAATGAGCAAAATCATCCAGGTTTGTTGGGAGGATCAGTAATAATTTAATCCAACAGCTCTGTCGAGCTGTTGCATTAAATTATTACCGAGCCTCGCTTCAGATTTTTGCTCTTTGTATCGTCTGCTCGTCCACTACCATTTTTGTCTTCACGCAAAAACCTATGCACACCTTGTTGAAACAGTTAAAAAAATAGTTCAAACCTGCAGATTTTAACTAATAATTTGTCGGCATCGAACTTCCTAGTTATATGCTCTTCCCTTAGCTCTTCTAAAGAGTCAAGAGGCTTAAATAAACATTCCATCGTTTTAACTGGATCACACTGGGCTGAAACGAAAGAAAGATGTCTTTCAGTTGGTCCACACGATATCAAAATTTATTATTTTAAATATTATTTTTTTTCACATTTTGCAAAACAAAAAGCACTAAAGCCATATCCTGTGACCCCCAACCCCTAGCTGGAACGAGCTCAACGTGCTCTTTACAATGATGGGTCAAAAGGTATGTTGTTGTTAAACGTTTTTAAACTGACCAATTTGAATATTACACCGGTGGATTTTAGTGATTCGTTAGGTAAAGGGTTAAGGGTTTAATCTTTACACAAAACCCTCGATAAATCGTACAGTCCAGTTATGACCCATGGGATGTCTGTACAGTCCGGCTGGATCGGATGTCATCCGGCTGAAAATAGACCAATCAGCACAGAAATGCGTGAGGAACGTGTTGAAAGGAGACGATACGAAGTGACCATTTAAGCTTTAATGTAGAATTGATCATTCATAATACAGGTGGTTTGGAAAGAAACAACCTAGCCCCATTTTTGTTAATAACGTGGTTAGAAGGAAAGAGAGCTGTAGTCTCAACTTTCTCGACATATTCGTCATTTCCTGGACAAACAAGAGCAACGCGAAGCGTGGCATATGCCCCCGACAGTGTCATAAAAGGGTTGGTAAGTCTCTTTGGGACATAAGCTTCCTCTAGACACCATCGATGCTTCACAAAAGAGAAGCATAGCAAAACATGATCCTAATGACTGATACTTCATACAGTTAAAACTAGAAGTCCTATCATGAAATGCGCACAAATAGCACGTTGATATGCGCGTTAATGTGCGCGTTATGGCCCAAGTAAAGCTATCAAATTCTGCACATATGGCCTGTTCACAAGCAATGTTTCAGCCAATGGACCTCCGGGTAACCCGGAGGTCCATTGGCAGAAACATCGCATGTGTTTGCTATGAGTAACCAGGAGAACCTGCCGTGCTTTGGATGCCATTCGATGTGGAAATTGAGCGCAATTCCAATGCGCAAATAAGCCAAGATAAGCGCACTATTCGTGACAGACCTTCTAGTTTTAACTGTAGGTAATCCGTGTGTGAAGTTATAGCATTGAACGTAGAAGGAAACTAAAGTTATTACATGGAAAACAAAAAATCTATTTATAGTAACAGTAACTTTGGCATTATACCTATTGATCCCAAATGCATCCCCAACCATCGATACCTCATATGCAATCAAAATATGAAGTTATAGCATCGTACACAAAAGAAAACTAAAGTTATTGCACAGAAACCAAAAATCTATTTAAAGCAACGGTGACCTTGACCTTTGACGCACAGATCCCCAGATCAATTCAAAACATTGTCCCATTATGGGCAACCTATGAGAAAGATACATACCTGCAACAAGGCTTTTCAATACAGGATGACTATTGTTTCATCCATCCTGCTTGTGAATAATTTTTGTGGTCTGAAATCAGTGTAAATAAGCGACGTTAATTCGTTACTTGCACATTATCATAATCTTCAACCAATTTTAAATGAGGCAATCTTTTCAAAAGAAGCTTCCTTTGGAATCCAATTTGATATGTGCCATTAATAAATATGTCATTAAAAAATCGTTCTTTTACAACGTCTCTGTTCAAGTTTATCATCTGTTCCGTACCCTTTAAGATTATTCTAATTCATATTTCTCTGATTACCTTATTCCCTTCTTTGGCACCTTGGATGGGGTTTAATTCCAAGAACGAGAATTTCCGGGTTCCTGGTTCCGAAAGGCGATCCTGGGAAATCTACTTCACGGAACCGGGAATGAAGCGTGGCACTGTTTGTGTATTGAATTGAAGTTTTCTGAATTGAAAGGATTTCGTCATTCCTTCCACCCCTGAATTTTTTACAGTCCTGATTCCTGACGAACCATCTTCAGCAAATCACTGTAGCTCACAACCAGTTCTGGAGGACCCCTCCCCCTCCCTTTCAACAGCAAGATCTTATTCACCTGTATTAAAGTTCAAACTCGTCTTCATTTTCAAAATTACTGGTGTCTCTGCTCACTACCGCCTCCAACGTCAACACCCTCTTCACTGTCGTGACCACTCTCCTCTGCTTACAGCAGAGGAGACTGGTGACGGCAGTAAAGAGAGTGTTGATGTTGGAGGAGGTAGAGGTGATAATGCGAGTCATTCTGAAAATAAAGACGAGATTGAAGAGGGTTGGGTTTTCATACTTATCTTAGGAAAATAACTTTTCCGTTTGGAGATGGGAGATTGCCAATGAAATATGCTCATTATCATTAAAATAACTGTGTCATGTCACCCTCGTAAATTTGCTTGATATTACCCGGGAAATTTCCCGGTTCTGAGAGTAATGTCATGCCCGGTTCCGGTTTCTAGAAAACCAGGGAATATATTAAACCCTAACCCTGATAACTGCATAGTATCCGTATACGAATATAAAGTTCTTCGAAATTATTAGCCTCTCAAAAAGTCTTCTGATCTTTATGAACGATAAACCTCTTCTGAGGTTGTCTTTTCAATACAATGTTTTGGAACCCCAGTGCACTTGTCGATTCCGAGTCTGCGAGCAGTCTTCTTATGGCGATAAAGCTGCTTTCACATAGATGCGTAAAACGCATGCGTTTTACGGATGCGTTAGTAAGCGGTCCGCGAACACCGTTCACATAACTGCGTTTAATGTCCTCAAACTGTCCGTAAAACGCGTGCGTTTGCCAGTGCGTATAAGAGATTTTTTGAGTAAATTGGAAATCAGTCACGATGGATTCTTCTTCCGACGACGAGGACATTCTTATGTTGGGGGCCTACGTATATATATAATGGGAGAAAGAGAAGGCCTAGACGTTTTTGGGAACATCCTATTGCCAAGAAAAGGAAAACACAAGGGACTTTTGAGAACCTGATTTTGAAAGATTTATATCAAGACGAACAGAAGTTCATAAGTTACTTTCAGGTAACGAGAGAACAGTTCAACCAAATACTTCATTTCATAGGAAAACGTGGAAATCAAATTACCACGATCAAAACTACGGGGAAATACCAGGAAATACCCATAAAAACGACGTCATTAGCGATTTCACGCCCGTAAAACGCACGAATGAATTGCAGTTGCAATTAGAGCCGTCCGCTAAATTTTGCTGAGTCCGTTTTATGCAGTTATGTGAAAGGTCCCGTGTTTTCTCTGTTGTTGAAACCGTGCACTTTACGTGCGCCAAACGCATCCGTAAAACGCATGCATTTTGCGCATCTATGTGAAAGCAGCTTAAGTTTTCATTCCTTCGACAATATCTTCTGACAATCTTTTGAAAATCTTTGCAGGCGTGATGTGGAGTCATCACCGGTCAGAAACAAAATGATATGAAATTATGAGATATCCTCACTGTTATTCCCAGGTGCCACCTTTATCATGAAATATCTCCCCTCGCGCAGCCACCATCAAATAGTACATCACCGTGTCGTAAGTATACTGCAATACCAGCATGTGCGCGAGAGCAATATGTTTGTGGACACATTGTGTTTTACACACGTATATCTCGGCACGTCGGAGCACAGTTGCTCCGTGATTACGGTATTGGACTTCAAACCGAAAGGTTCACGGTTCGATCCCCGCCAGGGGTAACTGCGTTGTATCCTTTGGCAAGACACTTCATTCCGATGACCCACGAGGGAGAACGGTGGCAATGTGTACTAAGGCACCCTACATGTCAATGGTTGTCTTCAACCAATTCTAACCCTGCTTGTGTTGAGTTAGTATGTTGGGGAGCCATATAGCATGCTCTTAATCCATAAGAAAAGTGTGTTGTGGTGCATCTCTGTCTTCTATGTTATTACTATGCCAATCGTGTTTTTTTAACAGTCGCGTCAGACGGAGATACGGATGGCCTTGCGGATGGAGATACGCATAATAAATCTCGACCCTCCACCCCCCCCCCCCCTCCGAACCGTGAAAATACCACGTATTTTGGGAAAGTAGGCATATAATACGGATGAGATACGGATGGTCTGCGGATAAATACGGATAGATACGGATGTATGCGTGTCACTCTGCGGCCATACCTAAAACCTGCAGCAGGAGATACGGATAGATGCGCATAGATAATCATAGATACGGATGAGATACGGATCAATACGGATAGATACACTGCGATGTTGTATTTTGTGGTATCAAACCTCGCGTTGGTAGACTCCCTTTTCCACCGTATTTATCCGTATCTGATGCGGATGAGATACGTATTAATACGGATCAATACGGATTAATACGGATTAATACGGATTTTGTGCGGATTGGCCATCCGCACACGGATGAAAAAAAGTTTTGAAATTTTCAAAACTTTTTTCTTATTGTGCGCTTCGTGATACGTTTTCACACGGATTGATACGGATGATACGGATGTCTGCGGTCAGATACGGATGTCTGCGGATAGATACGGATGATCATCCGTATCTATCCGTATCAACCGTATTTCCCCGTCTGACGCGCTTTTAACGTCTCAATGGGATCCCCGCCTGTATAAATATCAACACCTAACGTGCGATCTCGCCGAAGCGAGATCGCACGTTAGTTGTTGCTATTTATTTTGGCAGAAATTCTTTTAAGATGGTAATTTAATAAACCTATGTTGTACATATATTACTTTGTCATAACCTATCGCAACCTGCCGGGAGGGCAGTGGCTCAGTGGTTACGGCATTGAACTTCAAACTGAAACCCGCAAGGGGTAAGTGCATTGAGTCCTTAGTCAAGGCACTTCATCTCGATTGCCCGCGTGGGAGAACGGTTGCGCTGTGTACTAAGGCTTACTGCACGTCGATGGTTCACTTGTCTTCAACCAATGCTAAACCTGCTTGTGTGGAGTTAGTACTTTGGGGAGTCTGACAGTTACTCGCCGTTGCTCGGCGGTTCTCGCCGGGTACCCCGGCTTCGTCCACCCGTGAAACTGTCCGACGCGAGGTGACCCTGGCTGCCGACAGTGTCGTTTAACCCTAATAATAAACTTTAGTAAATAAATAAATAAATAAATAAATAAATAAATAAATAAATAAATAAATAAATAAATAAATAAATAAATAAATAAATCAATCTCGGCACATCATGTTTAGTACTTCAAGTGTGTGTCTATGTGCTGCATGTATTGTGCTATACAAACAGTTACGTCGTAGACATCAGGCTCATGATAACTTGTTGAACGAACTGTATTGATGCGGATGGATGCTGATGAATAGAATAGTCTGACTCAGACAACTTTGCCTTGGCCCAAGGCAGAGGTCAAGAAGAGTTTAGAGATGGCTAAAAAGCCTGTTGTGGAACTACAAGTCGGTAGTAGTGATGAAATACTATTGTACACGGCAGATAATGGTAGTCATGGTACAATCCGACAAGAGTAGTAGTATACTATATTAATGGATGAAGACAGTAGAGGCTGATTATAGGACAGGCAGCGGAAACCATAGAGTAGTTGTATAGGGCCTCCGAAGATCATAGAATGGCACAAGTCGGTAGTACTAGTGGGGGGCTCGTGTACAGGGGATATACTGGTAGCCAAAGCACAAGCTGGCACGAGTACAAGGTCCATTATAGTACTGGACGAAGACAGTGGAAGCTGATAAAACACTGCAAAAAATATAGGTTCTGTTTAGAACCCAAACTGGATCTAATCTTGTCCCTGAGATGGAACCAGTTCTGTTGAAACAGTATTTATTTCAAATCAAATTATAAATATTAACATTAAATATTAACAGAAATAATTAAATTGAGGGGGTTTCGGCCGTACGTTTAGAGCTTATTCGAGGTTGTCTCAAATCATTATTAAGCAAAGGAGATATGAACAGTTGGCATATCGAACCAGTTTTGGTTCTATACAGAACCAAAACTGGTTCGATATGCCAACTGTTCATATCTCCTTTGTTTCAAAATGTTTGGCAACTACGTTGAATAAGCTCCAAGTTTACTGCTGAATCTACTTCAGTTCATGTAATATTCTGTTAAAATATATATTTTTTGTTGTTGTTGTTGTTTTTTGGGGGGTTTAAGACTGTTGTACGGGTGGTGGAAATCACAGTACCTGACGAGACCACTCTGGAGCGGTAGGTAACTGTTGGACTCTTCAATTTACTGCCTTGGAACAAGCAGGGCTGGTATTGATTGAAGGCAATTTTAAAATCGGCGTTTTTGAACGTTTTAGTACAATGCATCACCATGTTCGCGCTTGGGAAATCCTGATTAAGTGTCTTAACCAACGCTATAGCGAAGACGAAGCAGTTTACATTCACACCATCGACCGTTTCATCCAAGTACAGCGGGCTAACTTATGACGAGTTCCATTCTGAATCATTTTGCTAATATAATATAATGCTGAGATCTCAAATTCTAATAAAAAATCTCGAGATAAAAAAGTCGAGTTCTTCAGATAAACAAGTTGAGGTCTCCAGGTGAAAGGGTCGAGCTCTCGATTTAAAAAGGTGACATCTCACCGTAAAAAGGTCGCAATCTCCAGACGAGGAGCAGAGAAACCGCGATAATACGTCGCCAGAGTACTAGAATGTCCCATGTCCCCTATGGGACAGATGACATTCTAGCACTCAGGCGACGAATAATCGAGATCTCGATCCAGAAATTCTAGATCCAAAGAAAGTCAAAATCATGAGATAAAACATTTAACAAAAAGTTGTGATCTCGAGATAAAAAGTCGAGATCTTGAGACGAAAAATAGAAATTTCTATTTTTTATTCTACAAGTTTGCGTTACGAAATGATCTTAAATCTCTGTCATAGAAAACATACCGAAAACGTATTTTTATTCTGTTTCCAGCTATCTGATGGGGTATTATAATAAAAATCGTTATTTATAACTCCAATGCAACGCTCGGAGCTATAAGCCGCCATTGCGTACATGTTTGCAACTGGATCAACATTAAATGTGGGGCGTTGGTAGAGGGTGTCCCATTCATCAATCCTGTGAAGTTTCAAAATATTTAGCCGCGTAGTTTCAGAAGAGAAGATTCTTGAAAATCAACCAATCAGAATCAGGGGGAAAAAAAGGATAATTTGTAGAGGACCTCGCATAAATCATTTCTGCGAAGTTTGATTCACATCGACTTAGTAGTTCTAGAGAAGAAGATGAAAATATAAAATGTGTACGAACGACGATGATAAAAATTTTACTGACGGACGACGGACGCCAACGGGCGTCAGTAGCCCACATGACACGATTAAATACTTTCACAGAAGAGCAAAACATCATATATAAGTATTAGTTTGGATTCAGAAAGGGACACTCCATTGTTTATCCTATCCTTCAACTTATAAGTAAGGTTGCAGAAGCAAATGATAAATCTACAAAGGATTGCTCACTCTCGGTGTTTCTAGACATTCCAAAAGCCTATGATACCTTACAGCACTCAATCCTACGTAAACAAACTGGGTATCTATTGTATAAGAGGATTGGCAAATTCCTGGTTCAAGGATCATCTACCAAGCAGATGTCAATTTGTTTCATCCATGAATAACACATCGGACACATTGGATGTCACAACTGATGTATGTCAAGGTTCCATTTTAGGCCCCATCCTCTTCTTATTATACACCAACGACATCAGTCACTCAATCCTGTTAAATGTCTTGTATTCTGCACACGACACTACAGGGGTCTGTTGATAGAAAATCATTTTAAATGGTACAGATATTCCATTAATTAGTAACCAACATGAAGAAAAATCAGTTAAATTTCTTGGTGTTCACATGGACGAAAATCTAAAATTTAAACAACACACTTCTGTGGTTTAGGGCGAAAACAATGCCTTCCCTTTACGTCCTTAAAGACATCATATTACTCACTCATACAAAGCCATTTGCTGTACGGAATCCTTGTCATGTACCGTCAACAAGTAGAATTCTAAAAAGGCTATTCGCGTTATAACGAACAGAAAATATACCTCACACAAAAACCATTATTTAAAAACTGTGGAATACTGAAATTCGATGACATATATAAGTTACATGCTCTTTTGTTTGTGTATGACTGGCTTCATAATAAACTGCCTGTGTTTTTGAAAGTACTTTTGAAATTTACATGAATCTTTCTGGAATGGAAACCAGACAATCTGGGATAACATGTTTCTCTGCGGATCTCCCGATTCATTCTTTTCTGAAAATTTGGAACGACTTAAACCCAGAAACACAACACAGTAGGCCTCTGTTTAAAAAGACAATAATTAATACAACTCTAAATTCGAATTCCGCCACCATAACTTGTGGCAATCCCATCTTTTCCTGATTTCTTTTTTTAAACAAAGGGATCTCATCTTCTAAACATTTTATTTCTTTTTTCAAACTATTTATCTGTGAAACTGGCGTCACTTTAGCAAGAAATGTGTCGGGTCCGTGCATGGGAATTGTTTTAATCTTATTTAGGCAAAACCCGCCGAGGAAAAGACAAAAGAAAAAAGCTTTGATGTCACCAAATATGATTTATTACACGCCTGTTCTATGAAATTCTCATCTACAGCAACACTAAACCATGCGGAAAATAAAAATCTGTTCCGTGCATATGTGTGGAACGGAAATCATTGACGGACTATTTTTAAATAGAAGCGAAATTTCACTGGAGTTTTCTGCAAATCGTAAAACGTAATTACAATTTGAATCGGCAGTGATAGCTGAAATTCGTACCTTGAGTTCCAATGTGTTCTATGTGCCGGTAAGGCACATAGAACACATTGGAACTCATGGGACGAAATAGTAACACGGGTTCCCCTCGAAAATTTGGTTGGCGATAAAATGTGATGTTTTTGTTGAAAGTTGTCAAATGAATTGCTGGGTGGCCTTCTAATAAATGTTTTTTTATAGACGTGAAGGTGTGTAATAAACACGGAACGACACTCGTGTGTGAATGGGTTAATCGATATGGTACTTGTGCAATAGCGGAAGGATAAAAAAATATGCGGTCTCTCGTTCTATCCTTCCGCGCTGGCACTCGTGCCATATCGATTAACCCACTCACACGCGTGTGTCGTTCTGTGTATGTGTGGGGATGGTAGGAAGACAGCCTCTCCGGCTATGCCATTTCCATGCAATGTACATTTACCACGTTATTTGTTACTTGATATTGTACTTCTGTATACTTCATTCATTCATTCATTCATTCATTCATTTATTCACATTTTTTGTTCTCTTCTTGCTCCTTCGTTGCTTGAACACGCTGCTGTGGTAGTTTCTCCTCCATCGTTGGATTATGCTGGTTGGATGCTTCTATCAGTTGTTGATTTTCTATTGGGCGCATTGGTATACACGAGTTTCTGTTTGGTTCCACATTCTGTCGTTGGTACATTTGTGGGAGATTCGTCGGTTCTAGGTGGCTTAACTTCGGCTCTTAAATGTTGCCTTGTTGTAGTAGTTTATATGGTGAGTGAACCTCCTCGTGTCTGGTTAGGTGTTGTCTCCTCTTAAACATCTTTGCACAATTGAAGCACTGACAACTCTTAGGTCCGTGGATGGTTCGTTTGTATAGTAGGAGGCATTTTCTGTGACTCGAATCGTCGCTGGTGTGGTGTTGATCCACCGCTGGGTAAACGTGAAATGACAAAGTTACGAAGATGAATGCCTTTATATACTCTCGAGTGTTTATGCCAAATCACGGAATCGCATTTCACGGAGTCGGATACTGAATCCCACTTACGGAATCCCTTTTTAGGATATGTCTGTTGTTACAGAATCCCTTCTTCGTCGGATGTATCTATGTGCTGCATGTGTTGTGCGCATATTGTGCACTAGCACACACGTACATATCAACACATCCAGATTGTGTCTATGTGCAGCATGTGAGTACGTTGTGCACTAGCAAACCAGCACACTTCATCACCCACCACCAGTTCCGCGCTCCGAAGATCCCTTTTTCGCCGAATCTGCCTATGAGCTGTATGTTTTGGGCGCACATTGTGGATTTTCGCATAGCACATCGACTCGTGAGTTCTAATGTGTTCTATGTGCCTACTGGCACATAGAACACACTGGAACTAAGGAAACGATATATCGGCACATCTAGAATGTGCTAATGTGCTACCTGTGATGTGTACACATTGTGCACTAACACACAAGCACATCGCGGTACCACCAACATAGTGTTATTTCATATATAATGTCCTCTAGTGTGCACTAGCTCAAGGGAATGTAAAGACCAATACGGGTTTAGATGAATGGAGTAATCTGGTTTCGAGACCGAGAGGAGGTTCGAGACAGGGTTGAGACAGGATCAGGCAAAGCTAGGAAGTACGAAGTAGTTCTACAAGTCGATAGTAAATAGTACAAGGCTGTGGGGGTGGTAGAACTCTATAGTAATGGTGAAGACAAGTAAGTAAGTAAGTAAGTAAATTTGTATTCAACAGAATACAATCATTGTGGTTCAGAATGTTTTTACATTGATTGTTTGTATAATTAATCATATTCTGTTGGGAGACAGCATGGCCAGTTGATCCGCCTTCATGCTGACCCCATTAGTATAAGCACAGAGCGTGTGTGTCAGAAGAGAGGTTATGTCTTCAACTAAAGTTTCTCATAACAAATGTGATATGAGGCTTGTCTTGTTTTTACATGAATCTTCGTCTGTGACTTTAAAGTTTGTCCCGAGATCGAGCAGTTCCACCCCACTCAACACAGAATAATTTTAGCATGTAACTACTGACACGGCAACAGAATGGAGACTAAAGTAAAGTGAAATTGAAAATGAGACGAGATCTGGGAACTGATCATGTCACACTTGACAAAAATATAGAGTTAATTTTGTTTCTTAATCGGTTTGTGGTGATGAATATGTTAAAGGTGTTAAACGTACTGATAATGAAGTTGAAGGTAATGAGGTTGAAGTGAAGGTTATTGACGTTGAAAGGGAGGAGGTGATGGGGAAATGGTTATGCCATGAGCACCCCCACCTTCCCAGCACCTCACCACAAAATGTTTATATCCATCCTGTCACTAAGCCATCGACAGTTATCTTAGACTAAACGAAAACATAGTTTGAGAAGGTGAGATAATGATTAGAAAGATGAAAGAGTTTAAAATTTAAAGAGATAATATAAGATGAGATGTGATGAGATAACAGACATTAATACCCAGACTAAGCCTACCTACGTTTCATCAAATTGTTTTCCTTTAGCGACTGTTTAATATCCGAGGCTTTGTCTCACAAACTACATAATTACAATAGAGGTCTAATCATAGGAGAGATAGTTGAAGACATGATGGAAGGCAATGCCAGGACGACCAAGAGCTGTATAGGAGTTTGGAATGCTACTTACGAAATCACTTTTACGGAATCCCTATAGAATCCATTTTCGGGAAACGTCCGTAGTTAGAGAATCCCTTTTTCCGAAATGGATCGAAGAGTCGTACGTGAACTCACTCGTTCGAGCTATTGCTCGATAGCACATTTGCTCGATGTTATTCGAGTCGTCCGAGCGATGCCTGTTCCAGTCACTACTCGACATCTCAATTGCTTGATGTGATTCGAGTCGTCTGTCCTACCAACACTAATTGCCCACTTTTGCTCGTTGTTTAGCGAACGTCTTTTTATAGTAATTTGCAAATTTGTTCTTCTGGGGGAAAAGTTAGCAAATCTCAGGTCCTATACTTTCTTATCATATGCCTCGTCCGTTTTGTTCACTTTAAAACATTTGATATTTTGTTTTCATATTAATCAGTGATAAACAAAGCCTTCCGTCAATTTCATTGGTCAATTTCAAAACTAGACAATTTGATTGGCTGAACAAAATAAAACTGGGCCACATTTTCATAATTTGCATAATTAGAGTTGGGAGCTTTCATTGGTCCATTTCAAAAAATGGCCAATTTGATTGGCTAAACAAAATACAACTGGGTTATATTTGCATAATTTTAGTAGGGAGAATTTACGTTATCTGTCCTATTTTGGGTGGGCTGTATTGTATTAATCTTTTACCAACAAGAAAAACGCCATTCATTTTTTTGTATATTTTCACTTTTTTCTTCCAAAACATAGGTTATGACCCCTCATTGGAACGAGCTCGACGAGCTCGTTCCAATGAGGAGTCATAACCTATGTTTTGGAAGCAAAAAAATGAAAAGTTTTAGTTATACGAGGATGTTTTTCCAAGTGCCGTCTGCAACATAAGTTAGGTGATCGGTTAAAAAGTCATAGTAAGTGGCTAATTTGTGCGTGTGTGTGTCATATGATAAATAGAATATGAAATGAGTGTTATTCGCATATAATATTTATGAAACTCGTCCGAATTTTCCATTTGCGCTCGCCAGAGGCTCGCCAAAACGGAAAGTTCTTAGACTCGTTTCATAAATATTATATGAGAAAAACACTCATTCCATATCCTCTATATATTAAAGGAAAGGGCAGTACCCGTTTTATATGTTTCAATACGTACAATGTTGATATAATGAACAGACACAAGTACAGCACGTTAAACGATGGTGAAAAGGCTGTTTTCTTATTTTTAAATAGGTTTCAACAGAGAGAACAAGAACACTTTTTTTTCAAGCGCAAGCGCACAAGAAAAGGCCCACAAAAACCCTTTAATTCGTGCATATATCAAGGAAAGTCTTCGTATTGGAGCATAAACAAGACACATTCTGGGAACAAACTTGAATCTCGTTCACTAAAAGATGCTGAACATTCTGAACACTACACCTCAACGCATTGTGATTGGGAGTTAACGAGAAATTCTTTTTAAATAATACATTGTTGACTGGACAGGGAAAATACTATTGGATGTATCATCTTCATTCGAAAAAGGGTACCCTCTCCCCATTACACACACACACACAAACTAAAACAAAAGTGTTTTTGGACGAATAGATTTGTGACGAAAGGACTGGACCGAGCTGGTTTTTGAACCATCTAAGAGTACGAGAATGGTAGTTGACTAAAATTCCTTTTCAAACAATTTCAAACTTATTGGGTAGGATCTTACAATTTGTGGGTTAAAATTGTACTTTGAAAAAGCATGGAACAGTATCTCTCCCACCCCTCCACTAAAAACAAAGCACAATACTTAGATGTACTGTTAAAGTTAGAAAGAGGTCACACATAAATAAAGATTTTCACTTGACAAACCAAACAATCGGAGTTCGGCAAAAGGCTATAAAATGATTATGAGCAAAATAGCACTCGTCCGAGTATTTCTTTACCTTTAAAAAATATTTGTTTTTTTTTTTCAAACAAAACAAAGATTTTAATTCAACAACAAATAACTTGCTTTTGTCTCATAAACAGTATACATTGAAAAACAAATGTGATGTTTTCTCAAAAGAAAATAATTCGAAGTCGGTGCTCTCACTGCAGCGGCCTCACAAATTACCTCGAAGACATTACTAGTCGAAACCTTCTAAAGCAATCTCGCCTCATCATAATTCACCTAAAGACAGAGACATGGAAAGGCTCGGGCAGCCACAACGGAAGCACAAAGCATTGTAGTGGAGAGCACGAAAGGGTCTGAGGTTTTAGGGACAGGGTTTGTGTTAATATCCCCCCTTAACTCACGTGGATGTCCAATAAGAAAGTACACATTTTCTTCAAATATAGAATAATATCATTTTCTGAAAAAAAATACTAGGGTATAAAGTAAGCATAAATTTCAAAAACACGTAGGCCAAAGAAAATATTAGGGAATTGGAATCGGGGACTGAAATCAGTTATTAAATGGAGATTTGTGGCGGCTTTTGGGATGAAAAATCACGTTATTTTTTCACCGCCGAAATAACGTTTTTAGCAGCATGTTTCAAACCTCGTTTCCATTTTGGTTTTGGTTTCCCAATTGAACAGCTTGAGGCAACTCGACTGCTATTGTAGGAATGCTTAAGGAAACCCGCGTAACATCGTGTCTGCTGCATACAGTTAAAACTAAAAGTCCTGTCATGAAATGCGCACAAATAGTACGTCGATCTGCGCGTTAATCTGCGCGTTATGACAATGGTAAGGCTATCAAATTCTGCACATATGGCCTGTGCACAAGCAATGTTTCTGCCAATGGACCTCCGGGTAACCCGGAGGTCCATTGGCAGAAACATTGCCTACGTTTGCTGTGAGTAACCAGGAGAACTTGCCACGCTTTGGATGCCATTCGATATGGCAATTGCGCGGAATTCCTACGCGCAATTAAGCCTAGATAAGCGCGCAGTTCGTGACAGGACTTCTAGTTTTAACTGTATGTATCTGGTTAACAGGATATTAACAGATCGACCATATCCATCTGGAAGTACAATTCTTTCTTTACATGAGTGACAACTGGTATTCCAATACGACGAGCCACTTATCTTGCTGGTTTTCGCTCGGGGATCGAGAGGCCAAGCCTGGTACAAGAATCCCGGGCTTCTGGACCAAGCACGGGACCCCTTGGTGTTACTACCCAAGACCCACCATCCTCTACTCGGCCCTGCCGATCCCTTGCTGACTACGTAACCAATAGTATCGGATTCGGGTTGTTTTTGATCCAGAATGACCGATATGAAGTATTGGCACGTGTAGCTGAATATTTGATCAGTCAGGATTTGAGCCATCACACTCAGGATATCGATTAACCCTTCACTCGAGCGTGTCGTTCTGTGTTTATTACACGCCTTGCCGTTTATAAAAACAATTATTAGAAGGACACCTCAGCGATTCATTTGACAACTATCAGAACTCTGACTTGCTGACTATGTTACGAATTTAACACGCCGATGACCTTTAGGAATAAGGTTAATGAAAAGTTGATAAAAACCAACAATTTTACATTTATTTACTGCCATTACCATCTGAAAACGTTCAAAAAATCACCTTTAATCTGTTGAGCAAGCTGTAAAGAAAATGTTTGCTTCAGCATAACAAATCGATAGAATCGTAAAAACAACACAGAACTTTTGGACCTACAAATAATATTGTCTAACCATTTTTCAAATATTTAATGTTTTAAATCAATAAATACGGTACCTTGAAAATAATTTTTGGTATTTAAATTCTCTTCTTTTGTTTTAATTCAAATTTTGAAAATTCGAAGCAAGAGGAAAATGGCGGCTACTCACCCGAGAAAGATATTAAAGTGGCACATACCGTGTACGGAATTTACCCCCGGTATGCACGTGACATTCTCCGCCAATAAAATTCGAGGATATATCAACAAATTTGCCAGATGTAGGGTAATAGACTACCATTTGTGTGGCCGACTGTTTGTGTCATTTGTTCAAGTATGAAATCTAATCTAAAAACGTGCATGATTACATGCACGAGTGAACCGATATGTGAGTCTCTAATCCACATGAAAATGTCCCTACTGGAGAAAGTCGGAGGTGTGCCCCCCCCCCCCTCCCAACCAACCACATACACCCCTTAACCCGTTACTTACCAAACGCCCTGATCAGACGATACCACCCGGCCGCCAATGTCGAAAGTGTTATAAAAAGTACTCACCATTATTGCCAAAGCACGCTGCGTATAATGCTTCCGCCCATTCCCCAGCGCCAGCTTCTGTTATTGAATCAAAGAAGTCTTCATCTCTTCGGCATTCCCTCAGTCCTTCCTTGGCGCATTTAGAAATGTTCCTCAATAGATCGGGTCTGAAAGAGTTTTTCATCAGAAAGCCTAAATTCTTAAACTGTGACTAAACTTCGAAGGAAATTACGAAAATGTTTAGTTCTAAATATTGTGAGTTTTCATTCAAGAATTCAATTTTGACCCAGTGACACGTTCCACACTCTAAAATCCGTTGGGTTAAAAATCAACCCAAATCAACTGATTTCAGTGAATATGAACCCAGCTGGGTTCATACTCACCCAACCCAGTTGATTTGGGTTCATTTTAACCAATCTCATTTTAGAGAACCCTGGCAGTTGGGCTTAAAGGACTTGCACTTAACCTCTGGGACAAAATTGGAAAGGATGTATTCTACAGTACAGCCGCCGTGGACTGCTCACTTTTCACACGTGGGCAATAATACCACGGTTGAAATAATAGTAGGCTCCAAACACTAATTATAGGAATAATCATCAAAACTTTAATTAATGAAGCACCGGGTGCAACCCGGTGCTTCATTAATTAAAATTTTGCTGATGATTATTTTTATTATCCGGTAAACGCATGCGTGGACATAACTGTTCACGTGTGGATTACGACCAATCCACGGCAACTGCACTGTATATGAGTCAATATCATATTTGGACGAAATTTGAATTGACAGAACCGAAAAAACGAAAGTGCATAACGAGAACGTTTTGATGCCATTTTCGGTAAAACAAGCATGTATTGAAATAAATATACAAATAGTGGAGCTCAGTTATCCTTTCGTAATCTCCAAATGACATTTTGAATTCCATGAAATTAATTATTTTATTGATTGTCCATACTGTAACGTAGTTGTTTATAGAAATGCTTCCCTTTATATTGAACAAATAATACAATTCTATGTAAATAGTAAGAGTTTGGTCATCATAACACAAGGTTTGATCACCAAAGTAAGGAAAAACCTGATTTGTTTTTAAATTATGCATCTCAGTTACAAGCTAATTTGTCTCAGAAGGAAATATTTGACTAGAAAGATAAAGGCCAGTTCAATAAGATCGTATGATAACAGCGCATTGAAGTGTGGGACCAAAGAGGCCGTGCAGAACGCTATAAATATAAACCTTTTAACACGAAAGGCTGTTTGTCCACTCAGGATCGTGGTACGGCCATAATTTGTAACGTTGATAGTTTCTCAGTGAATTTGTGTGGTATACTAAGGCTGCACGTTAAAAATATTGATTGGTCTTCCCCAAGTAACGAATATAGACTCTTCCATTTGATGGCACTGTACTGTCGTGGAAGAGATCAACTAGGGTCCTGCGAATATTCGAGATTCGATTCGATATCGATACCATACGTATGCTTCGAGATCGATCCCGAATCAGTCTCAGGATTCGATTTTTTCGAATCTCTCGTACTAACTTCAATGTGTTACATTTCCAACAAAAATAGGATAAAACTGTCATTAGAAAATTCATTCATGTAGGCTCAATTCCTATTTATTTGAGTAATTGACAATGTTTAATTGTTAGGTAAGGTGTGAATTTGGCCCAGAACATTATCCATAGTTTTGGTTTCTGAAGGCTTAACTTGTTACTATTCACGTTCTTAAGAACGTGAATAGTAACAAGTTATGCCTTCAAAAACTAGAACTATGGACAATAGGCCTAGCTGTTTCAGCGACGGTGCTACAGAGAATATTTAGTTATTGGTGTTTAAGGTGTTCACTCCGTCGCGTAAGGGTCATCACGGTGTTCCGTAACTTCCGTTTGATGCAATATGAAATAACTTGTCTTTTAAGATTCGATTCGGGATTCGATTCGATGTCGATATCAGAGACACGATTTGATTCGAGATTCGATTCGAACAAAAATTTGTGATTCGCAGATCCCTAAGATCATCAGCATTCAAAGGGTTAACCCTTTACCTAACATGAAAAGCAGACGACACTTGCAACAAAAATTCTTGAATAACTATTTTTTTCATTTTTTGTCTCAAAAACATAGGTTATGACCCCTCATTGGAACGAGCTCGACGAGCTCGTTCCAATGAGGGGTCATAACCTATGTTTTTGAGGCAAAAAATGAAAAAATAATTAAAATTAATAGGCGATTTTGGAGAATAGCGCTGGTCGGTTTTGGCCGTTACGTTAGGTAAAGGGTTAAAGGAAAATGTGTATATTCATTTCAGAGTTATTTCAAAAAATCACTTAGATGTGAGTCTTTCACGGAAGACGTGTGTCGCCTGTTCTAAGTGGAAAAGGGGCATAACTCTGGAAAAAATACAGCGGATCAAAACATAAAATAGGAGGTGCACAATGCCATTATGTGATAAAGAATCACTGAAAGTTTCATCAAAATCCATTCATAGGTTAAGGAGGAGTGGCGGATAAGAGAAAGTGTGACGCGGACGACGCGGACGACGACGCAGACGACGTGGACGACGCAAGACAACAAAAGTAATCCCTATATGTCGCTCCCCACTTCGTGGAGCAGGCGACACAAAAACACCATACGTTACAGTGAGTACATAGCTGTTACACGGCGGACAAGACTTGCTTATGGAACAGAAACATACAATATCGACACAAATATTAACCCTTTGAGACTTTAATTATTCTGGCGTTCACACGTCACTGGGAATTCAGTTTCTTTAACATTTTTCAAAATGCTAAGTCAAACGTCGGAAAGGACAAATAACAAGATATTTTTCACATTAGTTTTTTATCTGATTGAGGTCTAGATTATTTTTGGTGGTCTGAATTTGTTATTCAAAACTTGTTTTATTACAAATTATTGGAGAGTGCCCACAAGCACTCTCCAATAATTTGTAATGAAACAAATTTATCTAAACAAAATATTATTTGTGTTTGACTGAAAATGAAATATAAGCAAGGAGAGTGTTGGTTTTTGCTTTCGTATCCTCATTTTCTGAAAGCCCTGATAGTGGCTTCTAGCACTCAACCAGTCTAGAAGTATTGATAGCAGGATTATATTAGTATTTTAAGCTGCGATAACATTTGGCTCAACGGTTATCACTGAGCACTATTTTGGGAGAAAATAGGAATTTGAGGTTAAAACTTTTAAAAATTGAAAAATAATAACAAAACAAATGACCACAAAGTATCAACGTGCTGTTTGATTTCGTACGTAATAGCACGTACAAAAGTATCAAAGGGTTAACCTGTGCACGAAACGTATTCAAGAAACTGAACACTAACTCTCCATCTTTCGATCTATACACCGGCATGCTAACCATTCAGCAACATGTAATGCGAACAGGAAGTCAGTAACAATATTCCCCCATAAACTATTTGGGACTGCAACAGCGAGTGTGAATACATGACACTCAAATGTTCATGTTTTGGCTGCATAGCGTGATCGCGTGAGCTGCGTTACGACAGCAGCTGAGTTTCTGAGCTTCTCTGCACGGAACACATCAATCGTTTTGCAAGCTGCAAAGAGCTTGTCCATCAAGAGACAACACCATGAAAATCTCACTGGACATGAGGATCGGTGATAATTTATTACCGAACCTCCCACCAAATAGAAAATAGACCCGCCCATTTCGCTGCCTACAATACTACCAGTAAGTAAGATGAAGCCATTGAGTATTTCAGGGATCAAAAGATTAATCCTTTACCTAACGTGAAAAGCAGACGACACTTGCAAAAAAAATTCTTGAATAACTAATTTTTTTCATTTTTTGTCTCAAAAACATAGGTTATGACCCCTCGTTGGAACGAGCTCGACGAGCTCGTTCCAACGAGGGGTCATAACCTATGTTTTTGAGACAAAAAATGAAAAAAATAGTGAAAATTAATTGGCAATTTTTGAGAATAGCGCTGGCCGGTTTTGGCCGTTACGTTGGGTAAAGGGTTAAAAGAACAACAAAGTTTCCAGTGGAACGAGTCTCAAAAATGCATGCTTGCAAATAAAAAACTGGCGGACAAACCCGTCCCAGAATGGGGAGCCCTTCCCACGCGACGAAAAATTTCTAGTTGCGTTGCATATTAACTGGTAGAGTGCTGGAAGCCCATATTTCAGCTTTATTCTGAAGTGCAGGCACCACAGCTTGAAGGGTCATATTCAGTGCACATGCTTTGTATTATCTTTGAAGTGATATTATTTAGTCTATAAGGGTTTGCCTTACTTCAATTTATGAGAGAGTGCCCATAGGCACTCTCTCATACATTGTAGCAAGGCAAAGACATGTGTACAAGATGTCATGGCCAAAAATAATTTAGCACTCTACCAGTTAAGGGACATAATCAAAACTCAGTGTTCTAGCTGGGCGGACCTTCGGAATCACGGAATCATTCCCTGCCCATTTTTGTAATAGATAAGGAACAAAAATAAATACATACGTGCATTGTACTCTCCCATCTGATTTTGACATTTCTCTGCATGGTGCTAGTCTCGTGACGATGTCTTCTGGACTGCAATCAATTTCCACAGGAGTAACTTCTGTGACTAAAATACAAAGGTATTCACATTTCCAGCAATAATACACCGAACTATTCCATATTTACTTGTTTAGAAGTCCTTTATTTCGCGTTATTTCAAGTCTCGTAATAACCCGTTGACTTTTCAAAACTTCAAAACAGGTTGTGATTCGAATCAATGAAGGGTTTTGCACTACGCGGAGACAAGGGGTGGACTTGGTGCCATTGGAGCAGTTGGAACTCCATGGATGCCAATTATTATTCATTATTATTATTATTATAATTATTGTTATTATAGTTATTATTATGACACCTTAGTTGAAATGAGGTGACAAGCTACGTCAGCCGCAGAGTCTCAGTCCGTAGTTATCAGCTTTCGTATTTCCAGCATGCGCCACCTCAAGCTCTCAGTTCACCAGTGCTTATATTTAATATGCTGATATCAGTGGGAACCCTGTCGTGATATACTCACACAAGCAGATCGAAGGTTTACATATAAAGTATTGCGAAAACGAGACACAGTCGAGGAAAACGAACGAAAAATGACATTCAAAGTTCTTTTTTTTCGACCAGCAAAAATTGGCAGTGTTGTGGAGAGGTAAGCGAGTAAATGAGCTTTTATTATATTCTCCCATAAAAGATAGCGGGAATTGCCTCACACATATGTTCTAATACCACGATAAATATAAGTGAATGGCCCTACGGATGTACGCACATTGCGCAAATTTTGGTCAGTATCACCTTGCGTTTTCGGCGTTTGGGTATTTTGATTACATTCATGACTGCATGGAAATCTTAATTTCGCTCCAGGCTAAAACTTATATTTTCTTACACTCATTCACCTTAGGTTATGAGAGCCTAAATAAGTGAACACGTCACTCTGTGCATTTGACACCCAAAATTGTGAGTAGGATTAAATAGGGCAGATTGGCTGATTGGTTCAATATCAGTGGGCTTTGAAACCATTAATTAAAAATTTGTTTTGTCCACTTTAGGAAAGATTAAAAAGTTTGTTTGTAATTGTGGGCCGGAATGTGTGAGAATCTTTCAAAAATATGAGGTACGAAAAAAAGTGTCAAGGTCATTCAGTGCAAGACCATACGGTAGTAGTGAAAATTCTAGATTTAAACTAAACTGAGATATGGCAACATATATTTTTTTCAGTTTACTATTTTCAAGAGATGAGTAACTCGTGGATGTATAGATATTTTTTTTCAAAACAACTTGGTTTGTTGTACAGAATGAAAGGTTTACACTGTGGTCAATGGGATTTTTTTAAGCTTTCTTAACCTACAGGAGTATTTACCTGTAACTGTTCTTCAGGGATATTTCATATTGATTTGTTTCTAAATATCTCCGGCTTGTTAATTTTACGATTCAAGCATTTTGGGTCTGTAATATCGTCGCCTGAGTGCTAGAATGTTCTATGTCCCCTATGGGACGGTATATTATTTCCCTTATGGGACATAGAACATTCTAGCACTCAGGCGACGATATGTTTGAATGTTTTGGGAAAATGTTATTTTGAAGGTGTGGAAGGTCCAATTATCATTAGGCAGTGCCTGTTTTGCTGTACTGGCATACACAAAATGCTTGCAAAATAATCAAGTAAACTGAAATGGGAGGAAAGATTGTTCGGCTGGCTTGTTGGTGAATTTCCAGTTGTTTGGGGGCAACTGCTTGGTAGAATAGCAGAATTAATGGTGACAAACACAGCCATTTCTGCAGAATGATTCTGTTTAAAACTACACCGGATGGAGTTTAAATAAACTGTTTTGCCACCTTTAAACACAATTAATAAATTTTATCATGTTTTTCCACCTGCCACCTAAGCCCTCACTCCACATTTAATTACTGCAAGTCTCCATTCTTCCATTCTGCCATTTTAGTTCCCTTCTATCGATATAAATGTGCTAAAAAGTGATTTCTGTAATGACAAGGCTTCAGAGACAGTTAAGGAATGATCGTTTCTTTTTGTCTATTTCTTGAGTTATGAACCACAAAAAACAAAGTCCAAACTGTGTTGTTTGGACTTTGTTTTTTGGGGTTCATAACTCAAGAAATAGACTAAAAGAAACGATCATTCCTTATAATTAAACTTTCGCGACCCAAATAAATAAATAGTGTTAGTCGTCCTCGACTTCAGCGAACAAATACTTAAAAACTAAAACTGGCAGACATATTATATGTCTGGCATAAAAGAGGGCGCATATTATTGAAATGCAGGTAGCAATTGACATACTTTCCAAGTCAAATGCACTTATGTCATTAAATTATTATTGACCAAGTAATTACGCAATGCAAAGAAAACGTCATAAACCACGCCTCCCTCAAATTTCATTCAACTGTTCATTCACGTAAAAGTAACGTTCCGTGGTAGGTGGAAGAAGGCCATCAGTATTACATTGTATTTAGGTTTTGACCGTTTCCCGAGAACTGAAAAACACAGTTTGTAAAAGTGGAGTTAGATATAAATATAAAATCATTTTGATTTCCAAAAATTTCATTCAAATTAGCAATGTCAAAATTGCCGTATTCGTCGTGACCAGCCATTGTTTACAATCGATTTGGGTTAAACGATGAACGCAGACGATCACCCAGTGTGGGTAAAAATTGAAATGTCAAATAAATACAGTAGTGAAGAAAAAGAAAAACTGACCCACCACTGTCATTTAAATATTTTATAAATAATTTCATGGTGATAAATTAGTAATATAAATTTATTTTTATTTTTCAGATTTAGAATGTGCCAGTGTTCTAACTTCTATTGATTTGACACCATGTTGCAACTCCGAAGACTGATATTTAGGGGCGTGGCTGGGGGCGGACCTAATTGTGTTTTTTCGGTTCATTGAGTTATGAAAAGAAAAAACAGAATCGTGTGAGCCAATCGTTTTATCTGAAAACGCATGAAACGAAAAAAAAGTTTAATTTTCATAGAATGGAGACAATTCTTATTTCGGGCTCCTCTGTGGGTAAATCAAATGTGAAATAGCCTGTTTAATCATGTGAAATGAATTAAATATTGTGTTAATGGGGTGTACAATAGGTTTTCACTCCATGTGAGCAGTTTAGGTATGGAGTTATTTGAATTGTTCATGGTGTGACAGCTGAATTTCCTTTCCCGTTGATTGATAGACAATTGGAAACCTATTCCAGTTATTTTTGAGCAAACACCTTCAGCCTTGAAGTGTGAGGAATATGAGATTCCAATAACTATTCTGGAAGGTTTTTCTTGATTTGAAAATCATGACACCGTAGGTAACTTCATTTTTTTTCACTTTTTGGCCATGGCAGCATTCACACAGTATAAAATGCTACCATATTTTCACCCCAAAAGATTCAGCAGAAGTCTTTCTGTCTCCATGCTAGCTGGGTCTATCATAAGTACAGTGTTCCTTACAAAGAGTGAATTCCCCCAAAATAAAAACATATGCCTGGAAATTTAATTTTGTCTCTTGTCTCTGTGATTAGTTTCTCGGGTTATTATTAGTTTTACCAAATATTCTCGCAAAGATTTGCTTTTTGTTAATGTTATGCTGTAGTAGACAATATGGCATATTATATCTTAAATCAGTAAATACCAATACCTAACCACTCCTAAGATTAGTGTTTTGGCTGTATTCCAGTAAAAATATGTTGTTGAATCTCTCTGGAATCAGCACGTCTGTGCATTCGAAGAGGGTTCACCAACTATTTTTTTTAAAATTTGAAACAAGTGGAGATAGACTGAGGTGGGGAAAGAGTTAGCAGTAACTAGACTGGGTCAGTAGTTCTCATTATCAGGTGGGTGAAAAGTGCTGTGCCACTCTATGTATTTGTATGACCTCTAAAACTTAAATCTGGATTCATCTGTCAGATTTTATTATTCTGCTCACCCCCATCCAATTTGTTTCTCCTCCTTGTTTTGAATTCAGGTCCTGGCAGTGTAAAACAAGGTGTCATGTGTTTAATTTGCCTCAAAATTCACGCAGTGTCAAATAAATATTCCATTAGGGAAGGTCACGTGTAGCGCTTTTTATGTCTTTGCAGTACATCACCAAGGAAATTTTCCACTCGGAGGTCACTCTGCCAGTGATAAGATAAAATATATGTGTGATTTATTGACTTCTAAGATGCTTCTTATCTCAGTAAGTTATGCATCTGGAAACCCTATAAACCTCTGCCAAAAAAACTATCATGGAAGGAATCGTGTGCACTGGGGGATGCTTTGTCACTGAATTGGTACGGTGCGGATCAAATAGCAACCCATGCTTGTTCCTTTATTTCTGTTTTCCACTCAAATTATATGATTATTTGGAGAGAAGGTGTGCTTCTCTCACATGGTGTTTTTGCCTTGCAGATATGTGCTAAAAACAAACATTTGTGGAAGAAGAAGTATGTTTTTTCATTTTTAGTTTGAGGAAAATGAAGGGGTTAAAATATTCTAGCTCTCAGCCTTTTTTAGAATAATTGTGCCTTGCGGTACACTTGAGGCTGATCTATTAATGTATTGATACAAAATGATGTCAATTTGAAGAATGTCTTTTCAATGATTTGTTTACTAGGATTAATTATAGTGAGTGAAAGGCTGAAAATGTCTCAGAATTCTTTTTTACTCAAAAAAACAGGGTGGGTTAAATGAAATGCTGTGAGACCAGAGAAAAACACAATGAAATTTTTAAAAGAAATATTTGGAATCAACATGGCGGTATTTTATTTTGAAATTAAATCACAAATTACAGATATTTTAATCTACTTTAGTATGTCTTTAAGTCATGAGAGACTGGCTATGAAACCATTAATTAAAAATTTGTTTTGTCTTCTTTAGGAAAGATTAAAAAGTTTGTTTGTAATTGTGTGTCGGAAAGTGTGAGAATCTCTCAAAAATATGAGGTATGGAAAATAAAGTGTCAAGGTTATTCAGTGCAAGACCATTCGGTAGTAGTGAAAATTCGAAATTTAAACTGAATTCAGATATGGCAACATATATTTTTTCCCTTTTAATATTTTCAAGAGATGATGTACTTTGTGGATGTACAGGTATTTTTTCAAACATCATCTTGGTTTGTTGTACAGAGAGTGTAATTTTAGCACTGTGGTAAATGGGATTTTTTAGGTTTTCTTAACCAGAAAACATGTGAATAGAGTGACATGTCATATACTTCTTACAAACTTCCGCCAACATAAATAACAACGACTGACGCGTGATCTCACTGTGGTGAGATCGCGCGTTAGTTGCTGTTATTTATGTTTGGCGAAATTTCGTTTCGATGAGCACAGCCTGCGTAGCTGGCGTAGAAAAACACAAAGTGGGCGGAAAAGAATCTTAGAACTGTTTTCTTTGGGGTAACCACCATGTTGTACAGAATAACCTGCTAACGGGTTATTATTTCCAGGTCGGATATCACCCTATTCTAAAAAGATGTGGTTCTCGTATTAGGTTATCCAGTACAAACATCTAGAATCAATCATGAATGACCGAAGGTCCTGAGACAAACATTTTGGAAATCACCAAAAGGGCCCGGAAAAGGGTATCAGTCCTTAGAAAGCATCACATTTTTCCTTGATAGTGAGACGCCGAAAAAAATATTTGGCTTTTATGCGACCTTTACTGGAATATGTGGACACGGTTTGAGATAACTGTAACGATTACGATTGTAGGGTCCTGCGAATATTCGAGATTCGATTCGATATCGATAACATGCGTATGCTTCGAGATCGATCCCGAATCAGTCTCAGGATTCGATTTTTTCGAATCTCTCGTACTAACTTCAATTTGTTACATTTTCAACAAAAATAGGATAAAACTGTCATTAGAAAATTCATTCATGTAGGCTCAATTCCTATTTATTTGAGTAATTGACAATGTTTAATTGTTAAGTAAGGTGTGAATTTGGCCCAGAACATTATCCATAGTTTTGGTTTTTGAAGGCCTAACTTGTTACTATTCACGTTCTTAAGAACGTGAATAGTAACAAGTTAGGCCTTCAAAAACTAAAACTATGGACAATAGGCCTAGCTGTTTCAGCGACGGTGCTACAGAGAATATTTAGTTATTGGTGTTTAAGATGTTCACTCCGTCGCGTAAGGGTCATCACAGTGTTCCGTAACTTCCGTTTGATGCAATATGAAATAACTTATCTTTTAAGATTCGATTCGGGATTCGATTCAATGTGTCGATATCAGAGACACGATTCGATTCGAGATTCGATTCGAAAAGAAATTTGTGATTCGCAGATCCCTATACGAATGCTCTGAACTTGAAGACATACTGCTCGAGGCGGCCCGCATATGCACTCTTGCTACGAGAAGTGCATGTAGAGCCTCACCATATGCGGAAACAGTTTGTGAAACCCAGCGGACTTGCAGAGAAAAGCACAAACTTATACACTATTTCAAAATGGTTCACCATCTTGTGCCAGGTTATATATCTCTAGTCCCCTCTGTTACCCACGTGTATTCTCTCTGTAACAATGCCAACTTAAATATATCACACTTCCTTGCCGCCTCACAACAAAATTCTTTCTTACTCTCGACAACTAGGGTGTGGAATAGTCTACCCCCAGATATCTGAGAAACTAATTCCTTCAGAAACTTCAATTCAAATCTGAATAAAGATAAACGTCTAACTTCTAAATGGCTGTACGCCCAGAGATCACACCCGGCTCAAATATATCACTTTATCATATGACTCGTCCGTTTGGTTCACTTTAAAACATTTGATATTTTGTTTTCATATTAATCAGTGATAAATAAAGCCTTCGGTCAATTTCAAAACTAGACAATTTGATTGGCTGAACAAAATACAACTGGGCCACATTTTCATAATTTGCATAATTGGAGTTGTTAGCTTTCATTGGTAAATTTCAAAACTGGACAATTTAATTCGCTAAACAAAATACAACTGGGTCACATTTGCATAATTTCAGTAGGGAGAATTTACGTTATCTGACCTATTTAGGGTGGGTTATATTGTATTAATTTTTTACCTAACGTCTACGACTCAAGTTAGGTTAAAAAGTCATTCTAAGTGGCTAATTTGAGCGTGTGTGTGTCATATGATAAACAGAATATGAAATGAGTGTTTTTCTCATACAATATTTAAGAAACTCGTCCGAATTTTCCGTTTGGGCTCACCAGAGGCTCGCCCAAACGGAAAATTCTTAGACTTGTTTCATAAATATTATACGAGAAAAACACTCATTCCATATCCTCTGTGTATATAATGCCTGGGTTGCAGCAACCTCAAGGATCACCCGAGCTTCGAGCCAATACTATAAAACTTGTACAGCTGTATTTTCTAGTATTGTATTTTCTACCTATTAATATCACTGACTAAAAAGAATCATTAGCATTTGAAAAGATCTGGCAATTTGCCAACTGGCAAATTATCAGATCTTTGAAAATGCTAATGGCTCATTTCAACCCTTTTAAAATCGAATCTAGAAAATACAATTCTAGAAAATGTAATTGTAAAAATTTATAGTATTGGGCCCTGTTCAGTAATTTCGTTACATGCACGCCCTCATGCGGCTGTTGTGAACGTGAAACAATTCAACGTCATCTGTTTAATTGCCCTCCTTATTTGGACCTGACAAGGGTTAAAGAGTGACAGTGTGAAGAAAGTATGAATGTGGGTATATGTGTAGGTGATGGGAACCTGACATGCCCTCGTCACTCTCCACATGACGCCACCACCGATTCTGGCAGTCCCCATTGAATCGTAACAGGACAGTGCTTGCGAAATACAGAGTAAGACCTTTAAAATGGATTTCCATTAAGTTTATTCCATGAAAAACACGATAATGGCTGCATGCAATTGACCAGGTTAACAACTTCAACACTTTCACCCAACTTCACCCAACTTCACCCAACTACAACATTCTCTATTTCAACATTTTCTAAATTCTGTCCATACTACTCAATAACACGTTAATTCCCAGATTGCCATCTTATAAGGGTGATGAAAAAAATGATCGCCGATCGTGCTAACTCAATGTTTAATTCCAGAAGTGGAGACAGTTTACAAAAAGCGTCGGCTGAATCCATTTTGCCAATTCACAAACTTTGTGTAATCGTTGTTTTTTACCTATTTTTAGAAATAAAATATTGTCAAAATACTCAATTCTGCCACTTTTTTGCGCGGCTGATATCTCTATACATCTGGGATTATAAGCAGCTAATAAGGCGGGGAGATTTGTTAGGTGTGTGGGTCGACATGGCTGACAAATGTTCGTCTTTGGAATGGATTTACAGGAAAGTTACCCCCCCCCCCCCCCTTTATCTTTTGTTTATTTATTTATTGGTGTTTAAGTTCACATAGTTATGCACAACGGCTAATCGTGACCGTGACAGTAACAGTGTTACGGGTGGAGGAAGCCGGAGTACCCGGAGAGAACCACCGAGCATCGACGAGAAACTCCTCCCCTGAGTTCCATGGTGTTCTATGTCCCAGTAGGCACATAGAACACATTGGAACCCAGGGGATGAATTGTCAGCTTCTCAACATTCTATGTTCAAGCTCCGCTCAAGCATGGTTACAGCGGTTGAAGACATGTGCACCGTCAACGCGTAGGACGCCTTAGTACACGGCGCAATCGTACCCCATGAAGCCAGCAGGATAAAGTGCCTTGCCCAAAGGAAACAAAGCGGGTCGTCCCGGACGGGGATCGAACTCGAGACCTCTAGCATAGAATTCCAACAGTTTACCACTGAGCCACCGCCCCCCCCCCCTCCTCCTTTTATCTTCTAAAGTTGTCAGTAAATTTAACGCTAATGGTATGGGAATTTCATGTATGAAACTGAAGTTTCTAAATGTTTGCGAATTTGTATAACCTATGCTCATCATTTCATTCTCTTGAAGAGTAGTATTAAAATACAACTCTCATGTGTGACCAATATGATATCGTGTTTTGCTGGTTACCCGGGCATGTAGGTATCGCTGGTAAAACCAAAGCAGACAGTGCAGCAAAACAGGCTTTAACAAAGCCTCTCACTGATTTTAAGATCCCTTTCAGTGATTTTAAGCCCCATATCAGTAGTTACATCAAATCTATGTGGCAGGCGGAATGGGATGGGGCGACAAATAACAAGCTCCATCGCTTCCGACCAACTATTTCTTATCACTACCCATCCAGTAAGCTTTGTAGAAAAGATCATGTTATTCTGACGCGGTGTCATATTGGTCATACACGACTGACACATTCCTTTTTGTTGGAGTGTTCTGTGCGACCAGAGTGTGTTCCCTGCCAGCAGGTGTTGTAAGTGGAACACATTCTTTTACACTGTACGGATTTTAATCTTGTCAGAGGGCAGTTTTTTTCTGTAGGATCTCTGAGAGATCTGTTTTATCGTACGAGCCCGAATATAATTCTCTCATTTTTAAAAACAATCAACTTTTTTAGTAAATTTTAAAATTGTTTTTATCATCTTACTGTTTTCATACCCCATGTATTTGAATCGCTTTTTGTGGAGATTAAAAAAGGCAAAGCTTCCAAAATAATAGGAACTATTTACCGGCCCAATACGCCCCCAAAAGCCGACTTAGATCTTTTCCTTTCCAAATTGAGTAACATAATAGACAACATCAATAAAGAAAATAAAGCTTCCTACATAATTGGCGACATAAGTATAGATCTCTTAAAGTTAGACTCGCATCCGAAAACATCTGCTTATGTGGATACATTATTTAGTCAAGGGTTTATGCCCTATATTACAAGGCCAACTAGAGTCACACCCTACTCTGCAACATTGATTGATCACATGTTCTCAAACAATGTTTCAGATTCTATAGCTTCAGGTATTATACTAACGGATGTGTCTGATCATTTCGGCACATTTTTCATTGAGCGAGAGCGTAAAATGACCGTCAGCCTACCTTCACAAATAAAGACACGTATAATTAATGAAGATGCAATAACCAATTTTAATAACATATTATCCGAATGTGATTTCTCTTCAGTTGAGGCGTCACAATGCCCCAATGCAGCCTACGATACTTTTATAGAAATCTATCACAATGCATTTGAACAGGCGTTCCCTGTTAGGGAAATAAAACTGAAAAAAAGTTAATTAAAAAACAACCATGGATGACCAAAAGCTTACTTGTTTCCTCAAATAATAAAATCAAATTCTACAATAAAAAACTAAAAAGCCCCACTGTTGAAAATATAAATAAATATAAAAATTATTGTAAAATTTTCAATAAGGTTAAAAGACAAAGTAAAGCATTGTATTATAAAAACTTATTGCAACAAAACCAAAATAATATTCGCAATACATGGAACATATTAAATAACGTAATTAAAAAAGCCAAAAATAAGTCTACCATTCCATATAAGCTAATAATAAATGATAGAACAATAAACGACCCTTATTTAATAGCTCAAGAATTTAATGATTTTTTTGTCAACATTGGGTCTACCACACTGAACAAAATTGCAACTAATCATACGTCTTTCTCAGAATATATGACAGGATTCTTTACAAACAATTTCTTCATAAGACCTTGCTCGATACAAGAAGTAACAAATGTTGTTAAGGGAATGAAACCTAAAAGAAGCAAGGATTGCGATGATATATCTTCATTTCTGATCAAGCGTACCCTCGATAAAATAGCCCCGACACTAACTTATATAATTAACAGCTCGTTGCAAAGTGGCATTTTCCCAAATAGAATGAAAATAGCTAGGGTTATACCTATATATAAATCCGGTGACCCACATTGTCTTACCAATTATAGACCAGTCAGTATTTTACCTACATTCTCCAAAGTATTAGAAAAAATTATGTGTGAGCGTCTATGCAATTTTTTAAACAAATATAACATTTTGACCCCTCATCAATATGGTTTTCGTAAGAAGCACGCAACAATCCACCCAGTACTTCAGCTACTTCAACACGTAGCTGAAAAAAATAACATAGAAAGAAAAAATAATTCATTAGCGGTTTTCCTTGATCTCTCCAAGGCATTTGACTCAATAAACCGCACAATTCTATTAAACAAGCTGGAGCACTATGGAGTTCGCGGAGTAGCATTAAATTGGTTTCGGAGCTATCTTACTGACAGATCACAATATGTAGTGATAAATAATCAGGAGTCATTGCGGGCACCTATTACCTCCGGTGTGCCTCAGGGCTCGAACCTCGGACCAATATTGTTTCTACTATACGTGAACGACCTCTGCCACGCCACAAACCTGAACCTCGTATCATTCGCGGATGACACTACAGGATATTCATCTGGACCTGACATGATTGACTTGGTAACTTCTACTAATTTAGAACTTGAAAAAATCTTCAATTGGTGCTCTGCAAACCAACTTCTACTCAACACATCAAAGACTAAATTTATTATTATCAATCCAAACAATAAGAAAAACAACCCTCTACCAATGGACATAATTATAAATAATCAAAAAATAGAGCGAGTTGCCTCGAATCTTACAGAAACGTCAATCAAATTTTTAGGTATAATTATAGATGAGAAGCTCTCCTATAAGGAACATGTATCCAGTATATGTACAAAAGTAGCAAGTGCAAATTATATTCTAAATAAGGTCAAACGTATTCTTCCACATTCTTGTATGAAAACACTTTATTTCACAATTGTACAAAGTCACTTGTTGTACGGGATTCAGGTATGGGGCAATTGCAGAGAAGTAAAAAAATTATTCAAACTGCAAAAACGTTCAATACGAATAATTAATAACGTGCCTTTCAACGCCCACACTGACCCGCTTTTTCGCAAAGACAAAATTTTAAAGATCGGTGATCTGTGTACGCTCCAGGTGTCCTTATTCATGTGGGACTTTGTAAATCGTGAATTGCCGGTCTCCTTTGATGACAACTTCCGATATGTGCGATCAGTAAGTGCTAGATCTACAAGACAATCGGACCAGTTATATGAAGGTAAATCTAGAACCAGATCTCTAGAAGCACTTCCCACCTATCAATACCCCAAAATTTGGAACGAGTTAAGCGTAAGCCTGAGGAATATTAAAAGCAGGAATATTTTCAAGAAAGAACTAAAAAATCAACTCCTAAATTGTTATGCTGAAGATGTCCGATGCAACAATCCATACTGTGTGGATTGCTCCATCGGAAATTAACAATTTACCCGACACGGAAGGATTTTTTTTTTTTTTTTTTTTTTTTTTTTTCCTCCATTCTGTTATCACAGTAATAAAATAATTTTACCCACAGTTCTTTAATAGCGTCGCATCAGTATGCGTGCGACTGTGGCCGGTCCATAGAACTGGTCACATTGACGTGCACTCTGGTGTACGATGGCTAGCAATAGTCATTAGATATTTAGTGTCATTAGCCACGGGCTAGTTGCCACGTCTCACTCTGAACATTGTTCGAGATTCCAAGTTGGGCTTGCTCGCTTGATAAGTGGATCAGGCCTAACGAGGAATTATTTTCACAAATTCGACAGGATTGTAGATAATATCACACTCCAGAAACCATCTACAACAGTCTTTCATATACAAGTCTGACACAAATCAGCAGCATTTTCTCAGGGGGCGGCAGGTAGACAGCCAATCTGGCTATGCCACCTCCCCACGGCATACATGTTTTTTTTAAATATCTCATGTTATTTTATTAACACTATACATTATTCTCCTCATGTATTATTACAAATAGATTGTACCACTTTGTTTGTCTAAACGGAATGTATACTGTATACCGTGAAATAAAATCATTATCATTATCATTATCTTAAACTAGAGTCTTTAAGACTTAAATTCACCAGGTTGATTTGTGAATTATTCATATTTCTTGTTTCTTCACGTATCACTGTTCATATTACTTTGTTTATCATTTTAATTGTTTTTTACTCATCTTTGTATTTCGTTTCTGCCATGTTTTTTTTAACGTTTTCTCGCCACGATATAGCCTTAGCTGCTGATGTGGCGTTAAACATCAATAAGTAAATAAATAGTATTAAAAAACAGAAGCTGGCTTTTTAAAATTTGTTTCCTAATCAGTGTGAACGTTCGGCTATTTAGTATTCTGGATTAACGAGATTTGGAATCGAAGGCCAATAATCTTGTTTGGTTCGGGTGTGCGCATTGGAAGAAGGGTACTGGGGTCAGACCCCCTAGAACATCGAACTGACTGGGGACTAGGAATTGTGCACAGCTACAAGAATTCTGCTCTATGTTTTATTTAGAAACGTGGGCATATTTATTGTAATACAAGAACCGCTATTTGGTGGTTGTTTTAGAAAAAAGAAGAAACCCAAACTGTCGCTGGTTTGGAGCAGCGCCAGCATATTGTCCATATCGGTTATAAAAAAAGGAAAAAATTCACCAGTATGTGTTTTTGAAACCTAAGAGTCATCCATCAGCCTATAAGGGAGAGTGGATGCTGAGCATTATTCATAAGTTTATTTATTTAAAATCTACACTGGTCCCAGCCAGGCAAGCTTGTTTCAATACTTGCTTGGTGTTTAGTTTCTCTGTATATGTTTAACAAAAAGCTTGTTCCAATCCCTTCTGCGCTTCGTCTGGTTCAAGAAAATTTGAAAGTGTTGAGTTAGGCAAGTTATTGGCAGAGAGAGATAGAAATCCGCTATTGTTTTATGTGATTGTTGTGTGATTGTTGTTATTGAAGGTGCGAGGGTGGGTATCTTTGTAGCCAACTCCCCACACACAGAGTTGCGAGGCAGTCCTCACAGACTCAATCCTAAAGTTCTCTATGACTCTCGAGACAGTCCTCACTGACTCCACGCAATTTAATTCTATTGTATAATTTCAATTTTCTGTGACTTATTTAGTTTTTTTTTCTGTTAAGAGTTCGGTGCTCGTTCAGCTCTACCATTAATTCACTATCTTGGAGTCTGCTGAGGGTTTTCTTTTGGAGTTCTTTAAATCGCGTGTCAATAGTTTCTATTTTTGCTAGCTCATAAAATTCCTTTATTGGTGTCCACATGAGCTTGCATACTGCCACGCGCATGGCATGATTTTGAACCCTCTGTAACTGTTTGGATTTCTTTTTCTTTTTTCTAAAACAACCATCAAACTGCTGTTTCAGTATTACTATAAATATGCCCATGTCTCTAAGCAAACTCTTGCAGTTATCCACAATTCTCAGTCATATTCTAGTACAAGGTTCTCGGGGATCTGAACCCAATACCCTACTGCCAGTGCGCATACTCAAACCAAATAAGATTATTGGCTCTCGCTACATACTCTCGTGGATTCATAAGCAAATAAAGTTATAAAGCAAATAAAGTTATTCGGGTCGCAAGGGATTTCAATCCCACATCGTCCCTATGCGCCTTCGGCGCGCTGAAACTTTTCATTCATTCATCAAAATCAGTATTCCTCAAAATGGCTGCTGTGCAACTTGTTGAGTATATACTTTCCAAAATCCATTTTCGATGGGTAATCCGGGTAATAACAGTTAATCCCCCAAGCTGAATTAGTGCACTTTCGCCTATACTTTTACAAAAACTATTTTGAAGGCGAAAGTGCACTGTAGGCGAAATTATACCTAATCTTAGTTAGTCAAATTAACCCTTTGAGACTTTAATTATCCTGACGTTCAAACGTCGCCTGGAATTCAGTTTCTTCAACGTTTTTCAATTTGACACGTCAAACGACGGAAAGTACAAATAAAAAGATATTTTTCACGTTACTGATTATCTGATTGAGGGATAGATTATTGTTGGTGGTCTGTATTTGTTATTCAATACTTGTTTTATTACAAATTATTGGAGAGTGCCCACAGGCACTCTCCAATAATTTGTAATAAATCAAATTTATATAAACTAAATATTATTTGTGTTTGACTGAATATGAAATATAAGAAAGGAAAGTGTTGGCTTTTGCTCTGGTATCCTCATTTTTTGAAAGCTCTGATGGTGGCTTCTGGAACTCAACCAGTTTAGAAGTCTTGACAGCAGAATTATATTAGTATTTTAAGCTGCGATAACATTTGGCTCAACGGTTGTCACTGAGCACTATTCGGGAGAAAATAAGAATTGAGGTTAAAACTCATAATAACAAAACAAATGACCACAAAGTATGTTTGATTTCGTACGCCATTAGACGTACAAAAGTATCAACTTACCATGAAAAGCCAAATATTCTTTTGTAACATTTGATAAACGAAATTAACAGACAGCTCCAAGAGCTGTCTATTGTGTTCCTTTATTAAAATAAACACCGCCACTTTAGTTTTACGGATGTCATCGGCAATTTCTCAACAATTACATGCTTCTTAATTGGACCTTCCTCATCCGCCCAATAATTTCAGGGGAGATAACGTTATCGAAAGTCGATTTACAAGACGAGATAAGTCAGAGATGGATGGCGTCGAACTGAGTTTGCATGTCTCAATATCGGTGTACGTAAACGACCACATCAATGGAATATAGAATATACCCATAGTAGCTGGGTGTACCAAATGTTTACCACGAGTGGTGAACATTTGGTACACCAAGCTACTTTGGGTATATTTTATTTATACCATGATTGCCAGATTATTAAGAGTCGCTATTATTTTTTCTCGATTTTACTGAGCACCAGACGTACATACGAGCGAACCTGTTTTTGTTTACACGAGCATTGGTGGGCGGTACTTCCGCTGTCAATTTTATCGCCGAAACGAAATGAAAAAAAAGAAACTGAGCCTTTTTTGTTTTAATAACATACTATTTCGAGTTATGCACGCTTTATTAACATGAGACAATGCATGCTTGTTAATTTTTGGCATCTTATGAGGTAAACCCATTTAAAAATGTAATAAATAATTGCCACTTTCGCGAGGCGACGTGCGATAAATTTAGACAAGTTCGCATTCAGGTCGACGTCACCAGCGGTTAACGGGGATGTAGTTCTACTGTAGGTGTAAATTTTTACTATTGAAATCCCATTTCTGGCGTGTTCACCACGGTTGGTGTGTAAAGCTAAAATTTATGTCACAGGCTTTTCATATATAGTAGAATAGGTAATCATGGTATAAAATGAGATTATCAGCATAAGGAAGACTGTTATGTGATAAACGGTGCTTCTTCTTATCAATTTCGTGTTGTGCCGCCTGATAATCGTCAGCAAGTTTTCTTTACCAGTCACCTAACATTATGGAGCACGGTGGCTCAGTGGTTACGGCAATGAACTTCAAACCGAAAGGTTCACAGTTCGATCTCCACCAGGGGTAAGTGCGTTGTGTCCTTGGGCGAGGCGCTTAATCCTGATTGACCACGAGGCGTTGTGTACTTACTAAGGCGTTATGCACGCTGATGGTGCACCTATCTTCAACCAATGCTAACCCCGCTTGTGTGTACGTTGGGGAGTTTGACAGTTGCTCGCCGTTGCTCGGTGGTTCTCTCCGGGTTCTCCGGCTTCCTCCACCCGTAAAACTGTCAGACACGAGTTGGCCCTGGTTGTAGAAAGTGTCGATAAACTCTAATAAATAAATAAATAAATAAATAAATAAATAAATAAATAAATAAAACCCAATTTATAAACACCTCCATTCCAATCGAATAACTAAACATTTTCTATTTTTGGTTTTAAAAACATAGGTTATGTCCCTTTGGAACACGTTCCATGAACTCACTCCAATGAGGAGTGGTAATCTATGTTTTTGTAGCAATAAATTTCAAGTCGGAGCCGTAAGCTATAACTTGGGGATAAAATTGCAAAGCAAATAGTAATATGTCACTGGCGATTCTTGTGGACATCACAAGCCCAATATGATCGATACCTTAGATAAAGGATTAACCAACACTGACCTCTGTACAACTGGATTGCTGGAATGTCAGCGAAATACGTCGCAACACAATCTGCCCCCCCCCCCCCCTCCCCCCACCTACCATTCTCCTTAGATGGATTAAGTCGATTAAAGTGCCAACTCTTCCCAATCGATGACGTCTGATGACGTGAGAGCTGTTACGCTGTGACTGTAGTCACAGCGTAACAGCGTCCACTTTACCAAACCCCGCTATGTTTAATTTGTTACACAATATCATCTTTATAATATTAGAACTTGTCTCTGTCAATATTAACTAAAATACAGTTAAAACTAGAAGTTCTGTCATGAAATGCGCACAAATAGCACATCGGTCTGCTCGTTAATCTGCGCGTTATGACCATAGCAGGGCTATCAAATTCTTTATATATGGCATGTGGACATGCAATGTTTCAGTCAATGGACCACCGGGTAACCCGGAGGTCCATTGGCAGAAACATTGCCTGTGTTTGCTATGAGTAACCAGAAGAACCTGTCGTGCTTTGGATGCCATTTGATATGGCAATTGCGCGCAATTCCTACGCGCACTTAAGCCTAGCTAAGCGCACAGTTCATGACAGGAATTCTAGTTTTAACTGTATGTTGTAAATATTCAATTTGCATTACCATGGAAACCGTGAACATCATCAACATATTCAGTTTTCACGGTCATCAAAGATTATTCTTCAAAAAGCTATCGGCGATTGCCTTGCGTCGGAAAATTAAAAACGTTAGAAAACGTTGTTGCTGTTGAGTGTTTGTTTTATTTATAGCAACACCGTACCCCCAAAAGATGGCAGTAGTTGAGACACTTTCCTCTCAATCACCAATGAGTGTTCCAGCACTTGTATAGAGATCAGTGGATTGGAACGAAAATTATAAATTCGGGTTTTGGAAAGATGTTAAAATATTGTTGCCGCCAACTGTACCCTAAAACGTTCCATACCTTTCATAGTTGTAAAAGCATTAGTATAGAGACGTAAGAATCACTTCGAATTTGGGGCGAGGTGGGAGGGGTGCGCGATCATACAAGGGCACCCATACCCTAGTATATACAGTGGTGTACAAGTAACGCGGAAGGCTACAATACACAGGGGCGACTCACGCATCTCTGCATTAAGTAAAATGCAGATTTGGGACTCAATATTTAGCACATTTACCCGTCAAGTGGAAACATTGTTAAATATTGAGCAAAAAAAATGTGCATTATTCTTGACTTTAAAGCCTGCAATAGACATAAATCACGCTAGAAAATCTTTCGTAATATATTAACTCTTTGCAAGCTGATGGTATCTTCGATCCCAATTCAGTGACGAAGAATCCATATTCAGTTACTGGAGATATTTTCCTCATTTGGGGATAGACCAATGAATATTTTCAATGTGCACCCTTCGTGGTACCTTGCGTGGTACCCTTCGTGGTGCACATTGAAAATATTCAATGGTCTACCATACATATTCACGTAGCAACCACCAACTTTTTGTAAATTCAGGTTGTAACATGATCCTGGACTGTATTCAGAGGGCTAAGTAGGGCTGCACGATATTCAAAACTGAATACCGGTATCGGTATTCAAAACAATACCGCTGAATCCAGGTATATCGAAAACTGTTCAGATATATGAACACATGTACCACAATCGAGACTCGAGGCATCACAGTCGGAATGAATTAGCATGCCTTGATGACGCGGTTCGAAAAACCTTTACCTGACGCAGACGATAACAAAATTTATTATTTTCAAAATTAGTTTATCAAATATTCTCCAAAGATTTCAACAAAACTATATCAACGAGCTCGTTCCAATGAGGGGTTACATGATATAGTTTTGTTGAAATTTTTTTAATTTATTTTTTCAACTGCTGAATTTGTATATTACGAGGACACAAGCAGACGATTGCTTGGATAAAGGGATAATAATAATATTATTCATTCGGGGCTACAGTTTAAAAACTCAAAACACCTTGAAAATGAACTTGTGGGTAAATAAATAATGACGATAAACCGATATTTTTTAAATTACACCGGTATTCAATCGATATTGGTTTCAATACCGGTATATATCGGTTTATCGATATACCGTGCAGCCTTAGGACTAAGATTAAGGAACTCTCTCTCTCTCTCTCTCTCTCTCTCTCTCTCTCTCTCTCTCTCTTTCTCTCTCTATTTAGGCAAAAAGTTGATGACATGTGTACATTTGCCTACCCCAGACACTACTCGTATAAAACTAATCAACTTACGTAAACAAACGAAAAATATTAAAATCTTCATTGTTGAGAATGTCCTCAGATCAGCGGAGTATGCTTCTCTCTGCTTCTCTTTGTGTATAATAGTTAAGTATTACATATATACTGTCTGATTAATATACTCTGACATTCTATTACATAACATTTATCTCGCTTAATTCTTTCCATGAACTTTCATACTCAATACTTTTAACAGAGGAGGTTTTTTTAGAAATACTTTCATGAAAGATAATTGTTGGATGTCATCACGACCCTCCTTCGGGATAGAGGACAAATTGCTACAATTTATAAAATACCCATCATAACAGTAGACAAATTAATGGGAATTATGCATTTCGAAACGTCTGGCAATAAACAACCCCCGTTTGTCCCGTGAGTTCGGAAGAGGTCTGAATACTTCTGTGGCGGAAAAACAAGACTCTCTCCACTGCAGTCACAATATCAAGATGTCAAGCTGAAAATTTTTCACATAATGCAGCCAGGTATTTAACCAAATCAGCCTTCACTGAGCTCCGCCAAACAAGAACGAAGTGGTTAAAATGCTAGTAGTATTATGGCAACAATGCAGGCGCGGAGTCCCACATGACGTGCGACAGTTGCAAAAACACTTCCCTGCAAAAATTGGAATTCCACGTGAAAGACTATCTCCCATTTGTGATTTGAAATTTTTTGATAATTTAATGTGATCTCTCTTATCCCGATACATCGTACTATCTGTGGCTTATACATAGAGAGTTCGATGTATAGGAATAAGTTACTTTAAAATGTTAAACTTCTCGTTTGCATGTAGTTCATAAGAAACGTCTAGGCACTATTGTGATATTTTGTTATAGCCACGGCTATATACAGATTATCACCACAGTGTGTGTCTCCGGGAATTCAGATCAAATCGAGTTCTAGGCACAGAACAGTATTTCGACGAGCCCGTTAGGGCGAGTCGAAATGCGATTCTGTGCCTACAACGAAACTTGATCAGAATTTCCGGAGGCAAACACTGTGGTGATGATAAATTTATCTCACAATATTGACCACAAAATGTGTTATAAAACTATTTCAAGAGGAACTTTTTCATTTGCCTTATCGATGCCGTTGTTTTGGCAACAGCAGAATCATGCGCTTGTATCAAGGGCCCTTGATACGGATTCGGAACAAGGGCCCAGACACATTAAACTTTAGTTGCGTAATAGTGCAAAAACTTCCCGATTGTGAGATAAAAAAGGTATCAAGGTGCCTAGGCGTTTAACTAAAAAATAGTTGCATATTCTGATGCTATATGTTACACTGTGCTCATGTAAACTTTCATTTCTGTCAGAATCGCAAATAAACAGACAAAATTTATATATGAAAAAAGTATATCTGGAAAATAAAAGATGCACTCGAAACATTATCCATCTATACACCTGGAACTTAATTAAGCACCCCTTGAAATGTTTCATGACAGTGAAGTTGCTGTTACTGATTATTATGTTTTAATGATTGCTATGTCTTGCAGAGCATTTCATCTAGCGAAACATGACGTTTCTTGTCGACAACGTACCCCAAACACAGCCCCTCGTCCACGTGAAGCATGCTTTCCAAGAATGTCACAAAAATACTATCATACACGTGCAATATCTGGGTATAAAACAAGAAAATTGATCACTTCCTTTATCAATAAATGTTGACAAGGCAAGGAGGAGGCTGTCAGGGGCACTAATATGGCAACTCGTTGGCATGCATGCAACAGGCATGTCATTCAAAGTTATTGGAAGGCAACTTGGCTATAATCATTCTGTCATCTGCAGAAGGTCCGAAAACATCAACAAACCAAAGATGTTAAGGATCGACCAAGGGCTGAACCACCCAAAACGACCTCTCCACGGGAAGATCGGAGTCTGGCACGCCTCGTTAGGCGTTAACCCTTTGTTTCAAGAGGGGTTTTGAAATGCCTTTGGCTCCCCAATAGGCGTTTGTGCAACAGAACTATCGGAATAAGCCTGAAAGCACTTGCTATAAGATCCAGAAGGGTCATCAAGCGTTCCGCTCTGTCCGATGAACAGCAAAGACGATGTTCATGGACCTTTACGATAAATTCTGCCTTGCATTAGACGAAGGCAAAGATATAAGTGTAGTCTTTTGTGACGTAAGTAAGGCGTTTGACAAGTCTGGCACGCAGGACTTTTATACAAGTTGGAGAACATTGGAATTACAGGGAATCTTCTAAACTTCTTGAAATCGTATCTTTGTGGTAGAATGCTGAGAGTTGTGGTTTTAATGAGTCTTCCACTTGGAGGCCAATCTACGCTTAGTTTCCTCAAGGATCGATCCTTGGCCCGCTACTATTCTTGATTTATATCAGGGATATTGTATTCAATCTGACCAGCAACATTCGTAAATGACACATCTCTATACCTAATCGTTGAAAATTCCAAACAAACCTCAGAAATCATGGACAGAGACTTAACCAAAATTGAACTCTGGGCTCACACCTGATTAATCGTATTTAATGCACAAAAACAGAAACGATGAATAGTATGGCGTAAAGCGGATCGAAGACCTCATCCACCTCTCAAAATGTCTAATGTACTATTAACAGAGTCCTGGAACACAAACACTTTGGGGTCGTAATAACCAACAACTGCACTTGGACGAATCGCGTTGAATATATCAGCCCCAAAGCTTGGAGACGCATTGATCTAATGCGTGGGCATAAATTTTTACTGGATCGGAAATACTGGAGAATATATACTTTGCCTTTGTAAGGCCAGTTCTGGAGTAAGCAGACACTGTTTGGGATAACTGTACAGAAACCTGCCCAGACCAGTTCGAGAAAATACAGATAACTGTCGCCAGAATTGTGACAGGTGCTACTGCCAGTAGAAGTAAAGCCCGGTTATATTTAGAAACATGTTAGGAGCCCCTTAGCAAAAGACTCGAGAAACACAAATTTGTAAAGTTCTTCAAAATGTATCATAAGTTGGTCCCAAGCTACTTTGCACATTAGACTCCCCCATCCATACTAACTAATCAGAGCTATAACCTTCGAAATAGCAGTAACCTTCGCATCCCCTATTGTCGCACAAAAACATAACAGACGTCATTCATTCCGTCAGTGATCAAGTTGTGGAACGATCTCCCGGAAAATTTTTACAGAGGACTCTCGGCTTTGTAACTTCAAACAGTACCTAAACAGGGACAGTATACGATCACTCCCTTTCATTTGAGGGTCAAAATTACGTAAAGCACAAATTTACCACTGTCGTCTCCGACTCAGATGCAGGTAGTCTTAACGCCCACCTATACGAAAACCACTTGTCTCCCCTGTGTCGGTGGGACCACTTTCTCTTGCCATGTGCAATATATGCTCAGTTCGGGATAATATATTGGGACATCTCCCTCCAGGCATAGACTGCACTACGCTCTTATGTGGTTCCGACCAATGTTTTAACGAAGACAATCGTCTCATTTTTGAGATTGTACTGAGTTATATTTTTGGCTAGTGGTAGGTTCAACTAAATGACAGAAAAGAGGATGACCTATCCCAACATTAGACTGTGTGTTACAGCCACCCCCCCCCCCGCCCTCCCCAATCACATCCCGGGTATGCTATAACTCGTCTGGACATGGATAAAGCTCTCACCGCATGGTGTAGAACCATACGTAGGGCCATGGTGTAATACTCGAAATTTCCCAGGATTGTCCACACACGCGCTACTGTATTCTGGGATCGGTTGAACTGAGGCTTGGTCCGGGTTGGCTGAGTTGAGTGAATATGAGACCGACCGGGCTCGGGTTCGCTGGAACCAGCTGGTTTGGACTGGTTTACGGACCAACGGTACACTGCAATCGGTGTGTTGGGGTCCAGCCGGGTTAGCTGGAGTAAATGCGAGCACGACAGGGTCCGTGAACGCTCGGCCCAGAGGGTTTGGGTTGTTTTTGTTTTTTTTTTTTGTTTTTTTTGATCGGCTGACTTCGTGTTGTGGTATTGCGTTCTACTATACGATTGCCAATGGGATTGCCAGGAGTCACCGAGAGGACCGTCGCGGTTATGTCCTTTCTGATTCTGCAGAATGATTTTGTTAAAATCCGTACCTCCAATTGGATTTGAATTTTGACCCATGTATTTGTATACCCCAAACTTGGAAAGTGGCGCTTTTTGTAGACAATCCACCCACCTCCATTGCTTCAATGCGGGCTACATAAACTAGTACAACTATCATATATCTTTGTATTTTTTTCTTTTCTTTGCACTATTAAAATTAACATTTAATTTATTCTCTCTCTCTCTCTCTCTCTCTCTCTCTCTCTCTCTCATAAACCTATGTTTCCAATAGATACTACACTGCAAAAAATATAGGTTCTCTTTAGAACCGAAACTGGTTCTAATCTTGTCCCTGAGATGGAACCAGCTCTGTTTGAACAGTATTTATTTCAAATCAAATAAATTTACCAAGATTAGTATTCAATTTTAACAAAATATTACATGAACTGAAGTAGATTCAGCAGTAAACTTGGAGCTTATTCAACGCAGTCGCCAAACATTTTAAAACAAAGGAGATATGAACAGTTGGCATATCGAACCAATTTTGGTTCTATAAAGAACCAAAACTGGTTCGATATGCCAACTGTTCATATCTCCTTGCTTAATAATGATTTGAGACAACCTCGTATAAGCTCTAAACTTACGGCTGAAACCCCCTCAGTTTATGTTTAATTCTGTTAATATTTAATGTTAATCTTTATAAATTTAATTGATTTGAAATAAATACTGTTTAAACAGAACTGGTTCCATCTCAGGGACAAGATTAGAACCAGTTTTGGTTCTAAAGAGAACCTATATTTTTTGCAGTGTAGAACAAGCACATAGTGACCCAGCTCCCCGACAAACGTAATGATCAATGTACACTTGACATCTGTCATATCTGATCTAATCTGTTTGTAATATTATTATATACAAGGGAACGACAACAATAAGCCTATGGCTTACTGTCGAATCCAATCCACATACTATTGTACATTACTACTTGATATTATTGGAAATAAATATTGTTTAAACTAAAGACGATGTTTGGAGTGGTGTATGGCACTAAAACATTGGAATCTGAAGACGTGGAGGAGAGTCCATTGGTCAGACGAGTGGGTGACAGGAAAACGCCTGTGCTCTATTACAAGGTGGTTTCAGTGACAGCCTTTGGTCGACTGCTGCAACCCGGTCTGGAAAGATTCAAATTTCAATGATTTCTTTGGTTTTTAACCCTTTGATACTTTTGTACGTGTTATTATGTACGAAATATTCTGTTTAATTTAACCCTTTGATACTTTTGTACGTGTCATTACATACGATATGTTTTGTTTAATCTAACCCTTTAATACTGTTGTGCATGTTATTACGTACGAAATAGTTTGTTCAATTTAACCCGTTGATACTTTTGTAAATGTTATTACCTACGAAATCAAACAGCACCTTGATACTTTGTGGTCATTTGTTTTGTTATTATTTATCGATTTTTTATAGTTCTAACCTCAAATTCCTATTTTCTCTCGAATAGTACAACCACAGCTTAAAATACTAATATAATCCTACTGTCAAGATTTCTTAACACGTTGAGTGCTAGAAGCCACTATCAGGCTTTCAAAAAATGAGGATACCAGAGCAAAAGCCAACACTCTTCTTTCTTATATTTCATATTCAGTCCAAAATAAATAATATTTTGTTGTATAAATTTGTTTTATTATAAATTAGTGGAGAGTGCCTGTGGGCGTGATGCCTGTGGGCGTCGTAACCTGTGGGCACTCTCCAATAATTTGTAATAAAGCTAGTTTCGAATAACAAATTCAGACCACCAAGAATAATCTAGCCCTCAGCCAGATAATCACTAATGTTTGACGTCGCATTTTGAAAAACGTTGACGAAACTGAATTCCCAGTGACGTTGGAACGTCAGGATATTTCAAGTCTCAAAGGGTAAGAGGATAAAAAAATATTTTCTTATAAAATGTCACTGATAATGTCCTGATAAGAACTACAGTACAGCCGACGCGGACTAGTCACTTTACACGGGTGGGCAATATTTTCACGGATGCAGAAATATTACATCCCAAACACTAATTATAGGAATAATCATCAAAAATTTAATTAATGAAACACCGGCTACAACCTGGTGCTTCATTAATTAAACTTGTTCTAATCACGAATTTTATTGGCTGGTAAACGCATGCGTAGACATCACTGCCAACGCGTGGATTACGACCAGTCCACGGCGACTATACTGAATTTGTAAGTATCAAATTAAAACCTAAATGACTTTATAAGCTGAACGAATTTAAATTATTAATTTGCAGCCACAAAAACAGTTTTCTTAACCCCCTGCATACTGGTGTCAAAATATCCAGATTTAAAGTAGCCATTTTTGCCATAATACAACTGGAAATTTAACCAATTCAATCTTGTTTGACAGAGCTCATTGAGCTCTGTCAAACAAGACTGAATTGGTTAAATTTCTAGTTGCATTATGGGAAATATTTGCACCCTGAACTTTAGATATTTCGACATCAGTGTGTTAGGGGGTTAATGTATCAGAAAGTAACTCATGGCATCCATAAATATCCTGTCATTCCATCTACAGTACAAGTAAACTGCATTGCTGTCAAGACACAACGCTGCGGATTTTTCACTTTGAGGAAAAAGATAAAAACACTGGCAAACCTTCTGCTCCGATGCGTCATGATTGACAGTTTGTCGATACCGAATGAGCTTCAGGCAGAAATAAGCAATTCGTAGATGACCAAACCCTTGAAGTATTTTAGCAATAATCCACTCCCTCTGTTCTAAGGAGTACGAATCTTATTATGCGCACACTCAGACGGAAGGCGATGTCCGGGAATGTCGACCACAGTCCAGAGGTCAGATGGGAGGGCGAATCGCCCTTCTGGCTCTTGGCCCTCTTGGGCGAGCTGGAAAAGAGAGGAACGACAACTCAGACCAATTGGCCGTTGTAACAAGCTGTATATATTGATGGTTTGAGTATTGTAATTCATATTATGAACAGATAGTATTTGTCGAGGTGAAATAAACTGTCGATGATGCCTGAAATAAGCAGACTGTCATCTGCAGAATGAGGTCCCCAGAGGGGGAATTTGGCGATGCTACGCTCCATAGCAGGGCAGCATCACTAAATTTACCCTCTGTAAACCTCATTCTGAATTGAGGACTCAAGTCTAAACAGAAAGAGGTATCGAGAGGATAAATTAACCCACTGTATGGGATAGCATCAACAAATTCTCTGGTAACCTCACTCTGCAAATGAGAGATTGCTTATTTCCAGGCTTGGTCGCGATACACTTCGTCCCCTGAGTTTGAATGTGTTCTATCTGCCTACTGGTACATAGAACCCATTGGAACTCAGGGGACGACTTGTACACAAGTGGGGCGAGATTCATGAATATAATGCTTCGAAATCATGACCGAATTCTGGTGATACTTGGTCAACTTGTGTCGGAGAAAAAGCACTGGCTTCGTGACTCGATGCACATTGCCAAGCTAAAGACAAACGACATGTATCACGAAAAACAGTCATCTCGATGTCAAAGCTGGCCATTAATCAATGAAACATATTATATACAAGGCGTCATTCAAACATATTTTTTTAGAGATAATTAGATACGTTGATAATATAACATAACATCATACTTGATCAAACAAACTAATGGAACTAAAAAAAATCAGCTGAACATGAAATACACAAAGACAAACATGGAGAAAGGAGTTTCACTTAAATGTCATTCTGGATTCCGACTTGTGTTATTGACATAACAAAACAGAACTACCAGCAACGGACTGCAGACGAATAATACCAAGATCTCGGGCCACCAGTCTAATTCTGTAAGAAATTCGACGCTGTTATAGCCTGGTTCCAATTAGTTTAGTTTGAGTTTAAACACACTTTATTTGTCAAAAAATTGGACAACAAGCAGGGACGTGGCGACAGAGGTGGGATTTGTCACCTCACCCCCCCCCCCCCCCTCCTCCCAAACCCCCAATCCTGGCCAAAATTTCCTATAGTTGGAATTTCGGAGAGCAAGTCATGAGTAGTTGGAAATTCCATCTATCTGGATTTTTAGAGCTCCTTTGGTGATGCTGATATCTCGTTTACCTCCCAAAATTCCAATTCGGTTTCAAATCGGCAAAACTTCCAACTGTTACTATTTACAACTACAGTGTACGCAATATCGAGCTTCATAAGTATGCATGATGTCAGTCGGTACGAGATTTCCACAGTACGTTTACTTATAGTAATAAAAAATACTCGAAACGCACTTCAAGAAAATCACATTATGTAAAATCATTATCCTGAGTTAATTTAGGGGATAACTATGTTGTATTTGATTGTTTGGGCCGTAAACGATGGTTTTACTGTCGCAAATTGAGTTTTGCCGGCGACGCCGTTTACGGCCCCAAACAATCAAATACAACATAGTTATCCCCATTCTAATATAAGTCGACTGAAAACGGAGATAGATTTGATCTCCCAACTATAAAACAACGCCTTGTTGAAGACAACATTGTCAACAATTTAAAACTAAAAATACAGTCTTCGTGACGTCATTTGGGAGTTCCGAACCAAATCACAAAATATGTTTTACGCTGCCACAATACAAATAATTCCAAACGTTTTAGTCATTTTATCACCAATAACAAAATATATTTATATTTGTACTGACAACATTTATCATGTTTAAATGTTTGTTACAATCTGAAAACAAAATACGCCGGCTGCTTTCTCTATTCAAAGTTTAGAGTTCACCTTGTGATGTTTCAGTCGGCGTCGGAAAGCACTCGAGGATTTCCCATTAAAGTTAAAAAATTTGATATCTTTGATTGGAAGCCCTTGTTTATAATTACTTATGGTTACAGAACAGTTGTTCATTTCAAACTGTTCTGGGAAGTGATGTCTTGTGGAATTGGGCTACTACTATTGACATAATGGTTACAGAACGAATAGTTCACCTCTCTCAGTGGTGAATGCGTTTCTGTACTGTAGCTGTACATGTTGGTGACACGAACGCGGGTGACAAATTAGAAAACGAAAGGACCGTTTGCACTTGAAGTCGATGTTATAACATCGCTAGCGGATCTGTCAGAAACATTTGGCCTTGAACAATTAAAATTATTATTGCCAATTGTAGGAATTTTGGTTTTCTATTTCGCACATAGCGTCCATAAATTCTTCATCGTACGAAAAATGGCTATTTATAACTTATATTTTCATATCGCTTACTGGTTCCACACGGTTTCCGTTAAGACCGTCGAAATCAGTTTTTTAACACTCATTTCATTACTCAGCAGCCTCTGCCAAACCCCTATTCCACATTAATATTAAACTTTCCAACTTCATCCGTACTTAAATACAGTTAATTACAAGAAAGATAGAGAACGTTTTTTACAGCAAGTCAACACGTTCACAGCGTTTGTTTACCTTGGATACGGTAGTCAATGACTCCAAATGGAACGAAAATAGAACGTCCACGAATACATCTTGACTTCCTGAAATAGTTTTCGACAACATAAAATTTGCGACAGGTTACGCTGATTTTACTGTCGCAAATTTTATTGATTAACCAATCAAATTTCGAGAATTACAGTAATTGTATTAGAATCCATCATTCACAGTTACAAAATGATGAAATATCGAAAATTGATCATTCCTGCATTATATCTCATTTAATGTTAAGACAGTATGAATTGTTCAAAATTCTAAGCTAGAGCATTCGTTCAGCACATATTCAATTCCCAGAATAATACGAAATAATAATTACCTGATAATTCTATCATAAATGTGTTGGCATTTTGGATAATAGAATCAATTTCATGGCTTCATTTTCAAAATCTTTCCCAGTAGTGAATTTCCAACTACGTGGAGGGACCGGTCCCTCCCCCTAGTTGGAAATTCACTACCCTACACTCCTCTACCGGGAACCTCTAGCCACTTCCCTAACAACAAAGGCCAGACACTTAAGACGTCCTCTCCCTTGAATACGATTAACAAGTAAATGCAGCATTTTTTTCATTACAGTACGTGGAGTGTGGATTGTAACAAAATCACCCGCGGAGTGCAGTTATCACCCAGAGTATCACTCTCAAATTCTGTACATATGGACAAAAAAAACACAAGCAATATTTCAGCCAATGGACCTCCGGGTTTAACCCGGAGGTCCATTGGCTGGAACTTTGCTTGTGCTTGTTATGCTTTGCAACAAATTTGCAATTATTGCGTCGGTTGAATCTCCACTCTGTGGGTGATTTAGTGATAATACACTCTCCATGTACTGTATATGCACATCAGAATAAACAATTACGCTATTCGAGATTGCAACGGTGCTATGGCGGTAGATATTCAGATAAAAAAAAAACTTGAAAATAGAAAAGAGGGGAGTTATACCATTTACCAATGAAACAAATTGAAACCATTTACCCATAAAAAAAGATTAAAAACTATCTCCAGCTAATTAACCACACCGCAACGCCCCAGGAGAGACCCCACCCCTGCAAAGTTCGTTCAACGATTTATCATCACATGTAAAGTGGATGGGTTGCGCTTAATTGCATAAGTACATAAGTTATGAGGACATAATTACAAGTAATCTGTAACCCTAACCCTTCCTTGTCTTTCTTCTTGCAATGAAGACAAGTGTGCGGACGGTTTAGAGAGCAAATGGGTTCTAAATTGTTATTGTTTGTTTATTAACACTAAGGGTCATTTTCAGTATGGAACCAATCTAGCAATCAAATTGAGACAAAAATTGAAAGTTTTTAGTAATTCAAGAATTTATTTTGCAAGAAACGTCCACTACCCGCAATGGGTAAAGAGTAAAGAGTGACCATTTCCAGCTGCTGATACAATATGATGATCATACAAGTAATCAATTATGTTAGCAAGTAACTTACATGCTTTACTCTGTCTCATATAATTAATATGGGGGCGCGGTGGCTCAGTTGGTAGAGAGCAGGGTAGAGGTGCAGGCTGAGAGGTCCTCGGTTCGAATCCCACCTGCAGCAACCGCGTTGCGCCCTTGGGCAAGACACTTCACCCCCACTGCCCACGTGGGGGCGCGGTGGCGTTGTGTACTAAGGTGTAACAACAAAATTTAGCATTATTAATCCGAGTAATAAAAGATAGAGCTAAAACGGTTAAGGGGTTTTCTTGATCGATTAATCACGTGGATTAACATTGGTTATCCGATTAATCACTTGTCTAAATAGATATCTCAATAATTGCCATACCGTTGATGATTTACAACATGAACCCTTTACCCAACGTAACAAACAAAACCGACTAGGCATATATACAAAACTTTCCATTCAAATTTATGTTTTCAATTTTTGTCTCAAAAACATAGCTTATGACCCCTCATTGGAACGAGCTCAACGAGCTCGTTCCAATGAGGGGTGATAAGCTATGTTTTTGAGACAAAAATTGAAATTTTTTTAGTAATTCATGAATTTATTTTGCAAGTATCGTCTGCTACCCACAATGGGTAAAGGGTTAAGAATGACCATTTCCAGCTACTGATACAGTATGGTGATCATGCAAGTAATCAAGTAACTAGCATACTTTACTCTGTCTCATATAATTGATGTGAGTCAGTGTTGCCTGTTTTGGGGCAAGTTTGTTCCTTTGTTAGCCCGTGTAATACAGAAGTTCAAAGATAACTTTCAAGAGATCAATTACTTTCTGAATCGCTCAAGATATTGATCATTGATTAATCGATTAATCTATTAACCGTTTCAGCTCTAAAAAATTGAGGGGGTCCTTCATGCGAAAACATTCCTTGTGTCATTCTTACAAGGACGTGGGCCCCGTCATTTTCACCTAGTTTCAAACAACCGACTTTTTCAAAGTGGTTGTTTTAAATGAGAACGTACACAGAACGACTCAAGCGTGTGAATGGGTTAATCGATATGACACGAGTGTCATCGTGGAAGGCTAAAACTCGAGGCCACAGGCCTCGAGTTTTATCTTTCCGCGATGGCACTCGTGCCATATCGATTAACCCATTCACACCCGTGTGTCGTTCTATGTTAAATACACGCCGTCAATTTTATAAAAGCAATTACAAGAAGGACACTCAGCAGTTCATTTGACAACTATCAGCACAAAGAACATGTTGTCGCCAACCAAATTTGCGAGGGGAACCCGTGTTGCTATTTCACCTCCCGAGTTCCAATATGTTGTGTATGCTTACTGACACATAGGAACACATTGGAACACAGGTGACGATTTTCAGCTATCGCTAGCGATTCAAATTGTAATTGTGTTGCACGATTTGTAGAAAATTCCAGTGAAAATTCGCTTCTGTTTAAAAATAGTCCGTCAACGATTTCCGTTCCACACATATGTGAGGAATAGATTTTCATTTTCCGCTTCGTTTAGTGTTGCTGTAGATGAGGATTTCATAGAACAGGCGTGTGATAAAACTTTAACCTGGACATTTTGTCCTAGCTTCTCAATATATTATTTCTTTCTCTTCAGAGTTTTATTTTTGAAATTTTATAACAAAACTATAATAGAATATTTATTTCGGTCAATACTTAAGGAATAGTGCACGACTTGGAGTTGACTACGCCCATATAGTGCCCAGTGAGGTGGTGGAGTTCCCGCCGCGAAGCGGAGGGAATTACACCACCTCACTGGGCACTATATGGGAGTAGTCAACAACAAGACATGCACTAATTCTTATATTATATCGAACACCCATCAAGAAAAAACATCTGTCCGATTTGTTAATCTGTTACCAAGGTAGCAGCCCTACCAACCAGCGTTATATAGAAAAAATACCATGTAGTTTTTAAAAACATTTTCTTCTTCCAAAACACGGCTAACTTGGATTATTGATATGAGTAGAAGATAGATTTCGAATCGGTCGGCATGGGTAAACAAAACATTTCCCCCAAACGGAACTGTGTATTCTAGAATCGGGCAACTCGCGAATGAAAACTAAAATTTTCGAAATTTGACAACGCAGTTTGATAATTTCCACACATTTGTCACACATATACATTACCGAATGGGTCAGCACGGGATACAAACTCCGAAGATTCAATTGAATTCCATTATTTATTCGTTTACTGCCCAAAACATACAATTAAATAGCGAAATAATATGAGCAGCGAAACAAACGATTTTTCATATCCGGACGCGTTCTCATGAAAGTTGGACCCAGGTATGGATCATTCTCTTTGAAACGAGATATGGATCATCTTCTCAAGGAATAAAATGAACGCCTCGAAAAATGTGACTTCAACAATGGAAAAGCGATACATTTTTCCACAAAGATTTCTTTCCGGGTCGTTTTGTGGATGTTGTGCCTCTGTGAATCGATTTTTAAATTTAGCCTGATCAGTTTTATTCACCCGGTATGAAAAGAAAACTGATATAGTAGTGTGCTAAAAACAGAAAACGTGTAGTGCCTGGGTGTAGTGCCTGGTCAGTTCTGTGGATGCAAACTACACGAAATAGGGTATCATCTTTCAGCCAATCAGAATGCAAGGAAGTCACGTGAGATATAATATATGGTAATAGTATTAGTAGCCGCAGACGTCATCGTCGTAGTAGTAGTAGTAGAAGACGATTTTTTTTATTTATGTGACGTATGTTATAATATGTCAAAGACATCGTTTTATTCACAAAAGAAACCATTTGGAATTCTCTCTTTGTCCCTGTTCAACATATTCTCTTTGGTGGATAAAAATATACATGGAACTTATCAAACGTCTTTATTCTTATAGCATATATAGGTTATCAGCAGGGAAATGCCAGCATTGTGCGCAATAAAATGAACCTGTTACTTACACTGATGACACCAGTAACCCGATTTCCGGAAAACTCTCTGTGAAAAAAATTGAATTTCTATTTTTGTGAAAAGCGTTGGTAGCATATGTTCGTTGCAATTAGGTAAAGAGCTAACACGAATAGATGAACTTAAATAAAAAAGGCATGTTGTTATACATTTTGGCAAACATGCCTGCATGTTGTCAGTCGAACCCTGTTAATTCAATAGCAACTCCACAAGTGAAAAGTTTTCAATTAGCAGGAATATTCAATTCATGGGGATTTAGTTACTTCCATTTATTGGAGAGATAAACATGGCATTTTCTCAATTATATCTTGTTCGAAGAAACTCAAGGAAACCTGCCAAACAAGATATAATAGATTCAATGCATGTATTGAGCGCAGTGAGGCAAATAGGTCTATAAGAAAGGGGAATTTGGTGGTGTCGTGGTAATTTCCCGATGTATTTATACTATTTTTTACTCAGTTAACCCTTTACTTAACGCAGACGCTATCAAAATTTATTATTTTAAATATCATTGTTTTAAATTTTTCAAAATAATTTCAACAAAACCATATCATGTGAACCCTCGTTGGAACGAGCTCGTCGAGCTCTTTCCAACGAGGGGTCACATGATATGGTTTTATTGAAATTTTTTGAAAAATAATATTTTTTCAACTGCTGAATTTGGATATTACGCGGGCGGATGCGGGCGATTCGTTGGGTAAAGGGTTAACAGGTGTTCACTCCATCACCTATACGCCATTAACAGGTCAAATTTAAAATGGATGTACAGTAAATGGTTTTGTGTTTGGAAATTGTGTCCATTTAAATAGTACCCACTGTACTTCATTCTTCGTGATGTATTCTGTTTTAATGATAAAATGAGAAACAGATCAATACATCGTGTAATTCACAACCATTATCCTCTGAAAGAATTAGTTCTCTTTCGCAATTAGGTATTGTTCGTTTTGTTAGTATTATTACGGAAGAAATTCTAAAGGGTTTGAACATTTGTGTTCTTTTACTGTGGTGAACTGTGGGGTATATTTGACAAAATACAATATAAAATGAAATGAAGCTGAATTTCTTATTAATTTAATATCTATTATACAAAAAGAATAGACCGTTTTTCTTCTAGAATCTTCTTTGCTCTGGTTGGGGGCGATATACACCAGCATGAGTTTTCCAAGTGGCGGCACACCTGCCGTAGATGGAAATTTCCACGTTTCAGATCCTGGTGTTCTTTTCTTTGTAGTGAAATTAACAAAAAAAACTAAGATTATTCCGATGTAAAATGAGGGAATCCCCATGTGTTACATTTAAACTTTTACCTAACACGAAAGTCAGACGACACTTGCAAATAAAATTCTTGAATAACGATTTTTTTTTCATTTTTTGCACCAAAAAGAGCTTATGACCCCCACTGGAACGAGCTCAATGAGCTCGTTCCATTGAGGGGTCATAAGCTTTGTTTCTGAAACAAAAAAATATTTTAAAAAATAATGAAAATTGAATGGTGATTTTTTTGTAAATAGCGCTGACCAGTTTTTGCCGTTACGTTGGGTAAAGGGTTAAAATTGAGCGTTACGTCACACAGTAGTTTGTCACAGTCTATCTGCAGTTCAAAGTCATCAACAATTTCTTCTTCAAAATGTTTCCTATATACTGAAGAAAGCCAAAAAGAGTAAAAACAGCAGAGACTTTCAAATAACTCTACAAGCAATATTCAGACTTCATTTCTTGTACATTGTATCAAACGTAACATCCCGGAGCCAATTCGAGGCAAGGGGCTATATTGTAAAACACTCTTGCGCATTCGCGCACTCGTGTTTGTACAACGTCCCTCACCTTTCATGAATTATTTCACGTAATCAGTCCAGTCAAGCGATTACTCTGTTTATTACTTTTCATTATTAACGATAATTATATTATTTAACCCTTTACCTAACGTAACGACCAAAACCAATTAATTTCCATTATGTTTTCATTTTTTGTCTCTAAAACATAGGTTATGACCCCTCATTGGAACGAGCTCGTTCCAATGAGGGGCCATAACCTATGTTTTTGATGCAAAAACTGAAAATAATAGTTATTCAAGAATTTTTTTTTGCAAGTGTCGTCTGCTTTTCATGTTAAGTAAAGGGTTAAAAAACAAAAAAGCAATGAAGTCCCCATTACACCCACGGCAAAGCGTCTTCGTTTGCGCGCACGGATACATGACATAATGTTGATTGCATAATTCACTTGTGAAGTCATCGTTTATAATCAAACCCGAAAATCCCAGTAAATTACACTTTGGAAAGTAATAATAAATAAATAATAAGCTTTTACAATTGTATTTTCTAGAATTGTATTTTCCACCTGTTAAAATATGAAGCATTATCATTTTAAAAGATTGCCACATCTTTGAAAATGCTAATGCAATGGTTCATTTTAACCTATTTAAATTTAGGACTACAAAATACAATAGAAAATACAATAGGAAATACAATAGAAAATACAATAGTAAAAGGTTTATAGTATTGGACCCGGGGTAATCTTAACACGGAAGCAGTTGTTTGATTGGGAACTCATTGCTGTTTTGGGATTTGGATTTCTTACTCTTTCGAGGAGTTTACGGGCGTCTCTCTGCATACCACAGGACGCCGTTCATGTCTTTATAGATATATATATATCGCCACAATCAAGCATGAATTCCACCAGACATAGAGCTAGCTCCGAGCCGCAGAGCTGAAAACTGTTTTTTTTTATTTTGGAAGATGGCCCTGGCGGGAGTCCATCCTAGTTCTCTGGCACCCAATCGCCTGGTCATAAATGTTCTACGGCCATACCAACTGAGCGAACGGAATCCCCCCCCCCCCCAAAAAAAGGGTTATCATTAACTTAACCAGTATGTCGTTTCATATTTACAAGCCGACCCAGACTGATATTCGAGAACTGACTGAATTCAGTTACTGAATTTCTTCATTACCACACCTTTCTCTCAATTACGCGTGTATGCGGGGTTTACCTTAGTAGTCTAAATATACCGTGTGCCAAAAAGTCCATTTTTATCACAAGAATTATTTGTTATACGCTAAACGATAGATTATCGAAGAAATTGCAGAAAGATAGAAATCGTATCACCCACTGTGAAGATATAGAAATTTTCACTTTCACGGTATCAATCAAAATGGCGGCTTTCAAAGCATCACTTCAAAGTGAATACGAGTCAAATTATCACTGGAAACGATCAATTTGTTCTAAAGGCGCATAATGAAAAGAAAATCTAGTTTTTTTGAATGGATACCGATCATTTCCTGCAATAATTCAACACGTATTCACCTTGAATTGATGCATGAAACCCTCTTGTCCAAACATGGCCTGAAAGTCCGTAATATAAGTTTTTTGTTTGGTACGTCCTTTGAAAGGACGTACCAAACCAAAAACGTATATTATGGACTTTCAGGCCATGTTTGGACTAGAAACCCGCCAGCTGAATCAGATCGCAAGACGCTACCTGTTCCAATTATCGACCAAATCACTTCCGAGTATCAATGATTCAATGCGCTGTTTACTGTCAAGCATCAATTCAAGGTTGAAATGAGTGGAATTATCAGATTCTTATAAAAAGCGTATAATAAAAAGGATATCTAGTGTTTTTGAGTGGATAGCGAAAATTATCTCACTTGTGACCGAGACAAATGGATATTTTCGCTCGCGCAAGCTCTAGCGAATATTTGTCTCGATAACTCATGAGATAATTTTCGGTATCCACTTAAAAACACAAGGTATCCTCTATTTACCCATGAACCGTTGTGAGTGGAATAAACTGATAAAACACACGAGTGGGTAAAATATTTCACTTTCCCATTATGAATATTTATTTTATATTCCCCACAAAGCTTTATGTTACCTGTGTTTAAAAGAATCAACACCAAGACGAAACAAATTTACACTCAAAAATTGATACATTTCAGTTGTTCGCGTCTTGCACATGGATGGAGACATTGTCAAAGTCAAATGACGTCAGTTACGTCACGGTTATTGCGGGAATGAACTTGCGATCTCTCCACAACTGGACTATCGGAATACTTTTTGGACATATAAAGACAAGTGTCTCGCCGGCGGCTATCTTGGGGGGGGGGGGGGGGGACGTTGCTATAAATAAATAATATTCAACAACTCCAAAAATATTCAAAAAGGTTTCATGATAAAATTTCGATATCTGAGAAAAATGAATTAGCTGATGATATGCATTTTTTTTCGGCAGTACAGCGGAATATTTACTGCATACTGTAATTATTGTTGACAAAAAAAAGAATGCCGGGATTGAGAATGTGGTGTCGTGTTACTTGTTTTCGCGCTACAGTACGGCAGCCGTGGACTTGTCACTTTCTACGTGAGGCAATATGTCCGCGGATGCAACAATTGGTTTGATTGATTGATTGATTTATTTGCAGCATAAAAATATCCAAGTTGACAATAAGACAGGTTACAGATGGATGCGCTGCAAGGAAATGGCATAGCCTGAAAAGCTGTCTTCCTGCCATTCCCTTTTGACGAAAAGAATATTCATGACAGCAAGGTTTGTGTTGTAGGCTCATTAGGTTTAGTGATGGAACCTCTCTTTGGCAAGATACTATGGGGGATAGTAAACAGTTTGTGAGAGAAACGCTACCAATGCACGAGAGGGCATATCACCCCCCCCCCCCACCCCCCCCCCCCCCCCACCGAACATAGAATACAAAAAGCGCCGATGAGCCGACAGTCCGCGAACCGTTGGATAAGACCAACCCCCACGGGCCGAAAACCCATCGCCAGCCCCTGTGGCCTATATTCGCGAGTTATTAGAAACTTGTCGGGTGGAGAATTCACTATTGATACCTCTGTAGCGTCGTCATCACTATACAAGGATGTAGACAAGAGATACGACTTGTTTATTAGTACAATAATTGAAGCAATAAGTAATACATTAAGCAACAATTCGGTGGGCGCTATAGTTTCTATCATTGGCACATTAAGTTTAGTGATAGAACCTCTTTTGGAATAATACTATGGTGGATAGTGAACGGTTTGTGTGAGAAACGCTACCAATGAACGGGAGGGCATATCACCCCCCCCCCCCCCACCCGAACATAGAATACAAAAAGCGTCGATGCGCCGCCAGTCCGGGAACCGTTTGATAAGACCAACCCCACGGGCCGAAAACCCATCGCCAGTCCCCGCGGACCATATTCGCGAGTTATAGAAACTTGTCGGGTAGAGAATTCACCACTGATACCTCTGTAGCGTCCCCACTACTATATACACCGAGGTAGACAAGAGGTACGGCTTGTTAATTGGTACAATAAGTAATACAATAAGTAGTACACTAAGCAACAATTCGGTGAGGGTTATAGAATTTCCCATTCTTATATTCCAAACACTAATTATAGGAATAATCATAAAAAATTTAATTAATGAAGCTCCGGGTACAACCCGGAGCTTCAATAATTAAAAAAATTGCTGATAATGCTTTCTATTATTACACCAGTGCCCCCGCGTAGATTATGACCAGTCCATGGCGGCTGTACTGTAAGCTTTCCTCTGCTTAGGTTCCGCTCCACAGTTTTCCAGGCATTTCCAAATGTGACATGCCATACACTCTCTTCAAATGCAAATATCCTGTAACTTAGTTATCAAACCCATTACATGTATTACATTTCCCAAATCCACAAAAAACATATAACACTATCTGACTAAGTAGAAATAAACAATCTGAATGTGGGTGGAATTATTTATTGTCAAAGACTTCAATCTGAAAAACTGCCTGAAAAAATACCGAAACGAGTCATTTTCAGCCACCTAGCAGCCTCAAAAGCAGAATTTTCCCACCAACCCCGCCTATCCACCCCTGGAGCAGAGCATCCCCTGTTTCTAAAATGCAAAAAAAAATTAATCTGTTTCCGTCTCATTTTTTAGTTAAAAATTACATTTAAAAAAATAGCCAATTTTTCGAAGCCACTGTTTCCCATAATTCATCTGGTAATTTACCCCTATGTATCAAACTCCAACTTTGGGACCAAAACTTCAAATTCTCTTGTCCAACAAAAAACCTAATGTAATCATATATCTGATACTAAAAATATTTCTCTATTTTACATGGCTTTAGTTTCAACATATGCCCTTTGTTTAGAATTTCACCCCTGTGAAATAGTGCGAAACTGTGGAGTGGAACCTTATCGGTGAGGGCTATAGTATTTCCCATTCTTATATTCCAAATACTAATTATAGGAATAATCATAAAAAATTAATTAATGAAGCTCCGGGTACAACCCGGAGCTTCAATAATTAAAAAATTGCTGATAATGCTTTTTATTATTATACCAGTGCAACCGCGTAGATTATGACCAGTCCATGGCGGCTGTACTGTAAGCTTTCCTCTGCTTATTTGTAATATGAATGCTATAGTCAAAAACGTAACAGCTTTCACGTCATCAAATGTCCTCGATAAGGTACCGCATTGGTTGACTTAACGCCATCGTGGGGTGGGTGGGGTGGAGCAGGTTGCGTTGTGGCGTTTTCTCGCTGACGTCACAGCAGTCCATTGGTGTAGAGAGCAGTGGTCTCAATTCACATTATACATACACACAGTTATTGTGGTTATGAATGTTCTCGGTGTTATACATACGGGAGAAAAGTACCGGAAAGGTAACAATAGAGGATAAAACCCAGCGAATTTCAAACTTCCGGTAGAATCGAATCCCGAATCGAGTCAGGCAGTGGATGTCGAATCGAATCTAAACACTCTTTATTTTTAATATTTTAAGCTTATTTGTTTTACAAGTATTTAAGAGCAAGTTATTCAACTTATATTAGTGTCTCTGCTTAGTCCAGTGGCACTGATCCGTGGAACGACCTTCACAGCGGCAGTTTCGTGGCCTCGCTCTTCTCGAATACTACGAAGGGATCTTTAACCTGGCACGGAGTGTGTCTCTCTCCGCACAGAGGACAGCCATTTTACGTCTCCACACGATAGGGCGAAACGCTGTGACAGCATCAACGCCACAATTGATGCTGACAGATGCTGACGCTCTTCTAGTTGCAGATATTGCATTTTCTTACAACGGGAAGTATCGTCAGTCTTTTCTCACTCAGTTTATTGTATGCAACGCAAATCAATCAAAAAAGATGGAATATTCCAGAACGGACTCAAAGTAGTGTCGTAAACGGAACCGCCTTGAACTTTTCTTCTGACGTCGGGTTCCCTTTCACGGACCTGATTTTGGAAGAATAGTTCTCGGGGAGACATTTGGTAGAATGTCGAGAAAATCACGACGATTTAAAGATTTCCGAATTGACGCAAACCGAAAAACCGAACTAAACTGAATTATTGGGCCGATTCGAATCGAATTCGAAGTTCTGCAGGGCTGTTATAGAGGACCATTATTTCGCACAGGAATACAAATTCGCACGTCTAGATCGACATCCCGAATGTTATATATGAAAATTTGGGATGGGAGAGTTAACCGAAACACGGTATTTGACACATTTTCCGGACAGTCAAATCATACGTTAAAATCGGTCAAGCACGAACGTGCTTGTCCGATTTTAACGTATGATTTGAATGGTCAGTCAAATCCCGTGATAAATTAATGTCATACCCTCGTCCATGAGGTTACGAGTTTAAAATATTAATTCATCTGCCCTATACCGCTTCAATGGTAAAACACTGCGCTGTAAACTAGGTTTTAGGTATCTCCATTAAAATTGGGTTTGCATTTTCAGACCAAACTGAATCAAATGACACAATTTCTTTACGCTAGAACAGAAACAATGTTCCATTGATGTGATTGTGAGCAAGAAATTTCACAATATGCCCATTGGATTAATACGTTATTTCAACAGCCCGTTACGAGCTTAAATCATGTCGTGAAAAGGCTCCAATATTTGCCGCGCTCATAACTATAGGTTTCAAATATTAATTTATCTACCATACCAATCCATTGTGAAAACACACCCTTGTAAACTAGCTTTTTAAGTATCTTGCTTAGAATTGGGTTCTCACATCCTGACAAAACTGATTCACAGATGGGACCGTGTTCCAAATCAGCGGACTCAATTTCGTTATGCAAGGGAAGAAAAATATATCCCACTGATGTGAATGTGAATCAGAAATTAGAACAAATGCCCATTGGATTAATACGTTACCTCGACAGCTTGTTGCGAGAGTTAGTCGTATCACGGCAACGATCGTCCCTTGTGATTAATATCTTTCTATCAACCCCCCCCCCCCACCCCCAGTGCGCGTGGGTTTACCTGTATATGCCAGCCACCACCTCGATTTAAATCATTTAACACTAAATGCGATGCGGGCGTTTCAATCGTCGTGATAAAATAACAAATACATTGAGGGTATCTACGCTATTTTAGTGAATATCGGGAATTATCTCATGAGTGTGGACTTGAAAGTATTATTTTTCACTCGCGCAACCTCTCATGAAAAATAATACTTTCAGGTCTACACGAATGAGATAATTCCCGATATTCACTAAAATAGCGTAGATTTTCTTTTTGTATGCTACGTGATATTCTACTGCGCAATATTCAGCTCAATTCGATGCTTACAGGTCTCAGTTTGCTGATTCCAAATTCACCGAAATGTTAAGTTTGATTCGCATCAACTCGAACGTTAATACTGATTTGAATCTCGACAGTTAAAGCAGACACTGTCTGTGATGTTTGAGACACATGAGGGTTGTACAGTACGTGGAGAGTGGATTGTAACTAAATCACTCGCAGAGCGGAGTTATCACCCAAGCTAAAACTTTCAAATTTTGTACATATCGACAAAAAACACAAGCAATGTTTCAGCCAATGGACCTCCGGGTTTAACCCGGAGGTCCATTGGCTGAAACTTCGCTGGAGCTGGTTATGCTTTGCAACAAATTTGCAATTATTGCACGGGTGGAATCTCCACTCTGCGGGTGATTTAGTGATAATACACTCTCCACGTACTGTAAATATAAAATATTTGAGCACAACTATCTTTGCCAACAGTTCTTCAATTTCGACGAGCGTTCGGATTCTCTTACCATCGTTTCTCTGTTCCGCCTCGTAGAATATTGACTCTCACGATTTGAGAGAGAACACAACTTTTCCGGATCTTTCCGTCTATCTAACTCATCAAATTGCTCACGTTGTGGTTTTCTACTTTCCATCTGATTGTCATGACTAACGCGGTGCGTCCGAGCAAAATCGCTGTACGCACCGTAGTCAATCACCTTCTTTTTTTGTACAATATCTTTAAACAATACCGCGTCATAGTTGATGTCCACACTGCCTTCTATATTAGTTTTTTTACTGAATGATCTTGGCAATTGTCGAAAATATTTATAATTAGAATCAGCCTTCCGGTTGCGTTTATTCAATGATAATAGGGTAGACATGGTTGCAGGTGTCGTCAACCTATCCTGGGTAGATGAACCAAAGTGATTTAATGGAATATCTAGAGATACATTTGAAGCTTCGGACACAAGCGGCACGGCTAGATGACTTTTATCTCGATGGTATTTGTTTTCATGTGTTTCGTGTTGTTCTGTGTGAGACGTCAAGTCATCTTTTGGAGTGACATTTTTGTAATTTCTTGCTATCTTTGGTTTTACCATTCGCACTTTGGGTTTTTTCACTACATCTCGTTTCTCTATTGTTAGTTTGCTGATCTGCGAATTTGTATCAATACTTATCTTTTCTGACCCATCATCAGAGTGAGAACTTGGGGTATCTCTGGGTATCAGCTTCTTTGGTTTATATTTTTGTGTGAAGTTTATTGTCGGAACATCAGAAACAGGGAATTCTACTAGACCTCCTTTCAAGAGTTTCGGTAAAATATTTTGAGAATCCGAGAATGATGTTGCAAAAGGTTTGTTCGATTTACTTAGTCCATCGTCGTGCTGATGAATTGGAGTTGCGGCTGCAGAATACCGGTGATACCCCCTTCTAATGTTAACTGTAGGCAAACGCGGGCACTCCAGTGACGAAGCACCCGCTCGATTTATCTGTTTAGGTTTGTCTATCCTATAGGGTACGGATGGCAATGAAGTAACTCGTCCGTGAGGTTTCCCTCTATTTTCCTTCTGGTAAGACCATAATTTTTCGCGCAGGCGTAGAGAATCATCTTCCGAAGAATCGAACATAAACTTTGCAGAATGATTGTGCGGCAGACTTCTCCGTTTCAGCGCGTCCAATATCTGTGACTGCCGCTTTGGGGGAACTCGAAAAGGACTGGTCACTGACATGGATTTTATACAGTCGATATCAAACGGCACAGGCCGAGCTAATACCATTATGGAATCAACGGTGGACATTAATCTCTTGAATCCAGATTATACAGATTTCTTTGAATATTATATGTCGTTGTTTAAACCATTACCTGTGACGTGACCTGAAACAAAAATAATAAGAACGTCGATATAATTAACCCTGTCACCGAGAGAATTATCTGTTACAAAAATAAATAGTTGTCAAAATTTCTCATCTTCGTGGAGTGTGGATTATTAAGAGGATTTTCACTCACCGAATGATTCATATTACGTTAAAAAGCACTAGGAGCACGAGCCACGTTTCGGCCAATGGACCTCCGGGTTTAACCCGGAGGTCCACTGGCTGAAACCTTGCTCTGACGTCCTTTCCTTATTGATGTTGACACTTATTTTGTCTTGGAGGGTGATCTACTTCAGGGAGCTTTAGCGGTATTGTAAATTATTTTCCCGAGTAACATGTTGATGAAACAAATGCTTATGCTCCAACTGTTTACAGGGATGAATTACCAACTCTTACCGGGTTGCACGACGAAAAGGTAATATTATTTATGCATATGCACAACGAAGATACTCCAGAAGTATATTTCACACTTCTCAAACATATCAAGGAAGGTTAGACACAATAAAATCCAAGTTTTTCATCTTGGGTATTCTCATACCACTCTACTCGCATTCCAACGTTCAGACTATGAAAAAACAAGATTTAATGAGTAACACGTTCGTACCTTCCGATTGAATGAAATTGAAATAGTGCAGGATAACAGGCGCCGGTGGTTGTAAGGTTAGTCTATCTAATCACTTGTACATAATTTATGACCACTTGTCTAGTGGCATTCGTAACGCAGAAAATTCAATATGTGCACATCCAGATAACGCGAAACTTGACTCGGTTAATCTTTAATACAATTATTGCCTGTATAAATCCTACAGTCTATTGTGATAGAGTATCCGTTACCGTTATAATTCAATTATGCACTTGCCTACACCAACCCTATTGCACGATTCGTCTGGCTTCGGTGATTTGTTTTTTGCATATGTTAAAAAAAATCTAAATGCTATTTAACTTATTTTATGAAATAATTGCTCGATCATTGGTATATCGAACCTAACGTGTTTTTTTTTATAATGTTTAGTTGTATGTCATTCTGAGTGAAACAAAAAGGTCATTCGAATTGTTCGTTTCAGCACCCTTGCCTCTTCAGTTGAATTCGTCCTAACGATTTCATTCGAGTCGTGTTGACTTGTAAATTTTCTAATCGACCCTCCCTGATTTATATCGTCATGAAAATCGACTTTCCATAAAGTTATCTCCCTTGAAATAATTAGACGCACGGAGAAGGTACAATTGAGAAGCAAGTAATTGTTGAGAAAAAACATGTGACATCAATAGACCATAAAGCCAAGTTTCCTTTTGTTACTTTTAATAAACGAAAACAACAGACAGCTCTCGCTGTCCGTTGTTTTCGTTTATCATATGACTCGTCCGTTTTGTTCACTTTAAAACATTTGATATTTTGTTTTCATATTAATCAGTGAAAAATAAAGCCTTCAGTCAATTTCATTGGTCAATTTCAAAACTAGACAATTTGATTGGCTGAACAAAATACAACTGGGTCATATTTGCATAATTTCAGTACGGAGAATTTACGTTATCTGTCCTAATTATATTGTATTAATTTTTTATCTACAAGAAAAACACCATTCATTTTTTTTATATTTTCACTTTGCTTCCAAAACATAGGTTATGACCCCTCATTTGAACGAGCTCGTCGAGCTCGTTCAAATGAGGGGGTCATAACCTATGTTTTGGAAGCAAAAAAATTCGAATTTTTAGTTATACGAGGATGTTTTTTCCAAGTGCAGTCTGCAGCTCAAGTTAGGTGATGGGCTAAAGGGTCATACTAAGTGGCTAATTTGTGCGTGTGTGTGTCATATGATAAATAGAATATGACGAGTGTTTTTCTCATATAATATTTATGAAACTCGTCCGAATTTTCCGTTTGGGCTCGCCAGAGTCTCTCCAAAACGGAAAATTCTTAGATTCTTCACAAATATTATATGAGAGAAACACTCATTCCATAGCCTCTATTTATTAAAAGTTGCAAAAGGAAACTTGACTTTTATGGCAAGCTAATTAGAAGCAACTGTTTCACAGATAATCAGTCATTAAGAATATGATATAGGCACACTATTGATATAATGAACAGAAAAAGTTACAGAACATCAAAAGATGGTGAAAACGCCGTTTTCTTATTTTTAAATTGGTTACCACAGAGAAGAATTGGCAAACGCTTCAATCTGACTGGGAAAAGTTATAAAACAAAAGCCAGCTTCTGTATTTTTATACTGCTCTACAGGATAATTCCTGACATTTGTGAAATGATGCTTACATCGCTGACACAAATTCGATAGCACTTAGAAAAATCAATTTTTATATGAATTTCCCACACCCTTAATGTTAAATTTACTGACAGCTTCAGGAAATTAAGGTGGGGGCATATTTCCTGTAAATCTCTTCCAATGATGAAAATTTTCAGTCATGCGAGATGTTTCCAAAATCCTACTAAGTGTTTCATCTTGAACTTTTCAACAATTTATTTATTTATTTTATTGGTGTTTAAAGTCACATACTTATGCACAATGGCTAATCACGACCGTGACAGTTTTGCGGGTGGAGGAAGCCGGTGTACCCGGAGAGAACCACCGAGCATCGACGAGCAACTGTCAGCTCCTCAACATTCTAACTCTGTTCAAGCTCCGCTCAAGCAGGGTTACAGCTGTTGAAGACATGTGTATCATCGACGTGCAGTACACCTTAGTAGGCACATAGAACACATTGGAACTCTGGGGATGAATTGTCAGCTCCTCAACATTCTAACTCTGTTCAAGCTCCGCTCAAGCATGGTTACACCGGTTGAAGATATGTGCACCGTCAATATGTGGGACGCCTTAGTACACGGCGTCATCATGCCCCCATGTAGGCAACAGGGTTTTAAAGTGCCTTGCCTTGCCCATGGACACAACGCGGGTCGAACTCGGGGCCTCTAGCATAGATCAACATTCTACCACTGAACCACTGAGCCACCACGCTCCCACTTTTCTACTATCACAAAGTCTCCTTTATAGGGAGATCAGATAACAAAAGAAGATTTTAAGGAGATTACGTATCCGCAACGTCTGTGATTCCATTCTGGAATATTCCGTTTCTTCATTGCCTCGCCAGAAAAGACGAGTCGCCATTTCGTCCCCTGAGTTCCAATGTGTTCTATGTGCCTACTGGCACATAGAACACATTGGAACTCAGGGGACGATTTTAAACAACAGTTGACTGAAGGCAAAATTTACGATTGTTAGAAGATACAGTATTCGCCACTTGAACGCCGTAAGATTTGATCCGATGGGAAATCCTCTTCCTGAATCTATTAGAACCGAAGTCACAAATTCAAGATAGCCTTTTGACTAATTAACCCTTCACCCAACGTACACGTTATCAATATTTATTATTTTAAATATTATTTTGGAAAGTTTTCAAAACATTTCAACAAAATCATATCATGTGATTCCTCATTGGAACGAGCTCGATCAGCTCGTTCCAATGAGGGGTCACATCATATGATTTTGTTGAAATATTTAAAAAAATATTTTTTCAACTGCTGAATTATTATATTACGGGGTGGATGCTTCCGCTTCGTTGGGTAAAGGAGTAAAGTATTTAAGGCTCGGTTGTTATTTGCTGACTGTTAAAAATAAAAATTATAAACAATATAGTCTGTTTATCGATATTTGATGTAGCGATAGGTAAAATGGAAAAAAAGAAGGAAAATGATATAAAACAATTCAATGGATGGCACCAAATAACGGCCTTATCACCGACAGCTACATTGTACACGTTTTCATCCAATTTGTTTTGGAGTTTTGTTTGTCCATTAAACCAAAGCATCAATTCAGCAGGCCACCAAATATGTCCATGGAACACTAATACCCCGCTTTATGTTACCAATATCCACATATCTTCTAAGTCGGAAAAGGGCCATAACTCTGCCACAAAATATCGACCCAAGCCCACTATCAATTCCAACCTGTGGTTATAAACCTATGTATAAAATTGTGTTACATTTCGTTCAGTCAAACTAAAGTTATCATCCAAAAAACATACAGACGTACTATGGACGTATGTACATACGTGTACGTACGTACGGAGGGACGGACGGACGGGCGGACAAGGGAACCACTTAATGCCCAATCGCCAAATTGGTGGGGCAGAAAACAATGCTGGATTGTCCACAAAAGTAACCCCCACGACGTAGCCCTGCTAAGAGAACATGTACCAAAAAATCATATAAAACCACAAGGCACCCGTTTGTCAGGAAACACTTGTCCTGATTTCTGAAGCACGGGAAAGGTAGAAATATTTACCAGTGTTGGAGCAAATGAGAAGAGGAACCTAGAATACTGCAAGTTATTTCCTGAAATTCTGATTTTTTTGAGTGGGATTTAACAGTAAGGGTCACCTCGTATTGGACAGTTTTACGGGTAGGAGAAAACGGAGTACCTGGAGAGAACCACTGAGCATCGGTGAGCAACTGTCAGACTCCACAACGTACTAACTCTGCGCAGTCAGGGTTAGAATTGGTTGAATACAAGTGTACCATCGACGTGCAGTGCACCTAACAAGATAGCGCCATTGTGCTCCCAAATGAGCAGTCGGGACAAAATGCCTTGCCGAAGGGCACAGTGGAGTTACCCCTAGTTGGGATCGAACAGTAGACCTTTCAGTTTGAATACCAATGACGCATTTACTGAGTAACCGCGCCCTCTATGGAATTCTTCATTGCGTTCATGATATCATTTGATGTAATCCTTCAACTTCATAAACATTATATTTACGAAGTCAAAGAACACCAGGTCTATTATTCAAAACTGAATCGAACCTCAATTGTTCCGACTGAGATGGCTCAAGTTCCCACAGATAAAATATTCCAACTACATCATCACGGCATGCCTTCATCGAAGGCATGCCTTGATGATGTAGTTGGAATATTGTCCATTATGAATTATAGTTCAAAAACAGGAACGGGCGCTGGAATTCCCGGTATAAGGCACTGAACACTAGCCCGCTAACAACCTATCGTCGACATTGCTAGGAAGGTATGCTTTTATTAGCGGTAGTGACTAGTGAGACTGGAATTAGCATTGGTTGGGGAGCGCGGTGGATCAGTTGGTAGAGGTGCAGGCTGCAAGCCGAGAGGTCCTCGGTTCGAATCCCACCTGCGGCAACCGCGTTGTGTCCTTGGGCAAGACACTTCATCTCCATTGCCCGCGTGGGGGCACGATGACGCCGTGTACTAAGGCGTACTGCACGTCGATGGTACGCATGTCTTCAACCAATCTACCCCTGCCTGTGCTGCAGTGCGGAGTTACGATGTTGGGGAGCTGGCAGCTGCTCGTCGTTGCTCGGTGGTTCTCTCCGGGTATTCCGGTTTCCTCCTCCACCCGTAAAAACTGTCACGGCCATGATTAGCCATTGTGTGTAAATATGTGACCTTAAACATCAATAAATAAATATAAATATTAGCATTGGTTTTGACGTGGGTGCAGACGTTATTTATGTTAATATTGAGGAAATTACGCTAGGTTTTGTTCAGCATTATTTATGTACAATTTCTACCTGAACTAAACGTTTGAGATGACGTTGCCGACTGACCCCAAGCTGTTATCCCGTGAAAATATCCGAAAGGAAACGAATCGGGCAACTCCAATTTGAACCGAACAGCAAGTCAAGATTCTAAATCGAATCGATTCTCGAAGCTTCGCGGTGCCATAACCTAACAATATAAATGTTTATCTGATGACCATAGAGTATAACACCCGTTGTATATACTTGAAGTATATACAACGGGTGTTGTATATAATTATAATTTATGCGAACGGCCTTTGACCTCGTTCGATTCCATTTTCATTCATTCATAAACTTCGTAATGCAAGTTTGAATTCTACGTTGAAGGAGTTTTTTAATCGAAATATAATATGACATATTTTCTATAAGTATAAACGTGTAAATTTTCAGTTTAGTTTGCTGTAATAAAGAAATAATTACAACCTACTTCGTTCAAAACCTTACTAGACTGTCAGTAATGTGTAATGCGCTATTTATAGCTACATCTACGTCCACGATCAAAGTACTGCTCCAATTACACGTTCGTCTGCCACGTGAAAAAAACGTTTCGTACGAATTGTAAACAAAAACAAAAGTGGACCATAATTAATGGAAATTGGAAACTTCTCGATTGAATACACATTATCATCGTCGCCAGGAAGAGCTAAAAAAGACATGAATAATAGATCAACTGCAACCAGTGGCTATGACTGTACAGCAACAACCAAAAGATCGCGTTTGCTTTGTCTCATTTTCTACGGAGGCCCGTGGGAATGAGCATAAAAGTGAATATAAGCCTCAACTTGTGAAACTGCTGTTTGTTATCAGATAAAAACAATATACATATAGTATTTTTTTATATCTGGTTTATACAACTCGTTGAAATATAGTTAATATTTTCTCGGCAGAGCCTCGAAAATATTAACTATATTTCAACTCGTTGTATAAACAAGATATAAAAAATACTATATGTATATTGTCTATATGTGTTATGGTCTCTATTTACTATTTGTTTTTTAATTCTTAACCCTCTGAGTTTTTTTTTTTTAAATTCATTAAATCTGGGCATAGCTGCTGTAAAGTAGCCATGACTAGATTTGATAAAAAAAATCATCTAAATTTAAATCCAGAAATCATTGGTCAAGATGTCCATTCACTTTACAAGGGAAAATTCTGTTGAATGAGCCCAAAGCACATGGACGACTTTTCATGTCCTGTGAAGGAGTATCCACCCGCAGCATGAAAGAAGTTATTGCCCCTTAAGCAGCATTGAACGCTTCTTCTGATTGGCTAATGTGGCAGAAATAAATAGCAATGACATTCTAAAACATGCAGGTAATAGGAGCTCGTGCGGTTGTTAACCGTTTATTGTTCGAGAAACCTCCAGGTGCTAAGAATAACCTTTGACTCCAAGCAACTCGCCTTGACTGGGGAAACTCCCATTATAATTGTTAAGGTTTTTCCAACTAATATTCGTATTCCAGTTAATAATACCAATACAACATGTAAGTAAACAGCTAGTGCAGAAGTTATGTGAAATAATAATTCCATAATTTGCAGTTCCATCCACAGTATCACTGCCACAGAATGGAGACAGTGTCCCCTTCTTGTCAACATAGGTCACAACAGGGCTTATTTAAAGCCTTAAAAAGTTATCATCAGTGTCTGATAAAGTTTCAGAGCTTTCTGATGATTGATATTAAAAATGTTCACTATTATGAAGTAATATTCCACAAGCGCGGAATTCCACAAGCACGGGTCAGTCTTGCGTCTTCGAATCCGTGCCGAGAGACTGCACAATCACTCGACACAAATTGTCAGTGTCAAGATATCAAGTCCGGCTTCGTTCTCCAGCATGGGGTTTGAGTTTGACAGCATCGTTTTAAATAACAATAATCCTCCTATAAACATAAAGGTGACACACAACGTACAGTCCAACAAGTCTTTGTTACATGCTGACAAGTTTATTCCATGAGAATAAGAATTATACGATAAACATTGGAACACTAAATATATACTGATTCAAATTCGCGTAAGTATCAAACTCCTCGAGGCGTGTGACATAGTTTCGTAAATAGACGCAATCTATCTTTAGTGCCGTGATAGCGTTTGTTTTTGATAATCTTTTTTTAATGGAATCGCCACAGCGTGTATTGAATTAAACTGGTTTCATGAAGTATGAATAAGAACTCTGGAGAAAAAAGTTCATTCACCAATTTTCTTCACTGGGATGAGAAAATCCTCTGTAGTTCATCGGCCTATTTGTTTTCTCGTACCATTTGGTACATGTACGGATTGTCGCGTTCGCAGCGATCGATAGATATCATATTACTTCTGAATTTGAACTTCGGTGCAGGACTCCAGCTCGTTTGATGCTACATTTGGGATATCGTACTTCGTGAAACTGGAAGACACATTATTTGTGTGGTAGGAGGCGAGACAAAATCGTTATCTCGGGCAACATCCAGGGTACATGGAGATTTGATACCTGGGTGTCTCTTTTTCAACCCTTCGGCTTGCACCTCGGGATTGAAAATCGACATCCAGGTATTAAACCTCCATGTACCCTGAATGTGGCCCGAGGTAACTTATAATGTATGTTCACCCCTTTCCTTTCACCGATTTTACAGATTTCCCAGTGTGCGGAAGTTGCGAAAGGGAGATTTAATATATCAACATTGAAAATGTACATGCACGTCTTTAACAGAGGTCTTTTTACGGCTTCGGCTGACGATTGTTTCCATTAACGATTCGTGGTTGGCACAGTTCTGTGATGGCAAAAGTGGTCTTTTCTCGATCACCACGCGATCTAATTGTGAGTTGATTGCGCCACCGTTCCATCAAAGTGCGAAATCAAGACAGAATCAAGGAAAACAAACGAAAATAGCACCTTTCATTCAATATTCTCGCATGTATGTCTCGTCAAGTGAGATTCTTCAGCTGTGTTATGGACAAGAAAGTTGACAACAGAATTTCCTCCGGATCGCGTTATAGACGCGATCCGGTCGAAAATCCCTGTCAGGTTTGGAAAGGCAATATTCTATGTAAGAGACTATATTTGCTAGTCGCTTGGTTCTAGAAACAACATATAATCTAAATTGGTTTATTTTTGCAATATCGATCTGAAATACAGTAATCCATCATTTTGTTACGGACAGACGTGCAGTAATGCATGAATACTAATATCAAGCTGGTCGGAGTGTTTGTATTTGTCATTCAAAATGTAAAAGTGATAACTCACCTGCAGGCTCGTGGAAATCCTTTCTATAGTCCACAGATTTCAGATTTGAAATGTTTAAATAGTGAGTGAATTTTCTGCAGTATCGTTATAAAAACACACTCTTCCTTGCTGTATATAACATTTATTGACAAAAATGACTTTCAGTGGATTTATTTATTGACGAACGTGTATATACATTTGCTCAGGTGGAGGTACTGTGGATACGTACATGTATGAAGTAAATTAATAGTCTCCACATTAGCACATTACTTTCAAGTTAACATCAAGGTTTCATACGTGTCAGGAAATGTTATTCGCACTATTTTGACGAAGAGACGTGGTAAATAACATTGTATCACTATTATATTGATGTAAGAATGTTGTTTAAGAGTCGAGTTCTTGTTCCTGAGATCATATTTTAACGAGTTCATATATAGCCTCAGAAACAAGAGAGCAAGACTCTGATACAACATTTTGCATATGTACATGATTGTGGTGATAGATGTATCTTAACAATTCTCAACTGCAATAATTCGATTAACACTTTACCTAAAGAATTGACCGCATCCGCCCACGCAAGTTACAAACTGGGCAGTTGAAAGAATATTAGTTTTCCAACAACTGCCACAAAACTATATCATGTGACCTCTCACAGGCACGAACTTTTAGAGCTCGTTCCAATTGGAAGGTCACATAACATGTTTTGAGGGGTGTGTTTTTAAACCTGTTTACAAAAAATAATTAAAATATTAAATTGTGATATCGTGTGCGTTAGGTAAAGGGTTAACTCTTTACCTAACATGAAAAGCAGACGACACTTGCAAACAAAATTCTTAAATAACTATTTTTTTCATTTTTTGTCTCAAAAACATAGGTAATGACCTCTCATTTGAACGAGCTCGACGAGCTCGTTCCAAAGAGGGATCATAACCTATGTTTATGAGACAAAAAATGAAAAAAATAATAAAAATTAATAGTCAATTTTTGTGAAGGGCGCTGGACGTTAAGTTGGGGAGAGGGCTGATAAGCATTTTAATTTCAGATTTCATTTTCAGACTCATAAAAAATGTTTGTTGCTTCGACTGAACTGTATGCGGCTGCCTTGAACTTTTGTGATCCTCAAATAAACGTATTGAGTGCGTACATGTTAAAATTCCGAAAAGACTGCGCTGTAACAAAAAAACTGCATGTTGTTCCATCTCAAATGCTTCCAGTGATTCAGATACAAAATTATAAAAGCAATGTCGTTCCATAATTTAATAATTATACTTCTGAGCAGTGGTACAAGGCCATTCCTCGTAGACGAAGTTCGAAAGCTTGTAATGTTCAAAGAGTAATAAAAATAAACTGTAACAAAGTACGCGCTTGTTTCAAGCAGTTGCAAAATAATGATTTTTATCATAGGCCCTTGATATACGATGCTATTCGTTAAAGCGTAATAACCCCCCCCCCCCCCCCCCCCCCCCCCGTGGAATCCCAAGGTACTGGAAAATGTGATGAGCAAGTTCTGCTTGACTGGTAAAATATGACCCCGTAACCAACGCCAGATGTGGAAGCCCTCTAAAATGGGTAGCATGAGTATGAACGATTGCCTCGACTTGACTTCATACATAGGCTGCCATAATGATATATATATATATATGGATGTTAGAAAATAAATAAATAAATAAATAAATAAATAAATAAATAAATAAAGTTCACCCGATTGCTTGTCATCTGAACTTGAACTTGTATATTTCTCGTAAAAAACATTATACAATGGTACATATGGTGAAAAACGCTATACAAAAGTTACATGTGCCATTTCCCACTCACCACCAGCGCCGTATTGTTATTGTTCCACATATTTTCAGTGACAGCCTCTAAATTATCACACGGACAGAAACATGGCAATGGCCGTGTCACGTTCAACACGTGACTTAGCTTGCGTTACACTCCTACACGCGAAATCGTTGTGGATTATCGTACAACTGGAACTTATGTTTTCAGGTTTTAGTTTATATCGAAGACAGAGTGCGTGAGTGCAACAGGAACTTTGCTAATAAAGTTGTTATATTGTCCTTCTGACAGTAAAGTGTGAAAGTCAATCTTGTATTCGTAGAGGTCGGGGTGGTGATAATTCAATCCTATACCCCTACCCTGTCCGGCTGTACAATTGAAGCGCCGTGGATCCTCTTGTCCAGTTTGGTGTTTACTTTGTTGTCTATCCGCAGAATGTCACCCTTAGAATCTCAGATGCTTTTCACGGAGAATTTGGGGGACCCCGATGGGGGACACCGGTATGGGACCCCGGAAGTGACCTCATGTGATGTAATTAGCATAGTGATATGTGGTGACAGTGAGCATGCGCTGCGCGTGTTAGGGTGATAGTCGTTTCCTTCGACCATTTTGTATACTAGAGGCAGTCATCTCAGTTTCTATGGTAGGACGTGGTTGCTATAGGATCAATATCTTTTAATAGAAAAGAGGTATGTTCGGAGGGGTATGTCCGATTGAACAGGAGTAAATCTAATTACCACAAACAACTCGAAAATCTTTCCAAATCACCGAAAACGACTTTATTTGCTACTGATTACTTCTAGAACCCCCCCCCCCCCCTTTTATCAATAATAGCCGCGTTCCTTTGATAAGAGTGAATATAATTAACCAGAATCCTCAGATAGAATTACCACAAACAACCCAACAATCCCACCCATTTTGGGCTTATAAGAATAGCTCTATAAGGTGCGTTCTAAGAATAGATTAGGATTTTTCCCAAATAATTCGTAGAATTACCTGACAATTTCCCCAAATCACCAAAAAACACCCAAAACTACCGAAACAGACGTTATTTGGTATGGGTGCGTTTCTTTAAACAAGAGTCAATCTAAGTACCCAATTAGACCCAAAGATTGTTTATCTGGCTCGGATTTTGACCAAATCCTCGATTTCTACTTGTTATTCGTATTCCTTCGGAATACTCTGCTCCATCTATGCTATAGGTTTGTCTTGAGCGTGTTCGAGTAAATCGGAATATATTCCAGTAGAGTAGAAGAGCATATCAGTTTGGACAGTTTTGTTTATTGTTGCTACATTTAGTATTTCTGGCCTGTTCTGCCTACTTCTAACCCTATTCCGCGTACTCCTGTTCTTGTTTCGTTTCATTTATTCAAATCATCCAATCAGTTCACTTTACTTTACCACCACGTTCCGCGCCAACCCTAACTAACGAACTACAGGTCTTTCTATCGAATGAGGCAATGAGGGCTATGAGAAAATTCCTCGGTGAGGTATATTCTACCATCCCTCTTATCCCCATCTGAGTATTTAACTACCACGCCCCGTGGAATCCCTTCCTGTGGTCCGTGCCTATGTCTATGGAATCCTTTTCTATCGTATGAGGCTATGGGGGCCATGAGAAAATTTCCCAGTGAGGTAAAATCTACCATCCCTCTTATCCTCATCTGGGTATTTAACTACCACGCCCCGTGGAATCCCTTCCTGTGGTCCATGTCTATGCCTACGGAATCCCTTTTTTGTATGAGACCATACATGACTGCCATGAGAAAATTCCTGAATGAGGTATAATCTACCATCCCTCTAATCCTCATCTGGGTATTCAAAGGCCACATTTCGTGGAACCCCGTTTTTAGAATCCCTTTCAGAAAAACGCCTGTGGTCAGAGAATCCTTTTTTGTCGTATGAGGCCATGAGGGCCACGAAGCAATCCCTCACTGATGTAAAATTTACTATCCCTCTTATTCTCATCTCGACATTTGAGGATACCTATGCCGATACCCTTTGAGGACACTTTTTATAGGATACTTATCTTAGGATACTTATCATAGAAACCAAAGGATTTTACATCCGGGTACTTCACGCTACATTTTGGTATTTCTGTTGGGTTTAATAATTACAAAGTGTAGGGTGGGAATTCACTCGAGCTATTTGACTTATCTCCATTGAACAGAGGTTTATAGCTCCCAAGCCAGTATCAAATGCAGAGGGCAATATCTTATAGTTTAAAGATCAAGATTGCAGTTTGATCACCAAACTGACAATCAGATCGAAGTAAATCAATTTTTCCCCTCTATGAGTTTGCAATGGAAATGTACATTGTGTTTTTTCCGTAGACTTCTGTATAACTTTAACCAGTAATCCTATGGGTAACAAACACAAACCCCAACCAAGAATAAAAAACCGATCAAAATTTGTTGAAATGAGGCGGTTGTTTCAAACACGTCCGTGGGAGACACATAAGACGAGGTGAAACATGTACTTGACATCATTCACGATCGAACCATTGAACAGAGAAGATGTTGCGACTCGGCACCAAGAAGACTTATGCCAACGTCACCCAGTACCAGGGTGAACTGAAGATACATCTTCAAAAATACTTTAAAGGAAAATACCAGAAGCCTTATCCAACCAAGACTGGGACTGCACTGTCTCTAGAAGAATTGGATGCCCTGAAGTCCCAAGTGGAAGAAGTAGATGCAGTCATGAACACCAAGATCCTACAAACAGCTGTAACCGACGCTATGGCCGAAGACACTAAACCAAGTCACTTTGAGGACTTTAAGAAACCACATCAAGAACCACCTTTGAAGAAGAAAGTGAGAATAACAGAAAGAGTATGAAGATATGTCCGCAAAAAAGAATAGAGACTTTGTATTATGGATTTAGTGATTGAATTCATGATCCTTAAGAAGCCAATCAGTCTGAAGATGTAAATGAACTAATAAACTGTATATTGCGAATGGAATAAAATATATGAAATCCTTTATATTCTTATTCGTCGCCTCATACGATAAAAAGGGATTCTATAGGAATAGACAACGACTACATGAATGGATTCCACGAGGCGTGGTAGTGAAATACCCCAGATGAGGATAAGAGGGAGAGTAGAGTATAGCTCATTTAGGAATTTTCTTATGGCCCTCGTGACCTCATACGATAAAAAGGGATTCTATAGGCATAGACACGGATCACAGGAAGGGATTCCACGGGGCGTGCTAGTCTAATACCCAGATGAGGAAAAGAAGGATGGTAGACTATATCTCATTGAGGAATTTTCTCATAGCCTCATTCGATAGAAAAGAGGCACCAAAGACCTGTAGTGCCACGGGACGTGGTGGTAAAGTAAAGTGAACTGATTGGACGGTGGGGATAAATGAAACGAAACAAGAACAGGAGTACTCGGAATAGGTTTAGAACTAGGCAGAACAGTCAATCGAACACGCCCAAGAGAAAGACCATAACATAGATAGAAGCAGCGAATTCCTAAGGAATCCGAATAACAGGTAGAAACCGAGGATTTGGAGAAAATCCCAGCCAAATAAAAAATTGTCGGGTCTATTTCGGTAATTCAATTGATTCTTGTATAAAGGAACGCACCCATTATTGGGAAAAGGGAGGATTCTGTGAAATCCATACCAAATAAAGTCCATTTTGCTAGTTTTGGGTAGTATGGGGTGATTTAGGGAAATTGTCAGGTCTGTTTGTGGTAATTCTACGAAGTAATTGGGAAAAATCCGAACCAGTACTCAGGAACGCACTTTAGAACAATATTCTTATAAGCACAAAATGGGGCCTCACCAAGTCCGTTTCAGTAGTTTTGAATGGATTTTAGTGATTTGGGGGATTGTCAGGTTGTTTGTGGATATTCTGTCTGAAGATTGGGGCTAATTATATTCACTCTGATGCAAAGGAATGCGACTATTGTTGGAAAAAAGAAGAATGCTGGAGGAATCCGAAGCAAATAAAGTCGTTTTGGGTGATTTATAAGGATTGCCGGTTGGTTGTGGTAATTAGATCTACTCCTATTCAATCAAACATACCTCTTCCCTATTATTAGGTCACATGCTACCATAGAAAGTAAGATGGCGGCCCCCCGTATACAAATATAGCCATACTGATCCCCTATTCAAGGATAATAATTCTAAAATTTAACGAACTTTACAAAGTGAATGTCTCTCTATTCATGCACGACTGGAAAAACGATAGTTTGCCCGACTCATTCAAAACATTTTTTTAGTGTACACTCTTTATCCGGACTTCAAACAAGACAAGTTGGCATGATACAGTCGCAGAAAGCTAGAACCCATTTCTCTGCCAAACTGCCAAAACATAGCTTTCCAAAGATTTGGAATGGAATTGGTGCCAACTTACGGGCCCTACCTTCCAGATATGTTTTCAGGAAACAACTTACTAATGAATGCTTAGCAAACTACTCCTCACATGTTACCTGTTCGTATCAAATGTGTCCAGACTGTAGGCCTAACGCTCAATAATACACGCACGTCGCCACACTCCCCTGTGGGACCCTTCATATGAGAGAAAGAAGTCGTCGCCTGGGTGCTAGAGTGCTCTATGTGCCAGTGGGACATAGCGCATTCTAGCACTATGGCGACCTTATGTATGGCGTCAATGAAGACAGCAATCGACCTATTTGCGAATAACATTCCCACCTCCTAGTTACAATCGAGCCATATTTTAAAACTTCTACTCAAGGTGAAGACTGTTTGAGTCTTATCTGCCAAGAAAAAAACATTCTTAATCGTAGGACGCCATTGCCAGCCTATGCCGGTGACTCCTCCAGTCATCTCCTCCCACCCGACCTCGAATTAATCTTCCAATCATGTCTTGACCCATCATCTCACATTTAATCTTATTTTTCCTAATCTGTAGTCTACCGTCAAATTGCACTCGCGCATATCGGGTTCAGTATTTCGCGTATACTGGGAAGGGGCCAGTATGTAGATTCGAGGTCTTCCTTCTCCTGATCATTCACTCAATAGCTGAGCCATGGGCAGTGGTACTTATGAACAAAAATATCCAGTCTACTCCATTTCTGTGTAATCATTTCTGTGTAGTCTTTTTTACTTCCTGGAGGCAACAGGAAGACAGCCAATATGGATATGTTGTCTCCCAACAATTTACCAGTATGTTCTATATATGTAAAACTCTTTGTAGAAATCTTACTTGTAAATTTGGTATTTTGTTGAATAAACTTCATTTCATTTCATTTCATTTCAAAATGGAACACGGAAACACATTTCACCCTAACACGCGCTGCGCATGCGCACTGACACTACGTACCACTATGGCAATTACGCCACAGCATGGCCGTTCACTTGGTGACTACCATCTCTTTCCAAATTTGAAGAAACACTTACGCGGTCAAAGATTTCAAGATGATGAGGACATTACTGCTGCTGTGGAGGTTTCCCTACATCACCAACACCAAGATATGGACTTCTACAGACGTGGCATCAACGACTGGCAGACCAGGTGGCACAAGTGTACTGAATTACAAGAGGACTGTGTTGAAAAATAAATATGTTCTGTACCGATATTGCCACCTTTATTTATGTTAGGCTCAAAACGTTTTGACATCCCCTCATACTTGCCATGAAACAAGTTCCCTCAACCTATAATCTGACTTATACTGATTAGCTTCCACCGTCCTTCGTACCCGTGTAAATTAGGTTTGATTAGTTTTCTTTGTTACTCACCTCTATCGAGCACGCACGCTAAAAACTAAAGTGTTAAAAACTACACCTGAAGTGCTGTATTTAACACTTACTAAGTGTTGAACTAGCACTTTGTTCAACTGGAGATATCCCAGAACTTGACAGGTGTTACAATAATACCACTTGACAAGTGTAATGTCGCGACACTTAAAAGGGAACAACGCAGATGACGCGGATCAGGCTCGAACTCTCGAGCCTGATCAGCGCCATCTGCGTTGTGTCCTTTTAATTATGTACCCACCAAGCGCAAATCAAATTATGGACGATTCTGGAAGAACCACCAATGCCGGACACATGGGAAGTGCCATCCATTCAAGTTTCAGATGTCTGACGATTGTAAAGTCTAAGTGCTTAAAGCATTGCACTTTGAATGTTAAAATCAAACCCTAAGAGTTAGAATGGATTTAACATCTTGAAAGTGTCAGTTTTAACACTTTAGTTTTTAGAGTGCGCAAACAAAATCAAAGCAATGTGTAACAATATTAAGGAATGTAATATCGATACGTGTACTTTTCCTGGTTTAATACAAACCCTAAGAGCCTTTTAAAAAATGTCATGTCAATTTAATGTCAATATTAATTCGCCTCCGGGCAATACAAAGAAACCAAAACTACAATCGAATATGGACATTTAATTAAATTGAACAGACAAACAAATTGGACAGTTGACAAACCGGCTGATCTGAGGTGGTGATATACCGTTGAGTAAAATGAACTTAAATTGTTTGGGGTTTACAATAAAGTTCATAAGGGGGACAAACATCACAGAATGCAGAAAGGAAACATTTGAGAGATTTTGTTTTATTTATTTATTGGTGTTTAAGGCAAATATTACTGCACAATGGCGAATCGTGGTCGCGACATGGAGATAAAGTCAAGTTTAGACAATCGGTTATACCCACGTTGCCCATTTTAGAGGGCTTCTACCCGAAACATTGGCGGCTAGGTCCTATTTTACGAGTAAAGCAGGGCATATTTATCGCCGTAAACAAATACTGCTTCACTTTCCGGGGTTCCCTTTGAGGTATTGAGAGATAGTTGAGCGCGCTTCACATAATATTGGAAAGTGGCGACTTATCAGGCAGGACCCGCATTGAATCTCTTGAAATTAAACGGAAAGAAATTATTGATAAAAAAAATAAAAGCTTTGATACTGACAACAAAATCCAAATGGAAAGCTGAGGGCGAAAAACTAACAAATTATTTCTGCAATCTTGAAAAACGACATCACACTGAACCATGGATAGCAAAACTTATTAGGTGTTTGTATGGTGCTGGTAGTTATTCCCGCCAGGACACCACTACTCTTGCTAACAGAAAGGGTATAGTTTGGCTTCACTTCAACGGAATGTATCACTGTAAATTGGGCCAATCATATCTCGAACGATAGCTAGACTTCGTTTGTTGACGTGTTTGTTCGAATTTTTCATCAAATCCAGTCATGGCTGCTTCACAGCAGCCACGAGTGGCTTTCATGTAAAAATTCAAGAAAAACTCATCTGGTTATCACTTGAATCTGATGGAATGAAGTAATCTCGGAACAACGAGTCTTCTACAAAAACCTATACCCCTCAAAGATTAGAAGTTCTGAGAATAATCACCCCAAGAATACAGTTTTTTGGATCATTGCACCCATATTTAAGCATTTTTATGAAGATGAAAGACTGTCAATAGAAGGACTGCGATCTAAATGCCCTAAAGAATATGGACAAATTACACGACACTCTCTGGGGTGATTTCACGGCCGAATTCTAGAAGTACACTTGGAAAGATATCGGCAGCTGTTTGGTTAATTTCTTCAATTACGGCCATTATTTGGGAGAACTCTCCATCACACAAAAGGTGGCATTTTAACAAGTATTCATATGATAAACAAAGCAAAAGTGCACATTAAAAAACTGCCGAACATTCTCACTTATTAACGTGGACGTGAAAATACGCTCACCTCTACCTGCAAATCGTATAAATACCGTTTTACCGAAATAATATCAGACACACAACTAGGTTTATGAAAGGGATATATTGGCGAGTCAGCTTGTTTAACATTCGATCTAATTAAAAAAATGAGAATATCTAGACATCTGGAAAGTGTTCATTGTGATAGATTTTGAGACAGAATTTGACTCCTAAAAGTAGTCCTTTATTAGGAAACATTGTGATTTGTTTAATTGTGGCCCTTCTATTCTTAAATGGTTCAAAATATTTCACAAGAACATTTATATATACGTAATGAATTAATTCCTCAGAAAATTTACTCTATAGCGAGGTGTCAGACAAGGCCATACCCCCTCTCCTTGTCCGTTTATTTCTGAGACTGGTGATTTTGAGTGCCGAATTAAAATTGAACCCAGATATCAATGAAATAAACAAATTAGCCAGTATGCAGACGACTCGTTGCTCTTCCAAAGCGATGACCCTGACCCCCTTATTCTTAGCTTTAGAAATTGTAAACTTATTTTGAGGTGTTCAGGTCTCAAAGAAAATTTCTATAAAACCCAGGTTATATGGATTGGATCGAAACGTGGTAGAGGCGATGAATTTCTTACTAACACAAGAATGTATCGGAACCCTTGTAACTCTTGTGAAATATTGGATATTGACTATAAACTATTCAACGAAAACTATATACAAAGCAATTACTTGAATAAAATGGAAAAAAAACACATTGAGAAACTGTTGAATGACTGGTATTTTAGAAACTTTCCTCTGATAGGAAAATGTGTCGTTGTAAAAGTACTTGCCCTACTATTACTAATTCCTTATTCATCAGTACTCCAAGACCCGACAAGGAGATCTTAAAAAAGATTCAAACTCATTTCCAAGGAAGATAAACTCTAACGAGAAACTAATATCCTTACCACAGAAAATGGTGGCTTAAAGTTCGCTCGTGTAAAAAGCTATTGTCGCTCTTTAAAGGTGTTATGGACCAAAAAAAAAACTTATATATCCTAACATAATCGCCCCGTATAAAGCACTTGCTTTAAATGACCACGAAGAATTCAGAGGCTTCAAAATATCGTCGCCTAAGTGCCAGAATGTTCTATGTCCCCTATGGCAGTATTCTGTCCCCTGTGGGAGTACTCTGTCCCCTATGGGACATAGAACATTCTAGCACTCAGGCGACGATATGGTACTTGAACTAAGAAATATTACGAGTAGTAGGAAGCGCACAAATGATTTCTGGAAAAGTGTTCTGGATGATTGAGAACAGCTGAACAATAAAGTTGCCACAACCCTAGATGAACTGTTTTCACAATCTTTTATAACAGTCATATAAAAGTTAATAATAAAACAATTTTCCACAAAACCTGTGCAAAGCGGGTATTTACACTTTGTAAATGATTTATAAGATGAAGGCCAAAGGTTTTTAACATATAATGAATTTTCCATAAAATTCAACCCTAACACTCCATTTACAGTCTAGCATGGAGTAAAATAGTCTAACAAAAACAGATGAAAGCCAAAGGTTTTTAACATATAGGAGAATTTTCCACAAAATACAACCTTAACGTTCCACCTACGGTCTACCATGGAGTAATAGACCATCTAACAAAACCATAGAAAGATATAATAAAATATCCTACAATAAGTATGCATTGGATGCGAAATTACTCGAATACAGTTTGTATAAGGGCACCCTGATACAAACATCTGTATCTTGCAACTGCACAGTACAACCGCGTGCTTGGTTACGATTGTGATTGTTTACGTCACTAGTTAAAGAACATTAAAGCTTTCTAAATGCATTTGCTAGGTGCCCTGTACGTTTCTATATACGAAAAGAGAAGAGAAAAAGACACTTCTCCAAAGTATAATCATTAAATTATGTAACGATATTGCTTTTACGCTTTTGTATCTGAAGCACTGGAAGTTTTCAATCTGGAAAGACACGCAGTTATATTGTTACGCACACAGCCTTTATCAGAGGATTGAAAAAGTTCAGGGCAGCCGCATACAGTTTCAATCGAAACGACAAGTATTTTCATGAGTCTGAAAATGAAATCTAAAATTAAAAAGCTAGTTAGCCCTTAACTCAACGCACACGAAATCACATTTAAGTATTTTAATTATTTTTCTGTAAACAATTTTCCAAAAATTTCAGCAAAACCAAAGCATGTAACCCCTTATTGGAACGAGCTCGTCGAGCTCGTTCCAATGAGGGGGTCACATAATATTGTTTTGTGAAAGTGTTTTGAAAAATAATGCCTTTTCAACTACTTGGTTTGTAAATTACGTGGGAGGATGCTGTCGATTCGTTAGATAAAGTGTTAATCAAGTTATTACAACCGAGAATTGCAAGATACACCTATCATCAATGTCATGTTTATATACAAATTGTTGTATTAGGGTCTCGCTCTTGTTTCTAATGCTATCTCTCAACTCGTCGAAATATGGCCTTAGAAACAAGAGATCGACTCTCTATACATCATTGTTTACATGAACATAAACTGGCGAAAATACAGATATATATCAAAAACTGTTAACTGTAAGCAATAAGGATGTTAAAAAACTTAAATTTTGTAACAAATCTTCTAAAACTTTTATTCAACCTTTCTTTAGATGTCAGTAAGGTCACCAACACTTACACAAAATAGATGGAACGACAGTTTGAATATTAATCTTTGATCTGGAAACTGAAATATGGAAGGTCATGCCATACCTCAGATAACTATTATCTTCAAACCTTACAATATAAAACTCTTAACTGCAAGCCTTAAAATTAAAATTCTTATCTGCAAACCTTGCAATATAAAATTTCTCATATGACAATGTAAATTACCACAAACAGAGCTCTTCTCGTTCTGTAACGAGACTAACGAGACAGTGGTACATCTCTTTTTCGATTGCTCCTTTTCAAAACTAATTTTACCGAAAATGGCTCAGTTTCTGAATGTGAAATAGACAAATGGCATTCGCGTTCGAACTGTCATTTTTTATCGCACGAGATCGATTTTGGCGGCGGGATAATATTGAACGAGAAGCCGAAGGTTTCAAGTTTAATATTATCCCTCCGCCCGAATCGATCGATTGCGGTAAAAATGACAGTTCGAACGCGTATGCTCTGTATTTATTGCACATCAACAGGTTACTGAACAATTATTAAGCGATTTCGGCTTCTTGTTCAATATTATCCCTTCGCCGAAATCGATCTCATGCAATAAAAAATGACAGCTCGAACGTGTATGCTGTTCTGTATTTATTGCACACCCACAGTTTACTAAAAGAATATTAAAAACAGAAATTATATTGCCAAAAATAACCCAAACGTAAAAAAATAAATAGTCAGATAGTCCGCGCACGTGATACGTATTGTTCAAGGACAATCAGGGGCGGTGGAACCGGGGAGGGGCTGGGGTAGGGGGGGGGGGCTTCAGCCCCTCCACTTTTTTGCCGAGCCATGTTTGTTTGTATGCATATATTTTAACACAACCAATGACTGGTGAAACAAGGGGCGGATCCAGAGCCTACCCCATATTTTCGCCAGCTATGTTTCTCTCGTACTGGTTCAGTTTCGATGGATTTGAATCATTTTTTACAGTAAGTGGCAGCAAACGCTAAAATGTATACAGTCTGTTAAAAAATCGTTTAACTGAAATAGATCGTAATCTTACAGACATACAAGTACCAAATCCACCCCCAGACAAGATAATCCACAAACAGTATAATTGTTGTAAACGTCTGGTAAAGCATACAGGTAAGGTCTATTTATCAGCTTTGGTCGTTACGACCAAAGCTGATAAATAGACCTCACCTGTATGCTTTACCGACGTTTTTTTAACGGCTCTCAGAGTGTGAAATCTTTCAAATACATCTCCTGAAAAATCTTAAAATATCCACTCAGATGCATGGAAATGGGTGTTTTGGGACCCTGGAATTTAACTTTTTCATACCGACGACCATCCATCGCCCGATCCAGCCCCCCCCCCCCCCCCTCCCCTCACTTTGAAAATCGTTCCGCCGCCCCTGACAATACAAAAAAATGTATTGTTCGCTTCGGATGTTTTAGGAAAAGCGTGTATTTTATGAAAATAAACGCATATGCGGGCAAAAAAATGTAATTTACCGTTTCCGATAATCGGCCTAACTGAATATATCCTTCTAGGCCTATGCAATTAAGATAATGTACCAGAGATTTATGCCGACACAAGTAATTTATGCTCACTTCTCTACCAACAACTTTAATTTATTCCTGTAAAGAAGAAAATGTCTATCAAATTTAGAACGATATATCGACCAGTTGAAGACATAGATCAGTCTTGAATTGTTGTCTACCTCTTATTCGCCAGAGAAAAAAGCAACCGTCATGCGAACAAAGTGGACCACATTAGATGGTTTTATTCATCAATAATCTTTTTTAATCAAAAACTAAAAATACATTCTTCTTCCTGTTGGATTGTGACGTGATGCACAAAAAGCCTTCATTATTTTTGCACAAATGTAATGAAATGCGAGATCGCTCCAATTCCCCAACAAAAAAAAAATATAATATTTTAATGTTACAAGACAAAAAACCACACCATTACCTATGCAACATACCACGTATACTTATGCAGTACTCCTATATGTATCTATACAGGACGTGGAGAGTGAATTGTAACTAAATCACCCGCGGAGTGGAGTTATCACCCAAGCTATAACTTTCAAATTTTGAACATATCGACAAAAAACACAAGCAATGTTTCAGTCAATGGACCTCCGGGTTTAACCCGGAGGTCCATTGGCTGTAACTTTGCGTGTGCTGGTTATTCTTTGCAACAAATTTGCAATTTTTGCTGGGTGGAATCTCCACTTTGCGGGTGACTTAGTAATAATGCGCTCTCCACGTCCTGTATGTATATAATCTGTATGTACACGAGACTAAAACTAAAAGAAAATTAAGGAAAACAAATCCCACCTAACCCCCTTCCCCACCAAAAAATAAAAATAAAATAACCCTCCCCCACCCCCCAAAAAACAAAACAAAAACAGTGGAAACAATAGTGTTGGTTGCGACAACAAAGATGTGTAATGCACCCACGAAGGGCAAATCATTTCGCAGTTTTATGTCTCTAAACACAAATTCAGTTCATGTACGTGCAGTTATAGAAGACATTTAACCCCAAAGTCGTTGTTGCATTGCACGGGAAACAGTTTTCTATGCTATTCTGAAGTGAATGTTCTTTCATTTTTAAACAGGCTAGAAACATTATACTGTGATTGTTTTGAAGATTAAGACACTGTCGAATATAAATACTTGAGTCAATATTTGACATACGTGCAAATGTAATCTTATTTTATATAATTTAAAGCCTTTTGAGAGGTGTATGTCTAGGTACGCTTTCTCGTGCGCTAATATGAGTAAAACTCTTAACATGAAAAATATTATGAGTTTGTCATCAATACGACCGTTGTTGCATACATTCAGAACATTTTCGTGTTGAGCTGCAAGCTGCTGAAAGGAATAGTCATTCTCATTCAGATCTGTACATTCATTGAAAAGTGGATTAACAATCGAGTTTCCATACAGTCACTGAATCTCAAATTCGGGCGCATAGCGACTACGGTCGATTAGAGTGTGGTGGGGGAGTACAAAACTGATTCATCCGGACGATGATGGCTCAAGTCCCGAATGCTGACATATTCCAACTACATCACCTAGATATGTTTTGCGGATGTAGTTGGAATATTGGTCAGTCGTTATTACAGTTAGTACAGGCGCGAAGTGAGGAGAGATGCGACGGGTACGAACGCACCTCTCCACAAAATTGGAAATCCACTTGAAGGAATATTTCCTATCTGTGATTTGAAAATTTTGCGGCGACCGCACTCACCCCGATGCATCATACTCTCTGTGGCTTAGCCGCAGAGAGTACGATGTTTCTGGGGTAGTTAATTTGGTTGTTCTCCTTTACATGTAGTTTCCTTGAAACGCCTAGACATTACGTTGATACTTTTTATAGGCCGGTGTGACAGGAATTATAGTCCGTAGGAAAATTAGTCCCTCTGGACTATTATTCCGCGGAATTATAGTCCTAGGTCTAACATTTCTAGGAATAGTAGTCCGGCGGACTACTATTCCTAGAAATGTTAGACCTAGGACTATAATTCCGCGGAATAATAGTCCAGAGGGACTAACGTTCCTACGGACTATCATTCCTGTCACACCGGCTCTAAAATAGTATCAAAGTGCCGAGGCGTTTCACATAATCTCGTTGCATGGTCCTGGTGTTTAATTTCTCCCAAAATTATATATATGTAGGTTTATATATCTAGAAAATAATGCCAGTCAACTTTATCGATCTATTTTGTATGCAACTTTTTTCACATAAAATAGTGCAAAAAAGCTTGTATTTTAGGTCCTAAATTTCGCACAATATTTACCCATATTTTTTAAACTTTTCTTTATCGCCGGGTCGAACAATAGTCGTACTGGCTGAGCAGGAGCCCGTCGATCCTCGACTACATTACAGTCGCCGTCGACTGGTCGTAATCCACGCGTGGGTACTAATGTTCACGCATGCGTTTATCAGGTAATAACAATCATCATTCATCAGCAACATTTTAATTAATGAAGCACCGGGTTTTTCCTGGTGCTTCATTAATTAAATTTTTGATGATTATTTCTGAATTTAGTGTTTGGCAGTGGCCAGTCCACGGCGGCCGTACTGCAGCGCATCTCCCAGCAAAATATCTGGCTACGCGCCTATAAATAAACTTAGGATTTCTAGGAACTTTACCTGGGAACAAATAAAATATACATGTCGTAGACGCGGGGAAACTTTGTACTTATTTAACACGGTCCGTAAACCACATTGATTATGCTGGGTTCCCCAACTACTTGAAAGAGTTGTGTGGGCGACTGTATGTGTGAGGAATGACCAGTGTCAAATAAAGACTGCCAAGAAATACATGATTACTCTAAGAATTTAACGATATCTAACACTTCAATCCAGGCGGTAATGTTCCAACTCCAAAAATTATTGGAAAGGGGAGAGGAGGTGTCACACCTCCAAATCCCCTAGATGCGTCCCTGTTCTAGTTCTGTGAAAATCCCAGCAAGAAAGAGCAAAGTCTTATCTAATGGAGGCCCGGTTTGAACGTAACCTGTATGGAAATGTGCCTCTCGAACAACTGCTACCCAGTCAAAAAATGCACAGTCGGACAACTGCCCCCAGACCAAATGTTCAACATGACAACTGCCCCCAGCTGAATTGGCATCCAGAACAACTGCCCCCAGTCGAATTGGTAGCCAGGACAATTGTGGCCCAGTTGAATTATTTATTTATTCGTATTTAAGGTGATTTTCAGCATATTTCACTCTATCATGACCGTAATATGGGTATGAAATCAAATCTAACCCATCGTTTATACCCATGCTTCCCACTTTATTAGACTTGCACCCAAATCGTTGGTTCCTGGTCATATTTTACCAGTAAAACAAAACTTGTATACTGCAGTAAAAGGCACTGATCCACATTCCGGGATTCCCACATGGATGACAGTCGAATTATTGGCAGAGAAGACAACTGTCCCAGATTCAGTCCAGTGGGCATGTATGTGTGTAAATGAAAAAAGCTCTCTTCTTACGGCTCTCCTGATATAATGTATTATTCGGTGACTATTGAAGACATGCAAACACAATTATATACCCGTATGATATTTTTGTTTGTAAAAGGCCAAAGTCACTAAAATTATGTTATTGAATTTTCAAATTATCTCTTTTGAGTTATCCGACTTTGTTTGATAGCCCGTGAACATCCTTTAATTCAAAGAGTATCATGGAATATTACATTTACATAACACTATACATTACCGTGTTCTTTACGTGCACCGTGCAGCTTAATTCAATAATTATATGTTACATGAATAATAAATCTTTTAAGCACTTATTTAACAATGCTGTGTGTTATGTAATTACCATCTGGATCCCACCTATTTACAAACATGTGTTAACTACTTGGATGCTAGTTCGTTTTGGTAACCAGGTGCGTACATTTAAGCTATTGTGATGAAATTACGGTAACATGGTCTGAGGTTGAACATAAAAATGTGTATATAAAGCCCCACAAAGAAGATCTTTTGTTTCTTTGGCCACTTTTTGTAAAATTGTATGCGGGAGGGCGTTTTTTATTTTTGTAATTATTTCTTTGCCATCAAAAGTTCATATTCTTGGTTTGGTTTATGTTTTAATCTTCATAATCTACAGAATAGCATGGGTGGTGATGTATTTCGTCCCTTGAGTGCGAGAAGGCTTTGCAATGCTAAAGCATTGCAAAGCCTTGTTGCACTCAAGGGACAAATTTATTAATTTTATTAACTTGGGTAAAATATCAGACATAAACCATTTAATTATTATTTTTTTTAAGTTTGTATTGGTTGTAAAAAGGGAGCATGCGTGAGCCAAAAGAACCGCGCGGGAGGGCCTTAGAAAAACAGATTTTTAACTTTTTTTAGACCTGAAGAGGAAAGTTTATTTGAATGATATGCCTGAAATCTGAATAGTTTAAACTTATATTGTAATCTATACCCCAGATTCGTGTCCTTCAGTCCTGTCATTGCATTTGGGGATGGATTTGGATTTTGAATTTGGTGTCACGAAAACTTGAAGGATAGAATTAAACTTTTTAAAACTGCGTTCACTCTGATAATTCATAATGGATTCTGTTCGATTTGCGTGCACTCTGAACGATCCGAAATGAAACAGAATTTGGCCGCCAAATTTTGCAAACATCTCAAATGAATAGATAGGAAAAGTGAAAAAGGCTATCTCGCCTTGCTTCGAATATTCAATTGTTAATTTATGCTAGAGTTTGGGGCGGCAACCTCTGTTTCTAAGGGAAATTGAGGTCTTTTGTAGCACCACTCGAAACACCAATTTCTGCAGGCTTGATCTGACGAGACTTTGTTGTGTGGACGAGACATGGTTTCAGTGCACCGATGGATGCCGTGTAGAGACGGTTTAAGTTAGTTCGGATGGCGATGTTCTGAATTATCTGACGCAGCGTGTTGGAGAGTGGTATTAACTTCAGGAAAGTATTTTCTACGACTTATGGTAAGACGGTTATTTGGTTGGCAATTATGAGCAAGTATAGTTCACTTTTGGTTCGAGGTTTATGATGTGGTGGCGTCGATTGTCAGGGAAGCAGAGTCTGCCACTTATCTTTTTAGTGTTGGGCTGTCATTGGCAAGTATAGCCTGCTTCAGGCCTCCTGTTTTACATACGAACAGGGAAAGTAGTGTAGCACAGCCTTTCGTCCCCTGAGTTCCAATGTGTTCTATGTGCCAGTAGGCACATAGAACATATTGGAACTCAGGGGACGCTTTGTTAACCCAAAATCACTTCAGAGAAAGACGGCCTTAACGTGGTTGTAGCCCTCAGTGAGTTCGCTGGAATTATTTGTGCTGTGTATATGTGCGGTTGGGCTAGCGGGCAGTGTCAGAAGGGAGAGCTAAAACACACCGTGGAAAGCGCCTCTTGCAGCTCTGCTTCGTTGACAGAGTTGGCAGCTTTTGTTTCCTATGCCTGTATTTGTGAGATATTGATCAGTTTGTTGTTATCATTAACGGTAGTAAGAGAGGTTGTGGAGGTACCGCTTATTATATTTTTCGAGTCAGCAACCCGGCAAACAGAACACTCTGATATTTTATTGCTTGACTCGAATCACCCTTCGGGAACTTTATTAATTTAAGATAGGATCCTGCTTATTTTATTTTTCGATTAATTAGCGCAATGCTCTGCCGTTTGGAGCAAGGTAGTGTCGGGTGAGGAAAGTCAGCAATGCGGCATACTAATTCCATACACTCTGGGCTCTGCCATCACTGTTGTTGTTGAGGCTGGGGGACCTTGATTTGTTATTTTCCTGTCAATAACGCGGGGTTCTGTGAGCTCTTTGATTAGTTAGCCCCCTTGGGTTCTGGTATGATGTTTTTTCCGCGATGTTATTTAGGCGCGTTTCAATAGTTTCAATGTTCGCTACTTCGTGCCGTTGGGCTGCGGGGATCCATTACGGCACTCGAAGGGCAACACGGCTGGTAATGATAGCACCATACTCCAATACGATGCGAACGATGGTTTTTGTAGAGCTTTTGGAGGACGTTTGTGTTAGCCCCCTAAGTTTTACACTTGACCATTTTTAAAAATTAATTCGCTTTGTGGACATGGTGACATTTCGATTAATGTGGATTGTTAGTCTTAAATCTTTATCGAGGGTAATACCAAACAATTTGATTGTTATTAGTTGTTAATTCAAGTACATCGTTGTAGAGTTTGAAGGCGCCTTTATGCATCCCCGTCGTGAGGACTTGATGCCCAGATGCCATTGTCGTTGGACAATTGAGAGATTTGAGCATGGTTTTTCCCCATTGAGTCTATGTCATTTACGTAGATGACAAGCCAGAAAATAAGCAGACTGACATCTGAAAAATGAGGTCCCCAGTGGGTGAATTTAGTGATGCTACCCTGCGCAGCAGGGTAGCATCACTAAATTTACCCTCTGTGAACCTCAATCTGCATCAGGGTCCCAACACGAAACAGAAAGAGGTACCCAGTGGATAAATGGCCCACTGTATGGGATATCATCATCAAATTCACCCTCTGGGGACCTCATTCTGCAAATGTCAGACGGCTTATTTTCAGGCCTGGTAGATGATGAATAGCAGAAGGCTGAGTACGGAAACCCTTGAGGTTCCGGTCTTAAGCTTTACTTCGTCAAAGGTTTCGCCATTTACTCTTACCGATATATTCAGATTTTATAGAAAGGATGACAGTATTATTTCAATGTTAGGGGACTATTTTGGATAGTTTATATAGTATAGTATCCCGTTGTACCATGGGCCCCATTTTGGATAGTTTATCTCGTATTTCGTTCTACCAAGCTGAGTCGAAGGCTTTTTCTGCTTCCAAAAAGTTCCAATTTCTCTTCTGTTGAACGTAGCGTGAATGTAGTCGACTAACTGAAATATATGCTCTATCGTTTTTATTTCGCTGTCGGTAGACTCTTTGTCATTTATTAACCCTTTACTCAACGCAGACGATTTCAAAATATATTATTTTAAATATCATTTTTTAATTTTTTCAAAAAATTTCAACAAAACCATATCATGTGACCCCTCTTTGGAACGAGCTCGACGAGCTCGTTCCAAAGAGGGGTCACATGATATGGTTTTGTTGAAAAGTTTCGAGAAATAATATTTTTTCAGCTGCTGAATTTGCATATTACGCGGGCGGATGTGGCCGATTCGTTGGGTAAAGGGTTGAAAAAGTTTGTTTTTTCGAGGTGATCACGGAGTCTGTTAGTGAGTACCCGTTCAAACACCTTCCAGATGCAGCTTGGTAGGCTGTTGGGTCAGGAGTTGGATGGATTCTTAAGGTGCGTGTCTGTTTGTGGAATCATAACACCAGTGACCACTTTCCAGCACTTAGGAATGTGGCCATGAGTGGGGCATTGGTGCAGTAGGATAGTTAGTCTATCTACGAAGAGGTAGCGGAATTGTTTGAGGATTTTGTATGAGACTACGTCGCTTTTCACTTTCTAATTATGTATTTGACTTCATCGTCAGTAATTAGGTCCATCAGGTCGTGGCTCTACACTGCAAAAATATTGGTTCTCTTTAGAACCCAAACTGGTTTTAATCTTGTCCCTGAGATGGAACCAGTTCTGTTTAAACAGTATTTATTTCAAATCAAATAAATTTATAACGATTAACATTAAATATTAACAGAATTAAACATAAATTGAGGGGATTTCAGCCGTAAGCTTAGAGCTTATACGATCATTAAAATCAAATCATTATTAAGCAAAGGAGATATAAACCGTTGGCATATCGAACCAGTTTTGGTTCTACACAGAACCAAAACTGGTTCGATATGCCAACTGTTCATATCTCCTTTGTTCCAAAATGTTTGGCGACTGCGTTGAATAAGCTCCAAATTTAGTGCTGAATCTACTTCAGTTCATGTAATATTCTGTTAAAATTGAATGCTAATCTTGGTAAATTTATTTGATTTGAAATAAATACTGTTTAAACAGAACTGGTTCCATCTCAGGGACAAGATTAGAACCAGTTTTGGTTCTAAAGAGAACCTATATTTTTTGCAGTGTATGTTGAAACTTGGTTCAGGAAATATTGTGTGATTGTCGGTTATAAATTTGTCAATTTCTTGTTTGAATACGTCATCGAATATTGCCCCTTCGTGAGGCCGATGAATAGTTGTGTAGTTCAGCAAAGGTGTTGGCCTTCCCTTTGTCATCAAGAGCTGTGGGCCCATCCTCTCGTGGGGGTGAGGGGGTGCTCTTGTATTGTGATTTGCACTACCCAGTTAAGCGTTTAAAAGTGTCCCAGAACTCCTTTTGGTTGCTGGAAACAGTTGAGTTTTTTGGCCAAATTTCGCATTTTTCCTTAACGGGTTTTTTTTTTCACTGTTCCATGAAGGCGGTTGTCCTTGGTTTTTAATTCCGCATTTTGAGTGACGTTCAGTTTGGATTTGAATCTTCCTGGCGCTTGCGCTTGTGCTTAATGAGGAGAAGTTGCCTGCTAAAGTTCTCTTTTTCCAGTAGCGCTTTTTCTTGTTTTGGGGCATATTTCGTCAAGGACCGAGTTAATCGTTTTACTTGGGTTGGTACATTCTGTTTCTTTTTCATCCGCGATTGTTGAATTGTTAGAGTCAACAATTGTTTCGACGATTTCCCTAAAGATATTTCGTGGGGCCATTTTTGCGTTGCTTTTGAGGTTGACATGGACAGGTAACTGATCACTACATAGGTCAGCGTCACTCAATCAAAACTCCTTCATTTCATTGGATAGCGATCTGCTTGTAATGATTAAGTCTTGGATGCCTGATTTATGTATCGGGGATTGCATCACTGACTGACTCGTCATCAAAATCGACTTTCCATACAGCTTACCTCGTCATCAAAATCGACTTTCCATACAGTTATCTCCCCTGAAATTATTAGACGGGCGAGGAAGGTTCAATTAAGAAGCATGTAATTGTTGAGAAAATATCCATGACATCCGTAAATAATAAGCGAAATTTCCTTTTTTTATTTTTAATAAACGAAAACAACAGACAGCTCATGGAGCTGTCTGTTGTTCTCGTTTATTAAAAGTTATAAAAGGAAATTTGGCTTTTTATGGCAAGCTAATTAAAAGCAACTTAGTAAAAGTCCACTTTGGCTCTTTGTTTAGCGTTTTTACAGTGATTTGAAAGTGTTTATTCTTCCCAAGAAAATAAATAGCAAAAAAATGCAAATCTTACCTCCTAGCCTATTATATTAATGGAAATGAGAGTGATCGTATTACATGTCACAAAGCGCGTACTGTCGATATAACAAACACAACGGGAGCTCGGTGGCTCAGTGGTAGACTGTTGGACTTCTATGCTAGAGGTACCGAGTTCGATCCCCGTCCGGGATGACCCGCGTTGTGTCCTTGGGCAAGGCACTTTATCCCAGTTGGGGGCACATGGGGGCACGATGACGCTGTGTAATAAGGCGTACTGCACGTCGATGGTGCACATGTCTTCAACCGCTGTAACCCTGCTTGAGCGGAGCTTGAACAGAGTTAGAATGTTGAGGAGCTGACAGTTGCTCGTCGATGCTCGGTGGTTCTCTCCGGGTACTCCGGCTTCTTCCACCCGTAAAACTGTCACGATCATGATTTGCCATTGTGCATAAGTATGTGACCTTAAACACCAATAAATAAATATAAATAAATAATAACAAACACAAAAAAGCTACAGAGCGCCAAAGGATGGTGAAAGCGCCGTTTTCTTACTTCCAAATGCATTTAAACAGAAAATAATAGCGAAACATTCAAACTGATCAGAAAAAGTTTGCACAATACCAGCCTCTGTATCTTTATATCTCTCTGCAGGAAAATCCCTGAAATTTGTGACATGATGCACACATCGTGATGCAACTTCGCTAACAATTCTAAATTTCAATTTTTATATGAAATTCCAATATTCTTAGTGCTAACTTTTCTAGTAACTTTAGAAAATTAAGGGGAGCTAACTTTGCTGTAAATCTCTTCCAATGACGGAAATTGTCACCCATGGATCAATGTAGGTGATACATTCAGCGTCGTTTACTATGTATAGGTCTATTTGTTCAATGATGCTGAATAGAATATCGCCATTATCGTCAGTTTTCTTGAATCTGAAAACCCGATATTTTTCGTTGGGGTCCCACAGGAAGATACAGGGTATGTATCTTCTCGTGAAGGCTTAATACCTTAATGTCTAATATAGTTTACTTGGGCCATTAGAGCATGAGATGGTTGCTATTTGTGTGCTGACAATTTCAATCTCGGCTGCTACAGTACAGTCGCCGTGGACTGGTCGTAATTCACGCGAAGTCCATGTATGCGTTTACCAGGTAATAAAAATCAGCCGTAACAAAATTGTAATTAATTTTTACCCGATGTTTCATTAATTAAATTTTGCTGATTATTCCAATAACTAGTGTTTGGAATCTAACATTATTGCGTCCGTGAAAATTTTGCCCACCCGTGGAAAGTGATCAGTCCACGGCGGTAGTACTGTACTACCTGGCGTCGAGATGATCAGTGGCAATAGTTTTCTATTTAATATTTTGTTTAATAAGGAGTGCTACGCCGCCCCAAGTTTGGATATTATGTTATTTTTAATAACATTAGGGCTGTCACGATTAATCGATTGTCGATCGGTCACGCTGAAATCGATTAGTATTTTTCGTTGTCGACGAATCGCTAAATTTTACCCCGTTTTATACGTTTAATAATTTTAAAAAAAAATTGGATGAAAAAACTATTGTTGCTGAAGGTAAACGGTCAAGAACGTTGACGTTAAACCTCAAGAAGCCGTTAGAAGCATTTGTCTTTCAGGTACATCAAAGTTTTGATGTTCTGAACTTTTGAACGGTCAGTGTAATATTCAAGACCGGTTGGCAGTTGCGAACTTGCGAAGTTCGCAACTGCCAACCGGTCTTGATTATTACACTGACGGTTGAAAAGTTCAGATCATCATAGCTTTGAATGTACGAAAAAGAGGATCGTTTTTCGTTGTTTACTTGAGGTTGGTCAGCTAACTTGAACTTCATTTTTAACGACTTCAAAGAGAGGGATGGGGGGGGGGGGGTCTTCTAGGTACGATTAATCGATTATTATCTATTATTTACGACGAATAATCGATTCCAAAATAAAAAATCGTGACAGCCCTAAATGAAATGTAAATATAGAAATCGGAATTCATTCTCTAAAATGGAGACGTTGGTCGTACAGGCGCGTTCGGAGGAACGAAACCGTCAGAGTCGACAAGAAGTCTTCCTACAAACAAAAACGATTTGATTCCGGATACGATCGTCTGTCATTTATGGCTGCGGTTGTAATGGGTTAACGGATACAATCGGTCATGCAGTCCTAATTGTTCGGGACACACGTATACAGCTGATGACGACGGCAGAATATTGCTGGAATTTGAAAACGTTAACTGAGCGGTCAAATCAACCTCACGTTATACCAGTATGTTTCAAGTTTATTATTTTTATTTCTTTTTTTTTTTTATTTTCATTCAATGAGATAGAGTTCTGTGATCGCAGTGATCTTTCTAGTCTTCTACATAACGAACAAGATCCCGAAATTGTTCACTTGAATTCTTTCTTTTACGGAGGGAAGTGTTTGGTGGGATTTTCACACAAAATATTAACAAAACCATATCATCATGTGTAATTATGATTTTCTTTGGATTGTTCGAAAACATAATTTGTGAATTACCCTTCAACGACACTTTTGACAGCAATGGTCAACTGGTGCTTGTCAATTTTATGGGTGCAGGAAGCCGGGATGCCCGGAGAAAACCACCGAGAAACTGTTAGGCTCCCCAACATACTAATTCCGCACAAGCAGTCTTAGCATTGGTTGAAGATAAGTGTGTCATCGATGTGCAGTACGCCTCACAAACAGTGCCGTCGATCCCCCGCGTGGGCAATTAAATGCCGTTCTCAAGGACACAACGCAGTTACGCCTGGTCGGTATCGAACCGTGGACCTGACGGTTTGAAATGCAGTGAAGAACCACCACACTCCAATTGGTATTATTTAGAAAGACGAAATGCTTGACTTAGTTAGGTCTACCTATTCTTATCACACCTGGCTACTGGGAAACACTGAGCCTAAAACTGGCCGACCAGTTGTTATTTCAAAAACTGGCTGACACAAATTACAGCACACCTGGATACTTTCTACATTTATTCGGGTTTTCTCGAGATTGATTCGTAAATGTTCCATCATGCACTGTACATTGTAAATATGATTTAGAATTGTTTTTCCTTTTTCATTTTTAAAACAGATCAAGAGAGTATTGCTCGCCTATGCTTTCATTTTCATAAAATACACGCTTTTTCTGCAAAAACCGAAACGAACAATAATTTTTTTTTGTATTGTCCTTGAACAATACGGATCACGTGCGCGGACTATTTAATTATTTCTTTTTTTACGTCTGGGTTATTTTTGGCAATAATTTGTGTTTTTAATATTTTTTTAGTAAACTGTTGGCGTGATTTTGGCGGAGAGATAATATTGAACGAGAAGCCTTCGGCTTCTCGTTCAATATTATCCCTTCGCCCAAATCGATCTCTTGCGATAAAAAATGACATTTCGAACGCGAATGTCGTTCTGTCTATCAAGCAGGGGTGAAAACCATATATTTTTTATTCATATTTTGTGAAACTAATGTTAAGGGGGCGCGATGGCGTCGCGATAACCGGTTCTCGTCAGATCATCGAAGTTAAGCAACGTCGAGCGCGGTTAGTAGTTGGATGGTTGACCATTTCAGCGACTGATTCGTGCTCCCGCGTTGTGTCCTTGGGCAAGGCACTTAATCCCGATTACCTACATGGGGGCACGATGACGCTGTGTACTAAGGCGTACTGCACGTCGATGATGCGGATGTCTCCAACCAATCTAACCCTGCCTGTGCCGAAGTACAGAGTTCAGAGTTACGATGTTGGAGAGCTGACAGCTGCTCGTCGTTGCTCGGTGGTTCTCTCCGGGTACTCCGGCTTTCTCCACCCGTAAAACTGTCACCGACATGATATGACCCTGTGTCGTTAAACCATGATAAATAAATAAATAACTAATGTCAAAATCCGGTTTCAAGAAGACATGGCATGTTTAAATCAAAATACAGGGATATGGTGTGTGATTTCTAATCTAATATATAAATGCTAATGTCTGTATCTATATCTCTCTCTATCTCTCTATCTCTCATCTATCTTTGTTCCGGGTGAACTCCTCCGTTTCTCGACCGATCGATCTCAGATGTTGTACACGGAGGTAATTCGTCCCTGCGAGTAACATGGGATGGGTGCCGTGCCCGTGCGGGGTATCCTTGACCTTGAAATTGATGACCTTGACCTTTTATTTCGAAAACGGCTGGGCCAATGGGGCTAAAATTTCATATGTGCGGGTATGTTGACCCATCGATCATTTTGACTTTATCGGGTTGTGGGGTGACCTTGACCTTGAAATTGGTGACCTTGACCTCCTATCGATCATATCTGAGGGTATATTGATATAACCATCTTCTCCTGTGCAACGCCGGGTAGTCACCCGCTAGTATATAATATAATTCAATTGTATTACTTACACGGCTTCTTGGAGAAATTGGAAACTTAATAATATAATAATAAATGATAATAGTGATCCACGTATCAATGTATCTGCATATTTATTTATTTATTGGTGTTTAAGGTCACATACTTATGCACAATGGCTAATCGTGACCATGACAGTTTTACGGGTGAGGGAAGCCGGAGTACCCGGAGAGAACCACCGAGCAACGACGAGCAGCTGTCAGCTCTCCAACATCGTAACTCTGAACTCTGCACCGCGGCACAGGCAGGGTTAGATTGGTTGAAGACATGCGCACCATCGACGAGCAGTACGCCTCAGTACACAGCGCAATCGTGCCCCCCATGTAGGCGATCGGGGTTAAGTGCCTTGCCCAAGGACACAACGCGGGAGCGCGAATCAGTCGCTGAAATGGTCACCCATCCAACGACTAACCGCGCTCGACGTTGCTTTACTTCGGTGATCTGACGAGAACCGGTTACCTCGACGCAAAAATGTATCTGTGAGAGAATGTCTGTGTATGTGTGTAAGATAAGATAAGATAAAGTTTATTGCACGGCCAAGAATAAAAAGGTATGGCATTCATAAAACACACAAACAATTAAAATAAACAATGGGTTAACCATGCGTCACATATTATAAGAGTAAACAGATTAAACAGACTAATATCATCTATTGCGTCACTCCTGTGAGTGGGCATACGATGCAATAATAATACTTTATTGCACAGTCATTAGTTTAAACGGTTTGGCATTTACATAATAAAGAGAGAGAGAAAGATAATATACAAAATGATACATGGAAAGTAATTAAAGAGAAGAAAGCATCACCACTCACTCCTCACCCCCACCCTCCCCTCAACAACACAAACTCGCCTCATAACCCCTCTACTCCCACCCCTACCCACACACGGCAGATAGTATACTGACGTGGCCTAGTGGAGACACGAATCAAGTGACAAATCACCCACACAGTGCGAAAACACAGATCACACAAACTTTAATCGCTGATGAAACACATGGATTGGATGAGCGGTTGACTTTTGTGATATCAGCGCTACGGTACTCGATTAATAACATGGGAAAACAGTTCACTCCAACGAGATCTGCATTGTCAGCACATAACAGTACACACATCAATGAGTTCAATTGTCTTGTGTATATGTATGTATGCAATTATTGTATAGCCATTGAGCACCGTGTGTGGATTCTAGGCTTTAAAATTATTATTATTTATTATTATTATTATTATTATTATTATTATTATTATTATTATTATTATTATTATTATTATTATTATTATTATTATTATTGGAGACTTAATAAAGTATATATGATATCAGTAAATTCCATGTTAGGCGAGCATCAAGCTCGAGACAAATTTGGAATTTACATATATTCCTACCCAGGTTGCACGTAGCGTCTTAACTCGTCATATAACGAATCGGTCGCATCCGTTCGCGTAATATACTAAGTGAGCAGTTACAAAAAAACAATACTTTTAAAAACAATTTCAAAACCATATCATGTGACAACCCACCCCCACCCCCAACCCCACTGGAAAGAGCTTATTCCGATTGTTCCCATGACGAGATAACATGACTTTTTTTCTTTTCTTTTTTTTTGAAAAATTTAACATAACAGTAATTAAAATGATAAATTTTGATACCATGTGTGTTGGGTAAAGGGTTACATCCAATGAAATTCCATAAATTTGTCAGAGATATATAGAGGATATGGAATGAGTGCTTTTCTCATTTAATATTTATGAAACGAGTCTAAGAATTTTCCGTTTTGGCGAGCCCAAACAAAACATTCGGACGAGTTTCATAAATATTATATGAGAAAAACACTCATTTCATATTCTATTTATAATATGACACACACACGCACAAATTAGCCACTTAGTATGACTTTTTAACGCATCACCTAACTTGAGTTGCAGATGGTACTTGGAAAAAACATCCTCGTATAACAAATTTTTTTCATTTTTTGCTTCCAAAACATAGGTTATGAGCCCTCATTGGAACGAGCTCGTCGAGCTCGTTCCAATGAGAGGTCATAACCTATGTTTTGGAAGCAAAAAGTGAAAATATAAAAAAAATGAATGGCGTTTTTCTTGTAGGTAAAAGATTAATACAAAATAACCCACTCTAAATAGAACAGATAACGTAAATTCTCCCTACTGAAATTATGCAAATGTCACCCAGTTGTATTTTGTCTAGCCAATCAAATTGTCCAGTTTTGAAATTGACCAATGAAAGCTCCCAACTCTAATTATGCAAATTATTAAAATGTGGCCCAAGTTTTATTTTGTTCAGCCAATCAAATTGTCTAGTTTTGAAATTGACCAATGAAATTGACGGAAGGCTTTATTTATCACTGATTAATATGAAAACAAAATATCAAATGTTTTAAAGTGAACAAAACGGACGAGGCATATGATAAAATATAATATCAGGCCTCGACACACTTTCACCAGTTGATGGTAATTTCCTAAAATAAAATATAGAACAATCGAAATAAAATAAAGAAAAACAAACGACAATACAGTACAGTAGTCGTGGACTGGTCGTAATCCACGCGTGGGCAGTGATGTCCACGCATGCGCTTTCTTGGTAATAAAAATCATCATCAGTAAGAGTTTAATTAATGGAACACCAGGTTGTATCCGGTGCTTCACTAATTAAATTTTTTATGATTATTTCTATAATTATTGTTTGGAAACTAATACTATTGCGTCCGTGGAAATACCCCCCCCCCCCCCCCCCCCCCGCGGAAATTGAAAAATCCACGGCGGCGGTGATGTAGCACCTGATTTCCCGTGTCCTTGCTTGTGTTTTTCGACAGGTCAGATTATGTTGTGCTGTGGGAATAAAATCGGGTAAAGAATTTCGATCGAATCGCGACTCACTCGAGATTCAATTGAAATTCTATGTCCGCCATTGTAATCACATTACTGAACTTGTGTTAATGATACCATTTTAACGGTAAAAATCGTTATATCTGAGACATAGGAACATACCTGCGATTGTTATTCCATACTAACCTTTAATTATTTATTATTTATCTATTGGAGTTTAACGACACTTTCGGGGGCCAGGGAAACATCGCGTCGGACAGTGTTAAGGGTGGAGGAAGCCGGAGTACCCGGAGAGACCCACGGAGCAACGTCGAGCAACTATTAGACTCCCTAACGTACCTACTCCACACAAGTAGGGTTAGCATTAGTTAAAGACAAGTGCACCAATGACTTTCAGTATGCTTTAGTACACAGTGCCACCGTGCCCCACGTGGCCAATCGGGATTAAGTTCCTTGACCAAGGAGATGACGCAGTTAGCCCTGGCGACGATCGAACCATGGCCCTCTCGGTTTGAAGTTCAATGCCGTAACAACTGAGACACTGTGCTCTCACTAACCTGAGTGGTTTTGTTTTAAATTACAACTCCTATGCAGTAACACTCAAAAGCCTGAATTGCCGAGTTTTAACTCTTTACCCAACGTAACGACAAAAACCGGCCAGTGCTGTTTACAAAATTGCCTTTCAATATTCATTATGTTTTTTACTTTTTGTCTCAAAAACATAGCTTATGACCCCAACGAGGGGTCATAAGCTATATTTTTAAGACAAAAAAATGAAAATATGTAGTTATTCAAGAATTTTGTTTGCAGGTGTCGTCTATTTATTCATTTATTTATTAAGCTTTAACGACACTTTAACAGCCAAGGTCATATTGTGTCGGTGACAGTTTTACGGGTGGAGGAAGCCGGAGGACCTGAAGAGAAGCACTGAGCAACGACGAGCAGCTGCCAGCTCCACAACATCGTAACTCCGCACTGCAGCACAGGCAGGGTTAGATTGGTTGAAGACATGCGCACCATCGACGTGCAGTACGCCTTGGTACACGGCGTCAACCTGCCCCCGTGTGGACAATAGGGGTTAAGTGCCTTGCCCAAGGACACAACACTGGGCAGGTGTCGTCTCCTTTTCGTGTTTGGTAAAGAGTTAATGGGGGAACGGAAGCTGAATTATAAAAATACGAATTGAGATAGATGTCAGAATGTACATAACACAGAACGAGTAAGCACAAACCGATTAGATAAATAAACGTAATTTACTGATACAACTCACCTATCAAAATATCCCGAGGACCAAATGAAATAAAATCTAAAGCTCGACTGCGTTAAACGAAAGCGTTTCCAGGTTAGAACGGTTTCAACTGGGCCATAACTGCCCAGACAGTCATAAACTTGTCATAGTATCCGACCAATCTTTTGTTGCATATCATTAAGTAGCGCTAAAATATTAAAATCAACAAACTGATCTGTTCGAGGGTATCTTTACATTATATTCACTGGTTATATACTCTTGACAATACAAAGCAGTACTTCAAAATGACAGTATTGACAGACCTAAATTGTTTAAATACAATAGGAGTCGACATACACGGAATAATAAATCAACCTGATCTCTTGTCAACTCAATCGGGAGTACTGTGGGAGAGAAACTATGTCGGCACCGACAAAAAACTAAACTTTCTGTAAGAAGACTGAAACGACGAATCCCGGAGGCACCGTATAAGTTCCAATGACACGTCTTTGGAAACCACGGGTCGTTTGTTTCGCATCTAGTTGTGTTCACGGACAAGTTTATAATTTATGTCGAATTGATTCCCCCGATAGATGCAGTATTCTTAACAAATGAATTGTTACTTCAACAAAAGAACAACTTCCTTTGACTTCTGTTGGTGCCTTTATGTGTTGCACGACTAATGGTTTTTGCGCCGGCATTATGATCACTCAGTGTGTGATTTAGTAGCGTATGATATTCACATGGGTCAAAAAATCTCTAAACCATTCCAGTTATTATTACGTTGAGACAGACACTGCATTCGTCGTAAAATCGATTCTCATCGGTTTACTGCACATTTTATAGACAAAGTGGCAATTTAGATGTGACTTTGTGATATTAGCGTCCGGTGTTCCTGAACGAAAGAACGGACTTTTGTTTCAACGATCTATCATTAAAGGATAAAAGGAGTCCAAGAGTCTACGGCTAGATAATGGTGGAGGGCGTGGCCCTCCACTATTATCTGGTCGAATACCCTCGGTCGACCGTATTATCTGACCTACAACCCACTTTACATTAAGTTCTCAAAGTGAAAAAATGAAATAATTTTATCAAATTCGAGAGGAACAATGTGAAAATGTGAACAGTTGATCAGTGATTTATCTTCTAACAAAGAGTGGTAATTTTTTAAATAATACACACTCACTGTTCGTTGAGGTGATTCTTTCGGATAACAGCAGCGGTGAAACTAGAGAAACCGAATTTAGTGCATCCAGTAAATTCAAGTCTGTGTTATTTATTTATTTATTTATTTATTTATTTATTTATTTATTTATTTATTTATTTATTTATTTATTTATTTATTTATTTATTTATTGGTGTTTAAGGTCATATACTTATGCACAATGGCTAATCATGACTGTGACAGTTTTTCAAAAAATGAAAATATGTAGTTATTCAAGAATTTTGTATGCAGGTTTCGTCCATTTATTCATTTATTTATTAAGGTTTAACGACACTTTAACAGCCAAGATCATATTGTGTCGGTGACAGTTTTACGGGTAGAGGAAGCCGGAGGACCCAGAAAGAACCACCGAGCAAAGACGAGCAGCTGCCAGCTCCCCAACATCGTAACTCCTCACTGCAGCAGGGTTATATTGGTTGAAGACATGCGTACCATCGACTTGCAGTGCGCCTTAGTACACGGCGTCATCGTGCCCCCATGTGGACAATCGGGCTTAAGCGCCTTGCCCAACGACACAACGCGGGAGTCCGAATTGATCGCGCACACGGCCACCCATCCAATGATTAACCGGGCTCGGTTGCTTAACTTCGGTGATCTGACGAGAACCGGTTACCGCAAAGCCACTGCCCCACTCCCTCCCCCCCCACCCCACAGAGCTCTGTTAAACGGGTTAAAGTATCAGGAAAGTATTGATAGAAAGAGAATTTATGGAGGCTTATTTTCGGTAGTAAAATATTTCTAAACAAATCAGAAATGGATTTTCGTTAACAGTATTTACAGATATTCATTCAGGAATCAGAACAATTTTTCTAAGGAACCAGAAAAGGCATATATGTGCACAGCATTGAAATGGTTCGATAAAGGGAATGCACTAGGAGCGTCCAAAAATGTGATTTCAAGCAATTCTGAAAAAATCACTCATTGACCCCTGGATGACCCCAGTGACCTTGACCCATATTTTGAACCTCCATCGAATGTCGACCCATTTGGTGTTGGTCCCAGGTCCATACATCATACCATGCTTGAGATATGAGTGTGACCCACTATAAAAAAAATTGGCCACGCCCACTTTCTTTTCGAGTGAAAATGCATGTATGAACTTCGGGAATGCATTATGGAGTCCAACAAATGTGATATCAAGCAATTCTGAAAAATGCACTCAATGACCCCTAAATAACCTCAGTGACCTTGAACTATATTTTGAATCTCCATCAAGTGTCGACTCATTTGGTGTTGGTCCCAGGTTCATATGTGCACAGCATTGAAATGGTTCGATAAAGGGAATGCACTAGGGGGGTCCAAAAATGTGATTTCAAGCAATTCTGAAAAAATCACTCATTGACCCCTGGATGACCCCAGTGATCTGGACCCATATTTTGAACCTCCATCGAGTGTCGACCCATTTGGTGTTGGTCCCAGGTCCATACATCATACCATGCCTGAGATATGGGCGTGACCCACTTTCAAAACACCCCTACGGACACCCCTAATGCCATAGGAATCTGAAAAACATGGGTGACCAAGAACGTTCGAAGGTCTATCAGTATGCCAACAATCAGCGCGATAGGGCAATTTGTTTTCGAGTTATCGTGCGGACAAGGAAGTGCGTAGAAGACAGAAGAGAGGAAAATAAGAAAAAGAAGAGGGAAGAAGAAAAAGAAGAAAGAAGAAAAAGAAACCACACAAAAACAATAGTCTGTGTGTTTCACACAGACTAATAAAGGGAGTTATTGACTGTTGCTTTTAAATGATTTGAATTCGGAGTTCCTTGAACGGAAGACGACTGTTGTTTCAGCAGTCTATCAAAATAGGTCTGTGGCGGTCGAGGTATAAGAGGCATTTACCTACCAGTCTGATTGGCCCGGATCTCTCAGTCTTGTGGTAAATAGGTCGCTTTGTGTGCTAGAAGGTCGACGATTCGAGCCTCGGCTCCCGCACTTCTCCCTCAGTTCGTTACATCAATGCTGTTGACCAGCCTTCAGCAGTGTTGGTGTCATTGTGAGTGCTGTGGTGGAGCACGATGAATGCATCGACAGCTCTGGGGTTGAATCTGGGATGAGTTTCACGGTGGGTGAACCCAAAAGAGTGTGAAAGTATTGTAGCGATGAAGGTATAAGGGCCATTTCCAAGCCAGTCTGCTGGTTGGTCCGGATCACGGTGTGGTAAATCGGTCGATTTGCGCGCTGGTGGCCCACGGTTCGAGCCTCGGCCTCTCTACCGATCTGCTACAGGAGAATACACTAGGCACTTCGCCATCGACCATCATCTGGCTAAACACCATGGGTCGAGGGTATTTTCCAACTTAAAGCCTAGTTTACAATAATTTCTCATTTGAAGGCGAAAACAATGAAATGTTACCATACTCGAGGGAATTAAAATTAAAGATGTGAAGAGTTGATCGGTGAGTTATCGTTCTTCTAAGAATTTCCGGTGATTCTTAAAATTAATACATCCTTATTGTTCATGGCGGTGATTCTGTTGAATAACAGTGAAATATAAGGAGTTTTTGTGCAGCGGGTTTTTAGTGCTTTGAACTCAGATATGATAGGGTTATTACATACTGCAAACGCTCCTTGCCAATGGCTGTGATACAGTTATGAGAGCTGTCTTGATCCACTGCTGTGGGAATTTCGCTTGCCAACCGTGTGAATTGATCTTGCATACCTAAGACATAAGCTGGGTTTAACGCCTCTGTGGCTGTTTATTGATAGAGTTTATTCCCGGGAATGGGAATTCCCGGGCTCCCAGTTCCGAATGCCGGCCCCGATACCCGGGAAATCTACAGCACGGAACCGGGAATGAAGCCTGGCACTGTTTGGGTATTGAACTGAACTTTTCTGAATTGAAACTTTGTATAGGATTTCGTCAGCCCTTCCACGCCTGAAATTTTTACAGTCCGGATTCCTGACGAACCATTTTCAACAAATCAGTGTAGCTCTTAACCAGTCCTCTAGACGATCCCTCCCCACCCCCCCCCCCCCCATCCCACTATCCCTTTCAACAGCAAGATCTTATTCACCCGCTTCAAAGTTCAAACTCGTCTTCATTTTCAGAACTACTAGTATCACTGTTCACTACCTCCTCCAAACTCAACAACCGCTGACTGTTGACGACAGTGAAGAGGGTGTTGATGTTGGAAAAGGTAGAGGTGATAATGCGAGTTATTCTGAAAATAAAGACGAAAATGAAGCGGGTTTGGGTTTTCATACTTACCTTAGGAAAAGATGGAAGATTGCCAATGAAATATGCTCATTATCATTAAAATAAATGCGTCGTGTTACCCTCGTAAATTTGGTTGATATTACCCGGGAACTTCCCCGGTTCCCTGTTCTGAGAGTAATTTCATTCCCGTTCCCGGTTCCCAGAAAACAAGGGAATATATTAAACCCAATTTATTGATAAATATTTGTCAGAAGGAATGTTCAATGTCGTTGTTGTGTTTTTGTTTTTATTTTTACTTACAACGCATAGTGTTTTAGGAAAAAAGGATACCTCAGTCTCCTATTAACAGGATACGCGTTTGTCTATGCAACGAACGCAAATAACAGCACAGTAGTTCTAATCTTGCTGATGAACCAAAACATATGTTCCAAACAATCAAGCAATGAAACCCTTTTTAATCCTTTGAACTCTGATGGTATCTTCCATACCAGTGAATGGCAGTAAATAGAAGAGTCCATATTCATTATATGGGGTAGACCAATCAATATTTTCAACGTGCAACCTCGGGGCTGCATGTTGGAAATAGTGATTGGTCCACCCCACATATTACTGATTAGCCATCCTATCCAATGACGTTATGACGCATCACGTTCCTGCTCGAAAAGCGCCACTCGGGTTCAAAGGGTTAAGGATTTTTACCCCTGTACCACGTTTTCACATACAAACATTTATATAACTACGAACAGAAAAAAACAACAACACAGAGAAAGACAAACACTACCCACGTACCAACTGTCACCAATCTTCATCTTATGATGTACCACCCACGGATGTTTCCACTCGGTTGTTTCGCTCCAAAGTGTTTGACCAAGGCCAGAGTTTCGGTTTATTCATTGCATTGATGCTGAGCAATTTCAAAGAAACAAAAATTGTATGCCAATTGTATGTATTTATCAACAACATTATTTAACTGTGACTGAAAATTCAAAATTGTGCACTTTATTTTATACCTATTGTTGATGCGGGCACGATTTCCACCATTCTCTCCTGCGGTATCAGAATTTTTCGATACTGCAGATACTGGCAAATGCACGCAATGTAGTGCTGCAAAATCGAAAACGAGACTAGGTGAGAAGTCGGTCCACTGTGCTCCAAATACACAAATCATTAACTCATTATGATTTTTCACATCGTTGTCTTTGCACAAATGCGTTCAATTATTTTTCAGCCCATCAAGTCCGGAATGGATATAAAGGTAACACTGTATCAACGACAACAACGAAAGGTTTGTCGCCTGCTTTCGTCCAAAATTGATTTACTCTTTGTCACTTCTCCTCAAAATGGACCATCACCAGGTATCGCGGAACTAAATATTGAAATTAGAGTGAACCACCTTAAAATGTTGCACTCGGAAATGATGCAATCTCTAAAAATAAACAGCCTTGTGAACATATATCGTTTCAATAAACGTTTGAAACATTCTATTGAAATCTTGCATTATTGTTGAATATTCCTGATAAAAAAGAGGGTGATTTGATGACTTTTGGACCTAAAAAATACAATTACTTTTTGTGTGTTTTTGTAGGGAATTCCCTGAATAATATGTGTACGTGACCGGTACTCCTCTTTGTGTCAGTTTTTCTCTCTCATTTGTTGCATGACCCCCTGTTTTCAGATCAGAAAAAGTTGTCTGAAGGGCTATACTTGACAGAGATATTTGAATGCCAAAATTAAAGTGATGCGATCATATTTTTTTTTCCGCCTGAACGTTATAATGGTCGCCTATGGGGAAATATTTAGTTCCGTGATACCACCAAGCAGTATCACACTCGTCTCCTATGTCGACACTCGCGATACTGCTTAGATGAAGGTTGTCAGCTCGATGTGATACAGCACAACATAAAAAATCACTGTATTGATAATCCCTATATCGTCGCCTGAGTGATAGAATGTCCTATGTCCCGTAGGGGACATAGGACATTCTAGCACTCAGGCGACGATATGTTTTGTTTTTTTTAAATTAAAGATTGTCTTATGTAAAATTCTTTTGACAGAATGTAGTCCAATTTCAGAAAAACAAACAAACGCTCACTTATAAGATCTCCAGGTTGAATCGAGAATTGTTGTATGGCTCAAATTTCCATCCCACGGAAAGATGAGCAAATATGTCTATTAGGTCATTAGAATGGTGCATGTTACTTTTGAAGGAAGGCTTTGCCCACCAAAAGCAAAAACTGAGCAGCTATCTGCATACAGCGTTAATATTATTTTTTTCGATAAACAAAAATCTTTCGAAACGTTTTCCTCGGAAGAATATACAGTTCACAATAAGAAGATAGGTACACATTAAGCAACGATATATTAATCTGCAGAATAATTATGATTCGGCAGCAATCATAATCTTAAGTAAGCCGGTGTAAAAGGAATGGAAGTCCGTAGGATCGTTAGTCCCTCTGGACTATTATTCCGCGGAATTATAGTCCTAGGTCTAACATTTCTAGGAATAGTACTCCGGACTACTATTCCTAGAAATGTTAGACCTAGGACTATAATTCCGCGGAATAATAGTCCAGAGGGACTGATTTACCTGCGGGTCTTCCATTCCTGTCACACCGGCGCCCTTCATTGGTACAATACACAAAGAGCGACTCGGAGTGGGGGGTATTTGCCAGATATTAGTTTTAATTGTTTACATCACAAGTTTTGTTACCTGCCCACCTTACCTTCTATTTTTTCAAACTGTGTCAGATACCCAACCCCAACATACACAGATCGACACGCGTGTGTGAATGGGTTAATCGATGTGACACGGGTGCCAGCGCGGAAGGATAGACGAGAGGCCACAGGCCTCGTGTTTTATCCTTCCGCGATGGCACAAGTGCATATCGATTAACCCATTCACACACGCGTGTCGTTCTGTGTTTATTACAAGCCTTCACGTCTATAAAACATTATTGGAAGGACACTCAGCAATTCATTTAACAACTGCAAATTATTGCCAATCAAATATGCGAAGGGAAGCAGTTTTACCATTCCGTCCCCTGAGTTCCAATGTGTTCTATGTGCCTACTAGCACACAGAACTCACTGGAACTCAGGGGACGATTTTTAGCTGTCGCTAGCGCCTCAGATTGTAATCGCGGTGCACGATTTGTAGAAAATTCCAGTGAAATTCCGCTTCTATTTAAAAGTAATCCGTCAACGATTTCCGTTCCGCACGTATGTGTGGAACAGATTTTCATTTTCCGCACGGTTTAGTGTTGCTGTAGATGGGGATTACATAGCACAGGCGTGTAACAAATATCTGATTCCAAGGGTTTGTAGTTCTATACACTGAAAGACTACGTACGCTGTAGCACTGTCTAAGAAAACGAAAATTGTCATCGTTTATAGATATTTTGTTGGTCTCTTCTTTGGAAATCCAAATTTCTTGTGTTTTGCTAAATAAAACGCCTCGACTCGAAATGTGACTGGTAAATTCCAGAAAATTCTGAATTGTTTATTCAATGTATGATTTAAAAAGAATGCGCTGAGCGTACTTGTTCGTGTATAAATATCCAGCCAGTGATTAACTCACACAGAAGCAAATCAGTCAACGAGCGCCAGAAATTTCGTGTCTGCTATTATTCATGTTAAGCAGGCAAGATTAAGTGCTCATTTTTGCTCGTGGGAAACTGATCAATAATTAATGAAATTGTTAACCAAGACAACTATTAAACGTTGAATAACAAGCACTGTGTCTTTGGAGTGTACTAACCCGTTAGTTCAATATACAGTGGAGCCCACTTAACTGGATATCTCTTAATTATGTATCCATGTTAATTGAATATCATTTTCAAACACAAAACCGTCTACCATACCTCCAGTGCAAAGTTGATCTGTTAATTGCATATGGGTTGTAGAGTAAACTCCTGTTAATTGTATATAAATTTTTATAATATGTCGAAAAAGTTACTGTGACACTCTCCAAATTACCCTTATTTATCAACCTTTTTGGCCTCACTATATTCAATACAGGTATTTATTCTATTATATAAAACAAGATATAATAGAATAAATGCTCAGTTTACCCCCAGAACACAGGAAACTGACCAAATCCCTGTTAATTGTATACTCCTGTTAATTGAATAATTTTTACTGGCAAAATGGATATCCAGTTAAGAGGATTCTAATGTATTGTTGTTGTCTTGTTATTTGTTGTCACACTTTTCTTGACTAAAATAAAGTCTAGAGTGTACTTGGGCATTTAAACCACTCCCCCATTCTTTTTGGAATCTTTTGAGATTACCTCAACCCCCTCCCCACCACGAATCTCACCCGCGTTTCTCCCCCAGAGCGATTAAACCACTGATGTCAGTTCTACTTCAGCGAACGAGAGAATCCCACATTTCGTCACTCTTTTCCTTCGGACAAAGACACCTTCAATTCTCGTTTACCTCAATCTGCTGTTCAAAATACTGAAATAATACCGAATTTTGATAATATGGATGATTAAATTATAAGAAATATTTCTTATGATTAAAACTATGAAGTTATCAGGAGTTACAAATTTATCCTTTTGCCTAATGTGTGATAAATAATTCGTCAACTGTTTCATGGCTAAATAACTGTATAACCTGATCGAAACAAAAGTATCTCGAACTGACATGACCCGGGTGCTCCCAATTTTTTTGAACATGCGCAAAGTACATGTATGCCAGACGTGCTGTTCCCTTCCTTTTATATGTTTTGATTTATATGTTTAGTTCTGGAAGAAAACATACACTTCAGATTAATTCTGGGCTATTCAATGTGAGCTAAATTATTATCAGCATTGCCATGTTCATATTAGATGGAAAAAAGGGTGTCCGAGATCCCCTGTTGCCAGAGAGGTTGTGTTCTATTTATTTTCCAATGAATATGAAGCCATTATCCATTCTCCTCGCCGATGGTCATAACAGATATCACTGCATGAACACAAACTGATCACCACTCGAATGTGTGGGCACTGCTTGGGACTGAAAGCATGGGTACAACCCTCTTGTTCCTAAAATCAAAGACTGGCCTTTTTTAATTGATGATGTCACACTGAACCGTAGTTTTCTCAAGAGATCTGCAGTCAGTTTGGTACATTTGAACTATATAAAATGTCTTTTTGGACAGAAAAATGAAATAATTGTTACGCCGAACAATTCCAATTGCTGGTTGGTGTCCACCCCATGATGTGAATATTTTTCTTGAAATCGCAACGCGCGGTGTGGGGTTGGGGAAGTTCCAATGACAATAGCTGAATTATCACTGTTTTATGATAATAAATTATAAAAACAACAAATATACTCAAGCACAGATAAAAAGAGGCTCTCGGGGGAAAGCAAGGTGTGGAAAATATGTGTAATGGAGTCCTCGGTGCCAACCCTCGCCGCCTTCCCCCTTCTAATGTATCGCGAATATTTTCCGCTCACCGCGATACTGTTTCCAGTATTTGCATTTAAATCTTTATTTATTGAGAGACAGAAAGTTAGAAGGAGAAAGTGTGAGGGGAAAAGGAAAAGGAGAGCAGTTTGGCAGACACGGGATTAATGCTAATAAGCAACGCAAGACGCCCCATACAATGCAGGTATTATAAAATGTCAAGACTGCAAATTTCGTGTGTACAGTACGTGGAGAGTGGATTGTAACTAAATCACCCGCGGAGTGGAGTTATCACCCATGCCATAACTTTCAAATTTTGTATCGATTGACAAAAAACATAAGCAATGTTTCAGCCAATGGACCTCCGGGTTTAACCCGGAGGTCCATTGGCTGAAACTTTGCTGGTGCTGTGTATGCTTTGCAACAAATTTGCAATTATTGCACAGGTGGAATCTCCACTCTGCGGGTGATTTAGTGATAATACACTCTCCACGTACTCTGTTAGAGGACACCATGTGGATCTAATCCGTCTGATTCAAAATGGAATGTGGATCGAGCTTGACATTTCCTATTTTATCCAGTATCTCCGTACTGAAGTAAATATTTAGATGTATGTAACGTCTCGCGTATGTCTTATTGATTGCTTTACATACAAGATAGAAGTTTAAACACACTTATATATATGACAATAGATTACAGACTTTATTGTTATGAATAAATCAATTTAATGGATATCTTATTTTCAACAATTAACTAATTTAATGTCGTTGTACACAGACTGTTTGTCCCATAAAAACAACTCACAAGTGGCTTCTGGCGAATGTATGAAACGTAGATTTGGTATAAATGTAACGAACAAACGAATGAGAAAAAAAATGAAATATTAAAAACAGAAAAATAAAACCAGATTTATAACACTTATCCACAGTACAGGCGCCGTGGACTGGTCGTAATCCACGCGTGGTCCGTGGTGTCCACGTATGCGGTTACCAGGTAATAAAAATCACCATCAGCAAAATTTTAATTAATGAAGCACCGGGTTGTACCCGGTGCTTCATTAATTAAATTTTTGATGATTTTTTTTCCCTATAATTAGTGTTTGCAATCAAATATTCCGTACGTGGAAATATTGCCTACCCATAGAAAGTGACCAGTCCACGGCGGTCGTACTTTACTGATATTTGGTAAAATATTTCTCTCAATGTCCACGTCCCACCCCTTTTGTTTGTTTAATTATTAGAGTTTACCTACACATCTGACAATCAGGGTCATGTCGTGTCGACCAATTGTACGGGTGAAGAAAGCCGGGTGCGTGGAGAGAATCACCGAGCAGCGGCGAGTAACTGTCAAACTCTCCATCTTACTAACAAGCAGATACAGAGCGGTAGAGGGAGTGTGCACCATCGTCGTGCAGTACGCCTTAGTTCACAATGTAACCGTGTACACACGTGGGCATTCAGAATTAAGTGTATTGGACAAGGGTGCAGTGCGAATGGTCCGGTTCAGGATTGATCCGTCAAACTTTCGGTTTAAAATATAATATTCTAACCAGTAGGACACCGCAACCGCAATTATCAACCATGTTAGAATAGGGACGGGTGGGAGGGTAACACGCCTCAAAATGGCCCTAGTGACTTAATTATAACATATTAAATATGACACCGGTGGCGTAATGTAAACAATTCATTTACTTCAGATTCACAGGCATTTTCGACATCCAGGTTCACCTCGTGCCGGACAGTATTACGGGTGGAGAAAGCCGGAGTACCCGAAAAGAACCACTGAGCAGCGGCGAGCAACTGTCAAACTCACCAACTTACTAACTGCGCGCAAGATGGGTTATCATTCTTTGAAGGCAAGTGCCTCATCGACGCGCAGTACTTCTTAGTACATAGGTCAATCGGAGTTAAGGGCCTTGTCAAAGGACACATCTTGCTTGGAACGTCAAAGGGCACATCTTGCTTGGAACGAACTGTTGGCATTTCCATTTGAAATTCAATGCTCTGACCAGTAAGCCATCGCGCTACCGTGATGTCAGCAGTCATTACAATCCCACGCCACCCCCATCTCTCACTCCCTATTATGAGATCCTGCGAATTTTCTATATTCGAAAAACAATTGAACTCGAAAAACAATTGAATTCGAAACGAATATTTGAGACGAATTGGAGTCGTAATCGGAGAGCAAAATATGGAATTGTCGAATATATTTCACGAAAGCATCTCCTTACCTTAAAATGTCTCATTGTCATAAACGGTAAAATGTGCGTTAGTCCATAATTCGACGTTCGGTACTCATTCGATTCGAAATATTTGGATGCATAATAGATACAAGTGGAAGTGCTATATTCGTCGACCCCTGCCTCGTAAGCATTCTATATATCAAATTTGAAAGCCAGTGGAGCTGTGAAAGTGTTTTAATGTTGTGTCCATTTTCAGCAATGTCGAAATCTGAAGCCTCTAAGACTCCCCTAAAATGACACCAGGAGCTTAATTTGAACAAATTTGTAAATCATCATTTACAACGATGTCATATTTGAAACGTGGAAGCATTTGAAGCAGTAGTTTGAGAGAAGAATATTTTTATTGTATTTTTTTCTCTTTACTACAATGTTAAACTATTGGACCCGTGACACCTTAGCATTTAGTCTCAGGGTTTTGATTTGAACAAACTTGTAAATGAGCCTTGTATTTATTTTATATTTCAAAGATTGAAGCATTTGGAATAGTGATTTGGAAAACGAATTTTCCACATTCCCTCTTCATTATCAATAGTGGTACAAGCGGACTTCCTTCTATTTGCAAAATTCGTTGGCTAGGGTACATTTGAATAATGGAGGCGAAACAACCGCATTAAAGACTCCATAGCCACATCTCTAGCTCGGAGTGACAAATTAGTAATTGTCTATGATTTATTGTAATCGCTTTTCTAAAACTGGCAACATATCTTACTGTTCTGGTTTACTGATAGCTAAACATTTACTGCCTACTCGCCAGGGGACGCAGTTGCGCACGAGTCGGCGTTCCTAACTTATGATGCGAAGGATATGGATTCGAATCGAAGAAGCCACCCTGCGCAGTACCCCGGAGCAATATCATTGATATCATAACGTTGTGTGGAAGCACATTTTGCACCGTATTCTGAGCCATATGTTGCATGTCGATCATACAGTTGTTTTCGGGGGGATACCCAGCGAGTTGGGGTACTTTCTAAGGTAACAGTGAATCGCGGAAATTCTGAAGCATTTACCAAATCTTCACTTCTGGGCTGTTCGTGAGTCCTATAATCAGGAGACACTATATCGTCTCTTTACAGTCAAAACCTTGTAACTCGTTTTTCACCATTTTTCAGGAGCTACAAAAAACTGTTTTACTCGAATTTTAGCACCAGTTGAAAAACGCTTGATTCAGGCATAGAAAGTTGATATGGTCCCTTTGTCAGCAACTAGCGCAATTTTAATTTTATTGCGCCGTCAGAATTACACAGGAAAAAATGCAAGATACGAGTTTTTGCTTCCGCCAAAATGATGATCTTTGTAAAAGATACGACGTTTTGCGACGAAGGATAATTTTTTATTTTAGTGCGCATCCGTACATATATTTGGAATACACAATAACTAAATAACAATTCAGTGTCATCTGACATATTTCGACGGATTCTACTGGAATCTTGCGGTCCAAAATAAAACCCAAATACTAAAAGTAGTCCATCTGACTATATTATTATAATCTTGCCAACAGAATGGCTAAACCTTTCAGGCATCAACTGTTGCCATGAACAATGAGGTAATCTAAAAATTAAAAAGTAAATATACTAGGACAAAGCTATACTGATATGGATGTCATTAGAATTGGCTCATTGAGCTGGTTCCAGTGACATCCATATCTGTATACTTTTTTTAAAACTGCATCAAGTTTTATCCGGTATTATGTAGTTGATAATACATGGCTGCTATATTAGTAAATTAACCTTTTTCATCTATATTTGGAGATGCCCAAACAAAACAATTTAATGTCATCTGGCATATTTAGGATGATTCTACTAGAATCATGCGGCCCAAACAGAAACCTGAGTAATAAAAATAGTTTATTTGACGATAAATCTTGCCAACATAATGGCTAAGCCTTTTTCTGGTATAGTTGCTATGAACAACAAAGTAAACTAAAAAGTAAATATACAAGGACAAAATAATACTGATATGGATGTCATTAGAATTGGCCCATTGAGCTGGTTCCAGTGGCATCTTTATCTGTATACTTTTGTAAAAAACGCATCATGATTTTAAAGATATTATGACGTTAGTAAATTTCATGTGAATACATGTTGATGGCTCATATACTGGTAAGTAGTATGTCTCGTATGTTTGAGGGAACATTTGGGGGATCTCATCGGGGGATCTCATGTGACGTCATAGTCACGTGACGTAGTGTCGCCATGTTGTGTTGTCATGGTAACCCGCGTGAGCGGCCATGTTGTGACGTCATCCCCATAGTGATACGTGGTGTTAGTGCGCATGCGCAGCGCGTGTTGTTAGGGTGATACGAGCTTCCGTCGTCCATTTTGTATACTGGAAGCCGCCATCTTGGTTTCTATGGTAGCACGTGATTGCTATGTTACCCAAGGCCTACAATAAGTCGGGGTATGTTCAGAGGGTGTGTTCCTTTGTAGAAGAGTAAATCTAATTACCACAAACAACCCGACAATCCCTCCAAATCACCAAAATCCACCCGAAATCACCGAAATTGACTTTATTTCCCCATTTTATCGGCTTAGCACGTTGCGCTATAGTACTTAGGGGTACAAGGGGTGCATTCGATTGAACAGGAGTAATGTTCTGGCTTAGAATTCGCCCAGAATCCCTTTTTGGAATTCTATCCCATGATGTTTTTCCCCTATTAAGAATAGCACGTAGTGCTATAGGACAAATTTACCCAGAATTCTCTGCTTCTATCTATATATGCAATAGTTTACGTCTATCTGGCCATGTTCCTTTGTTCTAGAGTATACTCCAGTAGCGTAGAAGAGCCTATTATTTGGAACAGTTTACCTTATTATTGCTATATTTAGCAATTTCTGGTCTATTCTTGTTAGTTCTGCCCCTATTCTAAGTACTCTTGTTGTTTCATTTAACTAACTAACCAATCAGATTGCTTGATTTCCCATAATGCAGTTATCTCCCTTGTGTATAATAAAAGCCTATATCCAAAGGCCATATCCCATGGAATCCCAGTTCTGGGAAACACCCGTGGCTATGCAATCCCTTTTTTGTCATATGAGGCCATGAGGGCTATGTAAAAGCCCTCAATGAGTCCTCATTTATTATCCCTCATAGCCTCATTGAATTTTGAGGTTATGAGGACCATTAAAAATCCCTCAATGAGGTATAATTTACTACGACTCTTATCCTCATTTCAGTATTTAACAGGTATATCCTATGGAATCCCATTTTGGAAAACGCCTGTGACTGTGGAATCCCTTTTTTGTCGTATGAGGCCATGAGGGCTATGTAAAAGCCCTCAATGAGTCCTCATTTTTTATCCCTCATAGCCTCATTGAATTTTGAGGTTATGAGGACCATTAAAAATCCCTCAATGAGGTATAATTTACTACGACTCTTAGCCTCATTTCAGTATTTGAGAATACCTATGGCCTGGTATTGTATTATTCGAGGATACCTATCGAGGATACCTTCTGGAGAATCCCCTTTTTTGTCGTATGAGGCCATGAGGGCTATGTAAAAGCCCTCAATGAGTCCTCATTTATTATCCCTCATAGCCTCATTGAATTTTGAGGTTATGAGGACCATTAAAAATCCCTCAATGAGGTATAATTTACTACGACTCTTATCCTCATTTCAGTATTTAACAGCCATATCCACAGGCACCCCAATTTCGGCACCCCTTTTTGGAAAACATGGCCTTCGGCACCCCTTTTTTGTCGTATGAGGCCATGAGGACCATGAGTAATCCCTCAATGAGGTCTAATGTAGACTTACCAACCGCTTCCATCTTGTCGCCAAAGCTCCACCGCCACTACTGGTCTGTGGTCTATCTGTCCTATCATTAGCTTCTACAACAGTATTGTTCCATTGCGGTCTTGTCCCAGTACTATTGACTAAACTACCGTCCATTAATATTGACTTGTATCACTACTTCCTAGCTATAGCTATCTCAGTCTCGACTATGGCATTGATTAAGGTTGAATCAGATTTCCCCTGTATACATATAAGGCATTCCGTGAGTGGCCCAGTCCGTAAAAATTGGATTCCGTGTTTTGACATCGACACTCGAGGGTATGGAAAAGGATTGATAACAACCAATTCAACAATGACTACACGACTCTGAACAGATACAACCAGTCACTACAAAGCAACGAAGTAAACAAAAGAAAGTGAAAGAATGTCAAACTAGTCGGATTGATCGAACTAGATGGACAGACTGAACAGATCTGAATTATGAACAGATACAAGACACCTGTTCGAATGAAGTCGTAGTGAACAAAGATCCAATACAACCAAGATGGATGGGAACAGAACAAAGTGAACAAAGATCCAATGAAGTTATCGAAGTGAATTGACCATAACAAAATTGAACAAAGTTCTGAACTCTAACCCTAATGAAGGTATATATAATTAACCCATTAAATTGAACAAACCTGAATGAACCCTTTGAACTGAACAAAGTTTTCAACTGAATGAACTATATGTAATTAAAACCCCTTTGAACTGTTTGAATGAACGATAACCCTAATGAATGTATATATAATTAACCCCCTTGAACGGAATGAATTTTTTGAATGAACTTTTTATATCTAATATAAATAAAAACCCTTTGAACTGAATGAATTTTAAACTTCATGACAATATAACGAAAGGTGATCTGAATTTTTAAACTACAACCCATTGAACTGAACTTTTCTAATAGGGAAGGGAATACCCTCGAGTGTCGATGTCAAAACACGGAATCCAATTTTTACGGACTGGGCCACTTACGGAATGCCTTATATGTATACAGGGGAAATCTGATTCAACCTTAATCAATGTCATAGTCGAGACTGAGATAGCTATAGCTAGGAAGTAGTGATACAAGTCAATATTAATGGACGGTAGTTTAGTCAATAGTACTGGGACAAGACCGCAATGGAACAATACTGTTGTAGAAGCTAATGATAGGACAGATAGACCACAGACCAGTAGTGGCGGTGGAGCTTTGGCGACAAGATGGAAGCGGTTGGTAAGTCTACATTAGACCTCATTGAGGGATTACTCATGGTCCTCATGGCCTCATACGACAAAAAAAGGGGTGCCGAAGGCCATGTTTTCCAAAAAGGGGTGCCGAAATTGGTGTGCCTGGGGATATGGCTGTTAAATACTGAAATGAGGATAAGAGTCGTAGTAAATTATACCTCATTGAGGGATTTTTAATGGTCCTCATAACCTCAAAATTCAATGAGGCTATGAGGGATAATAAATGAGGACTCATTGAGGGCTTTTACATAGCCCTCATGGCCTCATACGACAAAAAAGGGGATTCTCCAGAAGGTATCCTCGATAGGTATCCTCGAATAATACAATACCAGGCCATAGGTATTCTCAAATACTGAAATGAGGCTAAGAGTCGTAGTAAATTATACCTCATTGTGGGATTTTTAATGGTCCTCATAACCTCAAAATTCAATGAGGCTATGAGGGATAAAAAATGAGGACTCATTGAGGGCTTTTACATAGCCCTCATGGCCTCATACGACAAAAAAAGGGATTCCACAGTCACAGGCGTTTTCCAAAATGGGATTCCATAGGATATACCTGTTAAATACTGAAATGAGGATAAGAGTCGTAGTAAATTATACCTCATTGAGGGATTTTTAATGGTCCTCATAACCTCAAAATTCAATGAGGCTATGAGGGATAATAAATGAGGACTCATTGAGGGCTTTTACATAGCCCTCATGGCCTCATATGACAAAAAAGGGATTGCATAGCCACGGGTGTTTCCCAGAACTGGGATTCCATGGGATATGGCCTTTGGATATAGGCTTTTATTATACACAAGGGAGATAACTGCATTATGGGAAATCAAGCAATCTGATTGGTTAGTTAGTTAAATGAAACAACAAGAGTACTTAGAATAGGGGCAGAACTAACAAGAATAGACCAGAAATTGCTAAATATAGCAATAATAAGGTAAACTGTTCCAAATAATAGGCTCTTCTACGCTACTGGAGTATACTCTAGAACAAAGGAACATGGCCAGATAGACGTAAACTATTGCATATATAGATAGAAGCAGAGAATTCTGGGTAAATTTGTCCTATAGCACTACGTGCTATTCTTAATAGGGGAAAAACATCATGGGATAGAATTCCAAAAAGGGATTCTGGGCGAATTCTAAGCCAGAACATTACTCCTGTTCAATCGAATGCACCCCTTGTACCCCTAAGTACTATAGCGCAACGTGCTAAGCCGATAAAATGGGGAAATAAAGTCAATTTCGGTGATTTCGGGTGGATTTTGGTGATTTGGAGGGATTGTCGGGTTGTTTGTGGTAATTAGATTTACTCTTCTACAAAGGAACACACCCTCCGAACATACCCCGACTTATTGTAGGCCTTGGGTAACATGGCAATCACGTGCTACCATAGAAACCAAGATGGCGGCTTCCAGTATACAAAATGGACGACGGAAGCTCGTATCACCCTAACAACACGCGCTGCGCATGCGCACTAACACCACGTATCACTATGGGGATGACGTCACAACATGGCCGCTCACGCGGGTTACCATGACAACACAACATGGCGACACTACGTCACGTGACTATGACGTCACATGAGATCCCCCGATGAGATCCCCCAAATGTTCCCTCAAACATACGAGACATACTACTCTGGTAAATAAATTTTCTTCCACTATTTGGAGATCGCAAAATAACACATGAAACATACACCTGTCACCTTCAACTTTCTAGTGCATAGTCTTTTTCTTTCTCAAGAGTCAAGGTATGAAAGTATCATAGTGTACAATTGCGAGCTTTGATATTGTCTCAAAACATCATGGTCATGTTATAATGTAATTGCATGGTGTTTTGGTACAATACCATGGTTTACCATAATACTGGTTGTGTGTTAGCAAACCACTAGCATTACAGTCATGCATGTGGTAGCGAATCAAAGAAGGAATGATAGTCACGAGGAATGACGCGTTTCAAGTCTTGCAGGTGCTGAAACTTGCGTGTTGTGATACTCAAAGGGCCACTATAGATATTGGGTATTTCACCTAGAAGCCTGTTTCGGGAGGTCAGCTTTGATCGTCTTGGAAGTTCGAGGAAATTGTCGTCATACATCAGTTTGTACGAAATACAACAATCTGGGCTATATTTGAGCACTCTTAAATCAGTAACACACTTGTCTCCGACTTTATTCCCAGGGCGAATAGAGCTATAGTATGGGAGACTTGAACATTTTTTTAAGAAATCATGTGTTAAGTATTGCACCTTGTACTGTCTGTTGCGTCTCGCTGACTGAATGATATCTACGTAGTTTGCCGGACAATATACCGGCCTGTTGCGAAGAGCTCGTTCTATTGTGCTATGCACACTGTCACATTCCATTTGGCTGTGGCCCTTTTCCAGAAATTTTTGATAAATTGTCACTCCACGATCCACCGCTAAATGGAGCAAGGTGTTGCTAAGGAAAACATTCCTGTTTTGACTTTTACATCCGTCGCTGTAGATAATTAGTTTTGTAGTACTACCAATTTGTTTAGATATGTAATCGTACACACATGACTAAAAGTTATCAGCATCTACACCGCCTTCGCCTTCATGCCACAGGTAACATACAAGGTACAATATCAGAGAGCGCGCGCGAGAGAGAGAGAGAGAGAGAGAGAGAAGGGCATAAGAGAAAGCTATAGAGAGAAATAGGGACAGGGGTTGAGAAAGAGAGAGAATGACACACAGAATGACAAATATATACACAGACAAGGCAAACAGACCGAACGACAGAGAGAGAGAGAGAGAGAGAGAGGGGGGGGGGGACAGAGAGATAGAATGTCACACAGAATGACAAATATATACACATACAGGCAAACAGACCGAACGACACACAGAGAGGTAGGAAGAAAAAATTACCCTGAGTGGGTGGGTGCAAAAGGCAGCCTGTCAAACATACGGGCCAACAGACATACCCGAATTTCAAAATAATCAGCTCACATGACAATTTTGTTATTACATACATTGATATATCTGGACATTGCCCCGAGCACATCCTATAAAATCACCCGAAATGGACATTTTGCCGTAACATGGAGTTAATACATTAATTTTGATGACAATTCGGAATAATTATATGACTGGAAGATAACACTATGCCAGGAAGCTTGCTGTATTAAAACTACGTATCTCAAGATTTTATATCACAAACAAACTTTGTTGGCGCAAAAGCTCGTACCTCTGTACAACGCAATGGGGCGCACAACCAAATCCACAATTTCGCTCAGAGAATTTTATACATAGAACAAATACGTTATACCCGTGGATGTTTTTTTCAAAGAAAAGTATTAAAGGTACTAACCTGATAAACAAGAATGTTTTGTCTCATCCGAAAATGATATATAATGATGGACAACCATTACGCGTTTTCTCACAGAATGAGTTACGAGGTCTTGATTCCAAGCTATATAACAAATCAAAATCCCGTATTTTGAAAAAGCGCGAAAATCAGACTTTCTAATTGGATTAGGGGTACGCCGTTTTGATAGAAGATGTATCGCCTGTGTACGACTGAATTCGCATAAAAAAACAATTTGTCAAAAATCCGAGTTACGAGGTTTTGACTGCAAAACGACGATATGTTGCTCCTTGAGTGGAACAAGACTCCATCTGCAATGCTAAATTTAGCATTACAGATTGCGCCTTGTTCTACTCAAGGAACGATATTTGGAAATTTTTGTTTTCTGCACATACTACATGCCAATAAATTAACGGAAACAATGCATGGGTTTTCTGTCCTAGCTCTAGGACCTTCGTGAATCCGTACAGAACAGATAAGACGCTTGAATGCCGACTACACGTTTGAACATCCGAGTTTACGGCTTACATTTGAATAATTCATTATTGTTGAACACGGGCATTTGTCGTTTTAAATTGGAATACTTTTGTTTTGACGGGTGAAAGGCTAAGGGAGGGGGTAAGTGATCCCGGTTCCCTTTCTCTGGCCACGCTCGATTTTGCCTTCACCAAATGCGAATCGGAACTCAAACTTCATTGTGAACATTTCGAAAGTTGAAAAGTTTGCGACTTACTTGCCCCTTCCCGGCTGCTATCTCGGAGTTATCTGCCTACCTGCACTCCAAAAACTGCCAGACACGATCGTGCCCTGGATGTTGAGAGTGTCGTTAAATGTCCAGTGAAAACATGACTGTATCTACTCACCAAGGAATCATGTCAAAATCCAGCACGTACCATTCCAAGAAAGTTTATAAGACAGCAGAAAGATCGGCCGTAAAACGTGACAGCGGAAACATCCATGAGTTGCATCAATTCACGCTCACATGGTTGCTGAAGCTGTTGTGGTAACTTGTGAGTTTAATTATATTTGTTCAGAGTTCTCGAGTCCGTCTTGTTTGTTTTACCGTCTATACTTATTGATTGTAAGAGAGGTTTGTATTGAATACAAATGCGCTGTGTTCCGTGATGTTTCAATACACCCGTTGAGGGTACGTGGAAAAGTAGGTTTTCGCCCTCTGTCGTATCATTGTCTTGTTCAAAAATCTATACACCCCCATTGATAAGAAATTCTTTCAGAAGAATGCTTCAAAATGCATATTGATTCACTTGTTTTGTTCACTTATAGAATGGACATACTTCCGGTTTCTTATATAATTAGTGAAGGACATGAATAAAACTCGCCATACTACCCTAAATAACACCCCAAACGCCGAGTATTTTTTTAAAATGGCGTTTTTTAACAGGATTTGTTGCTTTCTTAAGGAAGTATGGCTTGATGTAGGAGAAATAGAGAGTAATCGTTTGATTGGACTGGTTGAGTGAAATAGTTCATAAGAGGCGAGGGACGCTGTACAAACACGAGTGCGCGAATGCGCACGAGTGTTTTACAATATAGTTCCTCGCCTCGAATGAATTATTTCACGTAACCAGTCAAGTCAAGCGATTACTCTGTTTATTACCTTTCATTATTAACGATAATTTTATTATTTAACCCTTTACCTAACGTAAATGGCATAAACCGACCAGCGCTGTTCTAAAAAATCGCCAATTAATTTCCATTTTTTGTCTATAAAACATACGTTATGGCCCCTCATTGGAACGAGCTCGTCGAGACAGAGTTGAATGGAAATGCTCTGTAGGCTCTTTTTTACGGGTAGAGGATGGTGAGTACCCGGAGAGAACCACCGAGCAACGGCGAACAACAAGCAGACTTTCCAACGTACTAACTCCGCACAAGCATGGTTAGCATTGGTTGAAAACAAGTACACCATGGATTGGCAATACGCCTTAGTTCACACCGCCGCCGTGCCTTCACATGGGCAATCGGGATGAAGTGCCTTGCCCAAGTATATAACCCAGTAACCTCTGGCGGGGATCGAGCCATCGACCTATCGGTTTGACGTTCAGTGCCGTTACAACCACTGAGCCATCGTATTCCCTCATACTCCAGTAAAGCAAGAAATAATTCATATCAATTCTTATAATTAATATTCAGGAAAATGTGAACGCAATGAGTGTTGGAAGTTGTCTCGCGATTTTAGGGTTATATTTATTAGTATATCTATTACTTTCCAAAGTGTGATTAACTGGTATTTCCCGGTTTGATTATAAACGATAACTTAACAAGTGAATTATGCAATCAACAATTGTGTCATGTATCCGTGCGCGCAAACGAAGACGCTTTGCCGTGGGTGTAATGGGGACTTCATCGTTTTTTGTTTTTGTTTTTTTTTTGTTTTTTTTTAACCCTTTACCGAACATGAAAAGCGGACTACACTTGCAAAAAAATTCGTGAATAACAATTATTTTCATTTTTTGTCTCAAAAACATAGGTTATGACCCCTCATTGGAACGAACTTGTTCCAATGAGGGGGTCATAACCTATGTTTTAGAGACAAAAAATGAAAAAATAATGAAAATTAATTGGCGAGTTTTGAGAATAGCTCTGGCCGTTTTTGGCCGTCACGTTAGGTAAAGGGTTAAATAATATAATCATCGTTAATAATGAAAAGTAATAAACAGAGTAATCGCTTGCCTGGACAGTTTTTGACCGTTACGTTAGGTAAGGGGTTAAATAATATAATTATCGTTAATAATGAAAAGTAATAAACAGAGTAATCGCTTGACTGGACTGGAATCATTCGAGGCGAGGGACTATATTGTAAAACACTCGTGCGCATTCGCGCACTGGTGTTTGTACAACGTCCCTCACCTCTCGTGAATTATTTCACGTAACCAGTCCAGTCAAACGATTACTCGCTATTTCTTGATATATTCACTCTGCGTTGCAAAGAAAGTAAGGCGAACTGCTATCACCATAATACTTGCCGGCGACTCACCGATCAGTTATCATGGGGATATCCTTTCGTTTGACTCAGCGCACGGCACAGCATGAATGTATTACCCGGAAAAGTTTATGGTTCTATCTGGTAAAAGAAGTAGATTTGCCTTTGTGAAAACAGCACTGTTTCCCTGATGTTAGTATAAACCACCTGACAGATACAGTATTGTAATCACCCAATAAGATGAAGAATTTTGACCGATTGTGACTCGGTCGCGATCCGGTGGAAATTACCTTTCCGCCTTCCTCGTCATAGCACTATAACTTCTTACCCATCGGAAAACAACTGCGAGAACATTGATTCCGAGATGGTGTGTTAGTCTGATTTTCTTGATTTTGTCTGAATTTCGTTATGTTTTATTTATAAAATCTAGACCCATGGCGTATTAATGCGTCGAGATCCGATCGCAATCTGTCAGCGAAGAATGTTGTCTTTGTGATCACTGTATTGCAGTTTTGGTGACAAACTAACACGTTAACCCTTTGAGACTTTTAATTATCCTGACGTTCAAACGTCACTGGGAATTCAGTTTCTTCAACGTTTTTCAAAATGCGACGTCAAACGTCGGAAAGTACAAATAACAAAACATTTTTCACATTTTTTCACATTAGTGATAATCTGATTGAGGGCTTGATAATTCTTTGGTGGTCTGAATTTCTTATTCAAAACTTGTTTTATTACAAATTATTGGAGAGTGCCCACGGGCACTCTCCAATAATTTGTAATAAAACAAATTTATATAAACAAAATATTATTTGAGTTTGACTGAATATGAAATATAAGCAAGGAGAGTGTTGGCTTTTGCTCTGGTATCCTCATTTTTTGAAAGCCCTATTAATGGCTTCTAGCAATTAACCAGTTAAGACGTCTTGACAGCAGGATTATATTATTTAAGCAGCTATAACATTGGGCTCAACGGTTGTCACGGAGCACTATTCGGCAGAAAATAGGAATTGAGGTTAAAACTTTAAAAAATTGAAAAATAATAACAAAACAAATGGCCACAAGGTATCAACGTGATTTCGTACGTAATAACACGTACAAGAGTATCAAAGGGTTTTAATTAACCAATTTGTGAACGACATTAGCAACAACTAAGAAATTATCGACATGGTGAAAACGCATAACAAACCGAGATAAGTACAGGAAAACAAAATGTACCTATTGTAGTGCACTGTGCATTATTTATGTAAGCTTTCAGCAGTTGGCTTTGCTTTTCACGTGCAAACATTCATTGAAATTCAATTAACATACACTATTCATGATTTCACATTTGTCGTGGGAATATGAAATGATTGGTTTCCGGAACATCCAACAACAGGTTCAAAAGCTTCCCTTGAAAATTTAATTTGATTTTTCCTCGCTTGGCAGCACATTTTATGCACACATTGTCTTAATTAAAAAAAGTAATAACAGTTTGGCCACACATAGAATGTGATCTTGGTGGCAGTTCAAAATTCAAGCAAGTTTCTCAGATTTGGATTTTATATCTTCTAAAAATATCAACGTCGGGGTGTTTCTTCGAATCAAACAAGCTGATGTAAACATTGTAACCTACTGAACACCCCGTCTGTCGAATAAGCCTTTATCTGTTTTTTTTTTTACGCCACAGCATTTAATGGCGTATACGCATTTGTATCGCTTGTAAAAATCACATTTTTTATATTTTTGAGGACTGGCTGAGGCTAAGAAATAAAATGTTTCGATTTTCAGGGAATCCCTCATTGAATGTGAACCCTATCATTGGACATTTTATTGCCTTTCAGTGTCTTCCAGTATTAGCACAAACTCAGGAAACCCGATCTTTTCACATTTTTGATTGATGCATATTTATTTAGTTGCGTCTCCAATAGGTTTGCCTTGTTAAAATTTTGGGAGAGTGCATACAGTCAAACGATTATTCTCTATTCTGGATTTGACACTACGCTTAAAGCAGAGGAGACTGGTGACGACAGTGAAGAGGGTGTTGATGCTGGAGAAGGTAGAGGTGATAATGCGAGTTATTCTGAAAATAAATGCAAGATTGAGATGGGAGATTGCCAATGAAATATGCTCATTATCAGTAAAATATATGCGTCATGTTAATTTAGTAAATTTGCTTGATTTTACCTGGGAAATTTCCGGTGTCTGAGAGTAATTTCATTCCGTTCCCGGTTCCTAGAAAACCAAAGAATATATTAAACCCTATTCTATATAATCCACTCTCCCAGAACTCTGTTGCGGTGTGCGGAGAATAATAGAAAACTGTTGATGCTGACGCTTATCAATGCTCAACCGATCAACCAATTTCCTGTGGTACTTGTAAATGTACTGAAACCAACTTTCGAGGCAAAACCGATCCAATAGCATCAAAACAATTCGATAGAGACCTCTCAGTTCAAATTATGTTGATGTTGCGTTCGTTGGAATTTTATATGGGGAAACGAACATTCTGGATTTGAAACTATTCAAATCGTTATAACAGCAACATCAAAACCTAGATGCAACTGGTTTGGGAAGAAGCATGAGTTCAACCTGTTTGCAGAATCCGAGGGCGTCCATCGTCGTATCATCTTCCGAATGTTTGAAACTGTTCGTGTTTCTTTTATCTCAGTATCTCACAGAATATAGCAATTTATTTATTTATTAGACATGATTTCAGTGTGAAAAATTAGACGAGAACGCTCGCTTCGTTCGCGTGGTAGTTACGAAAATGTAAATCTACAGGAACGGATTACCAGCTAGTTCGCCAAATATTGTATCTTGAGTGGCTCAGTATGTAGAGGTGCAGGCTGCAAGCCGAGAGGTCCTCGGTTCGAATCCCACCTGCGGCAACCGCGTTGTGTCCTTGGGCAAGACACTTCATCTCCATTGCCCGCGTGGGGGCACGATGACGCCGTGTACTAAGGCGTACTGCACATCGATGATACGCATGTCTTCAACCAATCTAACCCTGCCCGTGCTGCAGTGCGGAGTTACGATGTTGGGGAGCTGGCAGCTGCTCGTCGTTGCTCGGTGGTTCTCTCCGGGTACTCCGGCTTCCTCCACCCGTAAAACTGTCACGGTCATGATTAGCCATTCGGCATAAATATGTGACCTTAAACATCAATAAATAAATAAATAAATATTGTATCTTGAATGGTAAAGTCTGACTAACTTAACTGGTAGAGTTCTATTTTTTTTCTTACCCTCGAGATTTGTTCACACGTTTTTGTCTTGTTACAATTTATGGGAGAGTGCCTATAGGCATTCTCCCATAAATTGTAACAATGGAAATCGACGGAAATGGGGTAATTTTACCTCCAAGATGATACGAAGGACATCCACAGAATATGAAGCCTTTAACTTTAGGTACCTGCAGTTCAGAATAAAGCCCAAATATGGGCTTCCGGTACTCTACTAGTTAACCAGCCTTTCTTGTGTCTTGATAGATTTTTAGACTTTCACATTGAAAGGCTATATATTTTTCAATTCCACTCAATATATGGATACTTGTTAAAGACAAAGAAGTAGTTTCCAACAATAATGTTTACGCAGCGGAACATTCGGTTAGCCATCCCCGAACTCCTTGAACGGTCAGCCCGTTAGAGTCATTTTTGAAATTTTGCACACTTGATTTTCATACTCAGAATTGGCCATTACCAAACTCGGCTGATAAGACTTCAAACTAGGCTGATGTGACGCTGATCTCGGCTGATATAAACCAAGATAGAGTTGTCCTCATTGATACGTTATTAGGAGCAACCAATTTGTGTATATCGAAATGCTCACAGTTATTCCACGTCTTGAAATTGGCGTTACCTGGCATAGTTGAGGGTGTGAAAAGGGATTGATAACACTAAATTAAACTACTATTGAAAGAACCCGAACAGACGAAACATGATAACTGACAAGCAACCACTACAAAACAACAAAGGTACAGAACGAAGTGCACGATGAGATCGAAGACTGCAGAGAATGAAGATGAACTAGTTGGACAGAACAGATATTGAATAGTGAAATGAACACAAGGAAGGCTGAAGAGAACTGACCCCAATCCAACGCAACCAAGCTCGAAGTGAACATAACAAATGTCACAATGTGAACAAAGATTTAACTGTATCTTACCTCCTACAAGTATCTGGGAATTTCATTGGTTCAAAGACGTCACATGCAGACTGCATTTAAAACCATATACTGCCTGTCAACATCAATATACGCTGCCAGCTATGGGTAATCTCCCCTTTGTTCATTGATTATTCAAAATGGCGGCAGCCGCTAAACGCCAAGTTGAAAGATTGAATTTTGGAAGCCCATATTTGGTCTGAAGTGCAGGTTAAGCAACTTAAAAAGCCTCATATTCTGTGGATGCGTGTCATGTTACCTTCGAAATGAAACTGTTTGGTATGTATGAATTTGCTTTGTTACAATTTATGGGAGAGTGCCTGCAAGTTGTAACAAGGCAAAGACACGTGAACACATTGTGAGAATTCTCTCATTTAATTTTGATCGCTGTTGTTATTAGTTCTGTGCATCGATGCAGAAGTCGGTAAGATATATTCGTTACAGAGTTTGTTGGTGGCCTAATATGGTATTTATGGTGTCAGTCAATTTCATATTGGACGAGAGCTTCGCTCTCGTCCAATATGAAATTAACTGACACCATAGATACCATATTAGGCCACCAACAAACTGTGTAACTAATAATATAAAGCGGTGTTAACCCCTCTGAGCTATTTTGACCTGAATTAACTTTATATAACGAAGTTTGACTGCGACACCCCTTGAACTCAAAGTTATGAAATAAACAATTTTTTGAACTCCAACTGTAATGAAGGTATATAATATTAACGTCATTTGAACTTAAGTCTTCCAACGGGCAAGGAGAATATCCTCGAGTGTTTATGTGAAATCACGGAGTCCCACGTTACGGAAGCGGCTAGGAATCCCACTTATGGAATTCCTTCGATAGCCTGTCTATAAATATTATACAAGGGATTTGAACGCTTTATAAAATGGTACATAATTGGAGAAATGAAGCAATCTGATAGAACCTTAACCGAGGGTAGAATCGAGACAGAGATAGCCAGCATGCCTGTAGTAATGATACCAGTTAGTAAGGGTGAGACGCAGGGCAGAATAGAGGTCGTCAATAGTAATGGTACAAGGCCTTAATGGTTCAAGGGTGTAATATTGGTAGAACACTATAGTATTGGCTGACTACAGGCGATCATGGTACAGATGGTGGTGCCTATGGACAAGTCAGTGGTAGTGGCCGAGACGCCGCCAGGAACAAACGGGTACTAAGAACCATAACTATCTTCAGATAGCTATCCTCAAAAAGGTATCCTCAAAGGGTATCCTCAAATAATACATCACCATGCCATAGGTATCCTCAAATACCGAGTTGAGGCTAAGAGGGATGGTAAATTAGACTTCATTGAGAGATTTCCTCGTGACCCTCGTGGCCTCATACGATAAAAAGGGGCGCCAAATGCCAGTCGTTTTTCAAAAAGGGATTCTCAAAATTCAATTCCACAGTACATAGCCATTTGATATCGAGATGAGGCTAAGAGGTATCGTAAATTTGACCTAATCACCCAAAACTTATTAAAAATCGCCGAAACTTCTCTAGCAAAGCCACCATATAAGGTTTATAATAGTAGCATGTAGTGCTATAAGGTACGTTCCCATGTATAAGAGTAAGTTTATTGGTTCTGATACTTTCTAGAATTACACAAACAACCCAACAATTTCCCTAAACTTTCAAATTCCTCATTTTCTGCCTATACTAAGTCTATTTCCTCCATTCCTGGACATGTTTCATATATTTTATTGTTGTTTTTTGTCTGCTGTACTCTCCTCAATTGTTACGGAGTATAATCCCATAGAAGAGCATATTAGTTGGAACAGATTTAGCTCATTGGTTACTATTTTTAGCTTTTCTTGTCTGTTCTTGTAGTTCTGAACCTATTCCATGTACTCCTATTCTTGCTCTGCACACCTTAAGATATGTTTTATCTAGGCGGATCGTCCAAGTAGATCAATTTACATTACCACCACGTACCGTGGCACCCCAATTCCAGCAGCTCTAAATAACGAACGACTGGCCTTCGGTACTCCTTTTTGTCGTATGAGGCCACGAGGGCCATGTGAAAGTACCTCAGTGATGTATAATCTAACATCCCTCTTATCCTCATTTCGGTATGGAACGGCTACGTCCCGCGGCACCCCAGTTCCAGAACTCCTAACTAACAAACTATAGGCCTTCGGCACCCCTTTTCTATCGCATGAGGACACAAAGGCCATGAGGAAATCCCTGAATGAGGTATAATCTACCATCCCTCTTATCTTCTTCTAGGTATCGACGGCCTCGTTCCGTGGCACCCCTCTTCCCGCACCCTAATTAACGAACGACTGGCCTTCGGCACTCCTCTTTTTCTCGCATGAGGACCATACGGGAGTTCCTCAATGTGGTATAATCTAGCATCTCACTTATCCTCATCTCGGTAAAAGGGATTCTCTGACCACAGACGTTTTTCAAAAATGGGATTCCATAAAAAAAAGGATTCCGTAAAAGAGATTTCTAGCCGGACCCGTAAAATGTGAAAAACAAATTACTCCTATTCAATCGGACACACCGTCCTAGCCCAGCCCGCCCTGTTGAATGGTTTTGGGTCACATAGCAACCACGTGCTACCATAGAAACCAATATGACGGCCTCCATTATGCAAAATGGACGGCGACACGATAACAACACGCGCTGAGCATGAACAATAGGACCACGTATCACAATGGAGATGATGTCACAAGATGGCCGCTCACCATGAAAACCAACCATGACTCGGTCACGTGACTATGACGTCACATGCCAGTTCCATTGCGAGGGTCCATCCAACCGGGCCCGATCCCCACATCTCCTACTACTGACAACCTCGACCAACTGACTATGTGTGACATTAGTTTTATGATGATGTGAGTTTAGAAAAGTGATCAGTGGTTATATTCTTAACTCCTAACCCGCTGAGTATTTTCAATATATTTTTCATCATATCTAGTCATGGCTGCTTCACAGCAGCCATGACTAGATTTGATGAAAAGTTCATCTAAATTTAACTCAGGAAATCATTGGTGAAAAAATCCATTCAATTTACAGGATGGAAATTGGATTAGATATACCCACATTATACATATATTAAAGGTGAGAAAAATACTGTTCCGGGCAGGAATATCCGCCAGCAGCATGCAATGAGTTAGAAATCAACTGTCTGGGCGGTTCAAGCTCGTGTACACTTATATGCAGTTTGCCTGGAGGTCAGGTCAACAGGGTTGTTGTTTGTGAGAATGTTACCCAGACTGTACTATGGACTGAAATTTAAATTTATTTCGTATGTGAGAAAGGTGATAATTTTTCATGGATTTTCTTGAGGGTGCCTTCTTGAAAAAAATTAATAGGGAGACCGCCTTTGTTTTCTTTCTTAGATGTATCACAGTTTTCTCGCAAATAATGCATGGAAATTGGAAATATTAGCTCTCAGTGAGTGAAGTTTGACAAGTCCCAAGCAAATAACCGCATCATTCATGAAAGTTTATTTGAATTTGGTGTAAGAGTTTTATATTGTGATTTTATTTACTAGGTAGGACAGAAACAGACCTTTCTGAAAATGTAAACTCTGAGTGATCTTCATATAAGGGGGAAAATCGAAAGGAATGATCCAGGTTGTAAAAATGAAAATGCTGATATTTGATGAAACAACACGTATGTACAGTGCGTGGAGAGTGTATTATCACTAAATCACCCACAGAGTCGAGATTCCACCCAAGCAATAATTGAAAATTTGTTGCAAAGCATAATAAGCACAAGCAAAGTTCCAGCCAATGGACCTCCGGGTTAAACCCGGAGGCCCATTGGTTGAAACATTGCTTGTGTTTTTTGTCCATATGTACAGAATTTGAGAGTGATACGCTGGGTGATAACACCACTCCGCGGGGGATTTTGTTATAATCCACTATCCACGAACTGTACATCAGAATAACAGTAACCGAACCTGTGGAAATTAATTTTCCTACAGGTGTAACGCCGAAAAAGTTTTTATTGTGGCTGTGACGTCACAATACACTTTCCATGTGATGCTTTGATTATGATGGAAAACAGCAAATCTAAGCATTTTTCTTGACTTGTTGATTATTTTGAACCACAGAAAATAAAATGCGATAATTATAAAAATAGTGTGTCAATTTGTGTACCTTTCGTAGCATTAATTATTTCAATCACTCGCCGAAGTTCGTGGTAAATTGATTAATAGTACTCATGAAATAAAAGTGAAATATATTTTGACACACAAAAAAAAATCTATTCTGCATTTCCAAGTTCCGAATCGCATGTTTGTGAATAAATTAATAGAGGGATTTCTAACGGATTACGATTTGATATGGAATATCTGAACTTCGTTCAATAAAATCGACCTGAGCCGAGCTTTACCGAGGTTTACCGAGGGTTTACCGAGGTTTACCGAGGCTCAGATCGATTTTAGTGACTGACTCAGAAATATCAAATCAAATCGTGACGGTTGTAAGATCCTATTTTTCACCTTATGTGTTATTTAACGTTCCACACAATGAAACGCTTAAAACCGTCCAGCGCTGTTTACAAACCAACAAACCTTTATTGTGTTCTAACCTGTTGCCTCCAAAACATAGCTTATGGCCTCTCATTGGAACGAGCTCGTTCCTATGAGGGGTCGACAGTTGTGGTTTCGAGGCAAAAAGGTGTTTTTCTGTTCGGGAAACCTTTTTATGAAAATATCGTCTGCTGTTATTATTTGTTATACAGATAATGCAATATCAGAGACGATTAATTCAGTTCTACTTCCAAAACCAACTCACTTACAATCTCACGACGTCGATGTTCACTTATGACGTCTCGCGTTTATTAGAAGTTTTGCAAACGATATTGCCGTAATGAACAATCTGATGATGATTGTGTAATTAAGAAATAATTTCCAAGCTGAATTTACACATTTTCACGAAATGCCATTTAATGGCCAACAAAAGCTACAGTTAAAACTAGAAATCATGTCATGAACTGTGCGCTTATCTAGGCTTAATTGCGCGTAGGAATTGCGCGCAATTGCCATATCAAATGGCATCCAAATCACGGCAAGTACTCCTGGTTACTCATGGAAAGCACAGGCAATGTTTCTGCCAATGGACCTCCGGGTTACCCGGAGGTCCATTGGCTGAAACATTACTTGTGCACAGGCCATATATAAAGAATTTGATAGCCATACTATGGTCATAACGTGCAGATTAACGCGCAGATCGGCGTGCTATTTGTGCGTATTTCATGACAGGACTTCTAGTTTTAACTGTATACTCAAAAACGCAATTTGCATCCTATATATCATGTGTTTGATTTTGATTTTACACAAAATCGTTTTCTACTATTAGATCGGATAAAAGTATGAAAAACCACCAGCGAACTGAGCATGAAATTTATTCAAGAAAAAAGATGAAACGAATCAAGACATCTTATACAGTTTTTAGAAAGGAGGAACAAATCCACCATTTCCGCCTTCGGGAGGCGCCTGTCCGAATCCTGGATTACCCTGTCCGAAACCTGGGGGGTTGCCAAATGGTCTGTTGGGGAATACATTACTGTTAGGAAATTGTGGTATGGCGTCTGGGTCCTGTCCTGGTAACAGTTCACCACATGGTTGCGACACGCGTTGTGGCCAAGTGCACTGTTGGTTTGGTTCGTCATAAACAGTTCCTGTTTAAACAAAAAAAAGTATGCAATATGTTAACCCTTATTATATTTATCCACAAAGAGTGGATGCACGTTTATAACTTTTAATGCCCTTTTCAAAGTTAAGGTTCCGCTCTACAGTTTCGCACTACTGCACAGGGGTAAAATTCTGAACTGAGGACATATGTTGAAACTAATGCCATGTAAATTGGAGATGTATTTTTAGTATCAGATATATGATTGCATTAAGTCATTTGTTGGACAAGAGAATTTGAAGTTTTGGTCCCCGTGTTGGATTCTGGTGCATAGGGGTAAATTATCAGAGGAATTATGAGAAACAGTGGCTTCGAAAAAATGACTACTTTTTAAAATGTCATTTTCACACGGAGTTCGTAGCAGGCATGTAACTAAAAAATGAAATGGAGACATATAATTTTGGGGGGAATTTTAGAAACAGGGGATGCTATGCTCCAGGGGTAGTGAGAAAATTCTGCTTTTGAGGCTGGTGGGTGTCTGAAAATGACTGGTTTCGGCAGTTTTTATGCAATTTTCCAGGTTGGAACCTTGCATTTGACAGTAAATTATTTTTTATAGATTTTTATAGATTGTTTATTTTTACTTAGTCACATAGTGTTACATGTATATGTTTATACTGGATTTGAAAAATGTTCTACATGTTATGGGTTAGATAACTAAGTTAAAGAATATTCGCATTTGAAGAGAATGTATGGAATGTCATTTTTGGAAATACCTGGAAAACTGTGGAGCGGAACCAAATGCTCAACAACAAAAACAGTCAAATGTATTTAGTATACGCTATAAATGACACCGTCAATGAACTCAACAGTGGCATTCTTTTACTACCACAAATCATATCTACAGTAATAGTGTACTGAACGCACCTTAATGTTTAAGGCCCTATTTCAGGCTTTTCTGATCTCGGAGCATGTGCCCTGACCATGCCATCCTTGGGGGGCCCTGCTGACAATAGACAGAACACCGGGGCATAGATTTCTAGTCAGGTCTTGGCTGCCTTGCAGGCAGCCAAGATTTGACTAAAAATCACTGCTAAGCAATTGGACATATACAGGTTGTAGTCTTGTGGGAATTCGAGACACCTGCCCAGTCCACCGAGAGTCGACACAACTGGAAAAAAAATCAGTCACTACTTTCATGAAAATGAACCTTTCAACTGTTATCAAGCCTCAACAGCGACTTATAAAAAGCTGATGTAGGGAACGCGGTGGCTTAGTAGGTAGAGGTGCAGGCTGCAAGCCGAGAGGTCCTCGGTTCGAATCCCACCTGCGGCAACCACGTTGTGTCCTTGGGCAAGACACTTCATCTCCATTGCCCGCGTGAGGGCACGATGACGCCGTGTACTAAGGCGTACTGCACGTCGATGGTACGCATGTCTTCAACCAATCTAACCCTGCCTGTGCTGCAGTGCGGAGTTACGATGTTGGGGAGCTGGCAGTTGCTCGTCGTTGCTCGGTGGTTCTCTCCGGGTACTCCGGCTTCCTCCACTCATAAAACTGTCACGGTCATGATTAGCCATTGTGCATAAATATGTGACCTTAAACATCAATAAATAAATAAATAAATAAATAAATAGCTAATGTAGGAAAATTTGAACATTCAGACGGTTTCGATATTTAACGATTGGTTCTGTTCGGTTTTTCAGTACCCCAATAATATCGATATCGGTTCGGTTTTTAGGTATATCTAATACACACGCTACAAATGCCACACAGACTCGTCAGAGTCAGATTCATCAAAAAGCACTGAATTCTACATTTTTTTCTGAGGGCGATGTAGTACTAATTAGAACCCTGTGGTTGTTATCCCTCCTCTCACTTCCTTGAAGGAAAGTGTCAGTGGAGGGGGTAACTACCGCAGGACCTAGTTAGGAGAAGGCAAGCCTGGCAAGGCATCGACCTCAAAAGGGCTTTCCAACTCTCATGTTTGCCCCCCTCCCCCTCCTCCCCCCAAAAAGAATGGCTTGTATTGAATCCTGTCTATGATATTAGTATATTACTACACAATATGTACATCATTTCTTTTTGAGTAATTTTAGCAATATTATAATAAAAAATAATATATTGAATAAACTACTGAACTGAACTGAACTGATCGAACACTCTCCCACAAATTGTAACAGGTCTAAGTCCGACATGTATGTGGACACATTTTGACCGCTAAAATAAGTTAGCGCTCTTCCAGTTAAAATTTTCAAAGAAATGATAATTTCCACTCATCGAGTGTGGCATTCCTGATGTTCCGCTCTACAGTTCTAAAATTCTAAACATAGGGCATATGTTGAAACTAATGCCATGTAAATTGGAGATTTCTTTTTAGTATCGGATATATCGTCCCCCGAGTTCCAATGTGTTCTATGTGCCTACTGGCACATAGAACACATTGGACCTCGGGGACGATATGCTTACATTAGACTATTTGCTGGACAACACTATTTGGAATTTTGGTCATAGAGTTTAAGTATGATGCATAGGGGTAAATTAACAGAGGAATTATGGGAAACAGCAGCTTCGAAAAACTTTTTTTTAAATGTCCTTTTTACACGGGGTTGTTAACAGGCATGTAACTAAAATGAGACGGAAACACATAATTTTTTTCACATTTTAGAAACAGGGGGTGGTATGCTCAAGTGTTAGGTAAATGGGGGTAATAGGAAAATTCTGCTTTTGAGGCTGCCGCGTGACTGAAACTGACTGGTTTCTTCAGTTTTTTAGTGCAATTTTCAACGTTGGAAGCCTTGCAGTTTGACAATAAATTATTTCACCCACATTCAGATTGTTTATTTCTACTTAGTCAGATAGTGTTATATGTTTTTGGTAGATTTGATAAATGTAATACATGTTATGGGTTAGATAACTAAGTTAAAGAATATTCGCATTTGAAGAGAGTGTATGACATGTCATTTATGGAAATGCCTGGAAACTGTGGAGCGGAACCTAAAGCTTGAACTCTCTGACTTATATCATCATGAAAATCTACTTTCGATAAAGGTATCGTCCTTCAAAATATCAGAGGTGCAAGGAAGTCCAGTTAAGCAAGTTATTCTTTGGAAAATGCCTGTGATGTCAGTAGAAAGTAAAGCTAACTTTCCTTTTGTTATTTTTAATGAAGGAAAACAACAGACAGTTATTGGGCTGTTTGTTGTTTTCGCTTATTAAAAGTAACAAAATGAAAATTGGCTTTTTATGGCAAGCTAATTAGAAGCAACTAGTGTAGCGTAAACAATATGTGTTTTCAAAACAGAAGAATTAGACAAATTCAAAATTTAGTGGATCCGACAAAATTTAAGACAGCAACAAGTGTCATCGATAATTCATCAGTCAGAAAATCTATCGATATCACCACCACCACCAACACAAAGTGTCCACTACAGTTAAAACTAGAAGTTCTGTCACGAACTGTGCGCTTATCTAGGCTTAACTGCGCGTAGGAATTGCGCGCAACTGTCATATCGAATGGCATCCAAAGCACGGCAGGTTCTCCTGGTTACTCATAGCAAACACAGCCAATGTTTCTGCCAATGGACCTCCGGGTTATCCGGAGGTCCATTGGCTGAAACATTGCTTGTGCTCAGGCCATATGTACAGAATTTGATAGCCTTACTGTGGTCATAACGCGTAGATTAACGCGCAGATCGACGTGCTATTTGTGCCCATTTCATGACAGGACTTCTAGTTTTGACTGTACATTACAATGGGTGGGGGTCGGAAGGTGGTAGGGTCGTCTAAACTTATCTTCGAAATGCATTTTCTGGGAAAAGTTCTGATTTGTAATCGCCACTACGCCATTCCACAGTCCCATCTGTTATGTGCACACGTGCTAGACTTTCGTATCGATCAATCTGTTCTGCCTATATTAGTTGCCGTGCGGACGGGTACACACTGAATCCATTTATTTTCCCCTTTCCGAAATACCTCGTCATCTGATAGTGACATTTACTCCAACGCTTCCCACCTGAGATATTATTGTGTTCCAGACCTCATGCTGTTATCTCTTTACCTAACACTTAAGGCTATTAGAGACTAAATTCTTGAATAACAAAAAGTGTTATTTTGTTGCGTAAAACACAGCTTATTTCCCCTCACTGGACCGAACTCTTGGAGAGCGTTCCATTGAGGGGTCGTAAATAGGTTTTAGGGAAACCATAGAACAAAATTGGAATGTCGATTGTTGCGAATCACGTAAACTCTTTACCCAACCCACTTGATATCAAAATTCATTATTTTCAATATTATTTTTCCATTTTTAAAATGTTTTAACAAGACCATATCATGTGACCCCTCATTGGAATGAGCTCGATGAGCTCGTTCCAGTGAGGGGTGACATGGTATGGCTTTGTTGAAATTTTGGGATTTTTTATTCAACTGCCTAATTTGAAAATTGTACGGGTGGATGCGGCTGATTCGTTCGGGAAGGGTTAAATGAAGAGACAAACCAAATTTTGGGGAGCTCGGCGGTTCATTGGGTACATCACTGCACTTAAAACAAAAAGATTGTTGGTGCGACCTTCACGCGTTCCATCTGCGCAATGTCTTTGAGTAGGACACATAATCCCGATTGTCCACATGACGCTCCGTACTAAAGCGAACCTCATGTCGATGACGCATTTTCCTTTAACCGTTGCTAATTCTGCTTGTGTCATGTTAGTAAGAGGATAGTCTGACAGTTGCTCACCATTGTTCGGTGGTTTTCCCCGGTTACTTCGATTGTAAACCTGTCGACACCATATGATACTGGCTTCTGAAAGTGATGTTAAACCCCAATAACCAAACTTAACCAAACGACAAATCTACTTGTTGGGTCTAAAAATTTAAAAATTTGTTTCTCAGGCCCTCCGGCATGGTCCTGTGGTTGCCGCGTGCTCTCTTTTTATAAGTTATAACTAATATAAACATAAAAAATAAAATTTAAATGATGTCATGTAAGGCCTAAAGAAATTAAAAATCTGTTTCTCGGGCCCTCTCGCGTGGTCCCTTTGGCTGCCGCATGTTATCTTTTTATAACCAATCCAAACTTGAAAAAATAAAAATAAAATGGCTTAGGTCTGATATTTTACTCAAGTTAATAAAATTGATAAATTTGTCGCTTGAGTGCAACAAGGCTACGCAATGCCTTAGCACTGCAAAGCTTTCTTGCACTCAAGGGACGAAATACACCACCACGACTGCTATTCTGTAGATTATGAGGCCTAAAGCATAAAACAAATCAAGAGCATGAACTTTTGATGGCAAAGAAAGAATTACAAATAATACAAAATGAAATAAAAAAAAACCCCGCCCACATGCAATATTAAAAAAATTGGTCTCAAAACAAAAAAAGATCTCCTCCATGGGCATTATAGTAATAAAGTACTTACCAGGGGCACACATATGGTGCCCTAAGAATCGCCCAAATGCACATGTGTAATAAAATTGGCAAGGATACTGTCCTACTTCTTGTTCAACGTATCTTCTCACTCCCACTCTACCGGCTGCGTCTGCGCAATCACGTATGATGTTGCATGGTGGCGCTGCTTGTTGGATACTGAAAAGGTTAAGGTGATAAAAGATTATGCTTGTCTCCAAAATCACCGTCATTATAAGTTATTGTGATGCGTTGACGAAACATGTTACCGTCAATTCATCACAATAATGTATATGTTCCAATAAGACACTACCAATAGCCCAAAACCTACATCGTGACACACTAGAGGCTTATTTACTAAACTTGTGATCGTTAAAAGTTGCCTTGTTCAAGGCAACTTTTAACGATCACAGGTTTAGTAAATAAACCTCTCGTGTAACCCACGACGGCACTGGAAAAATAATCAGTAAACCAGATAAACTCATTCCATCTCAGTTCAAATCGTAAATCGGTTTGTAATTTAAACAACACTTCATCCGGAACGCCGTTTACTGCACGTGTGGAAAATCCAGAAAAATGAAGCGGCTTGCTAGTCACTCCCTTGATGAAGCAATTACGAAACGGGCGACGTTATTTCAAATATTTCGCGTGATGACGTCAGACGGTAACATTTGTCACTGGAGCCGTAAACATAAAAGAAACTACGCCAGCTCTCATCCAATCAGAGGGCGAGGATTTTACTGTTATTGGAACATTAAGGTTTTAACGCAAAAAACACAGGAGATCAGAACCGTGAAGTCGAAACATTTTTCCAGAACAATAAGAGAAATCAAAAATTTAAATCTTTTAGTCTCCCAATAAATTTTAGTTCATTCAACCAAAGCTAATCCGTTTTAGTTACATCAGTTTATGTTCCGATCATTGCGAATTCTCGACGTTTCGTTGGTTACGCGCTCGCGTTGTGTTTTCTATGTTAGCCTCCAGCTGCGGTACAACATAAACTTTATGTTAGCAGATGACGTCATTACACGAGCGACTCAGCTGACAAAGTCGTGGTTGAACGCGCTATCGCATCACACTCATTTCAGCTGAGAATCTAGTTTCTCTATAGTCTTTGCTTCAGAAACATCGCACTGTCAAAAGTAATCGCGCTGATGATTAGCTGACAGATGCACAATCACCACTTATTGAATTAAAATAACTGGATACAATAAAAAGAAACTGAAATTTATTTCGCGTCTCTAATTTGCGAATTACCTTGACCTGCATTCATGATCAGTTATCGATTTTTGTGACGTAACAGCGATAAAGAACGCCGTTCATTTTTCTTCGTTGGCATGAAATTGTGTCTGTTGCCTGTCATTTTTTGTTGTTGTTTTTTTTTTTTGTTGGTTTTTTGGGTTTTTTTTTTTTTGGGGGGGGGTATGGGTTGGGGGGCGGGGGGGGGGGCGGGGGGGGGCGGGGGGGGGGGCGCGAAACACAAACGCATTGCACTAATTTAAATGCGCGATTTGCAAATAATAAATAGCGTTGAACTTGAAGAGGCAAATGTGATAAAACTTGACACACCTTCTCAGCCAAATACTGCAGTCTTCTGACAGTTTCTCAAACCTTCGAACACAAGTATACGGGCCAAACTATTCTTTCCGGGAGGGGCAGGGGGAAGGGGGTCTTGCAAAAAATTCCGGACACAAGGCCGGGGTGGGTGGGTGGGTGGGTGGTCGGATGGGGGCCAAAACACCTTTTTTCCTGGAGTTGCAATGTTTTTCCTGGTGTTTTTTTTTTCAAATTATTTTCACATAACAAGGCTATATTGTTGTTTAGTAGTCTAATAGGCACCTGTTTGTCAGGTTGGGTTAGTGAATAAGGCCCCACTAGGCTGATTTGGGGATTTGTTCTCTTTTTTGTAAATTAAATTAGATGCATTAAAGAATAGTGTACTCCAGTTTGACTAAAAACAATCAGTGGAAATTTATGAATTTTAATTTGGGAATGGTTAACATAATTTTCACAGCTGAATCATCACGGCACAATTTGGATTTTACAATGAGTAGCAATGTGTTTAGCAAAACATCTAACATAATGTAAAAAATTTACGGAAAACAATCTAAATGCTCAGTTTCTCTGAGTAGAGCTCTTGTAACCTGAAACTAATGAAAATTCTCACTGTGCATCTTTGATATAAAACCTCACTTACTCAATTCAAGTTCATAGTGATAGTACCAGGGTTTTCACAGAGGGTTTGTCTGGCTATCTCGTGAAAACAAGAAACAAAAGTTACAGTTAATATTTGAATTGAAAACTGACCCTGACTGAGCCAGAGTATATAGATGAGTAGCTGAGCATAATACTATGCAGCAAAAGAAGATTATTTTAATCCTCTATTCGATGTTCACAAAAATAGTCTAATTCTTACATTATATGCTGTTATATGCAGAAATCGATGCTGACATTTTTTTCGGAGACGGACCAGGACTGACAGTGAGATTTACAATAGTGTTAGGTGACAGATTTTCAAGCTTTCCTACGCTATCAACTATCTTTTGAGTAATGACAATTGGCTGAAACCTCAAGCCTAGACACTTAGATTGTAGTCAGGTCATTGAAATTAAAACTTCTTCACTAAATTTAAACTGTTTCTTTAGTCTCGGAACTTAACACATGAATGATAATTATTATGAGAGCATTGAGGCCAGAACTTTCAGTTCAGCATTTGTAATTCATGCACTTCAATAATATGCCAGTATACACTATGCCATAGTGTATATAGGCATATTATTGAAATGCATAAATTACAAATGCTCAACTGAAAGTTCTGTCATCAGGTATTAGAACCACCAGAACATAAAGATGTGAAAAAAACCAGTTATCAGATAAGGATTCAAATTAAGGCAAGGATTGACAACTGGAAGCTCAGTGCAATAATTTTTCATCACCCACTGTGGTGATACACTGAAAAAATATAGGTGGTGGGTTGGGTGTCCAAGTGGTCAGAGGAAAAAAATATTTTTTTTCGCACGTGGGTGGGTGGGTGGTGATCAAAAGGTGGAAAAAAATATTTTATGCCTTGTGTCCGGAGTTTTTTGGAAGACCCCCCCCCCCCCTGGGAGGGGGATAGGTAAACGTAGGGGGGGGTCGGAACATTTACGTTATTGTGGTGTATTGACGGTAACATGGTGTAATGTTTGCGATCAGGAACTTGTATGTTCAACCTCGCCGCTATCGGGGCTCGGTTTAACATATAAGTTCCTGATAGCAAATATCACACCATGTTACCGTCAATACACCACAATAACTTATAATGTTTATGTCAGCTTTATTGTAAAAATGTATGTTCAGCTCATTTGTGTGGGACAATATGTAGATTTAACTTATTCCAACATTTTTTTCATTGGTCTATACTTGTTTATTTTTTTGTTTATTGGAGTTTAACGAACTTTCTACAGCCGGGATTACATCGTGTTGGAAAGTTCTACGGATGGAAGAAGCAGGAGTACATAGAGAGAACCAACAGGCAGTGACGAAGCAGCTGTCGAACTCGCCAACTTACTGACTCTGCTCAGGTATGTTTAGTTGCGGTTGAAAGCAAGGTCATCGTCGACGTGCAGTACGCCTTAGTGCATTTCGCTGTCGTGACACAAGGCAGGCAATGGGGATTAATTGTCTTTCCCCGGTGAGACAATCTAATTACCGCCGGTCAGGGTCGGTTTTGTGGTCTCAAGTCCATGTCTCTAACCGCTGAGCCTCCGCACTCCTTTTTGTCTATGTTGTAAATTCATTTCTTTAAGTGTTTACACTGTTCCGTTTATCAAGGAATTTGTCCAAGCAACTGTGTGAAAGCGGATTGTATGTGAGTGATGGGTCGTCGGACTTCCTATTGTTAACATTCCAATAAACATCATTATTTCACCCAAAAATATTAGGTATAAAAATGGTTTTGACCCTCATACAATTCCTCATTCAAATGACACTCCCACCTTCCCGCCACCCCTGCTGAACGGTTTTATTGGCTTACAGTGTCTTCCAAACTTAGTTTGAAATCGTGAGACTTTAAAATTTTAATAATCTTCAGTAACGTACCCTTGTCCTTTTATGAAGCTTTCGGCCTTGTGACCTTCATCAGCAAATAGATATTAGACAAACAACTACATCCCGATACTTTTCACTTCACATTGACAGTTGCCAATTTCTCACAGCAGAGGTAACGTTGAGAAAAACGTGATACTGATGCCTCACACCTGGAGTATTCTTCGCGCATTTCGAACGATGAATGAAGCACAATTGTCTAGTTATCATAATAAATAAATAAATAAAGAAATAAATAAATAAATAAATAAATAAATAAATAAATAAATAAATAACACAATGTTTAAATGCTTCGATGTAGGAGCGGTTACGGTTGAAGCTAGAAGTCCTGTCACGAACTGTGCCCTTATCTAGGCTTAATTGGGCGCATTTGCCATACCGAATGACATCCAAAAGCACGACAGGTTCTGGTTATTCATAGCAAACACATGCAATGTTTCTGCCAATGGACCTCCGGGTTACCCGGAGGTCCATTGGCTGAAACACTGCTTGTGCACAGGCCATATTACAGGATTTAATAGCCTTACTATGGTCATAACGCGTGCATTACCGCGCAGATCAACGTGCTATTTGTGCGCATTTCGTGATAGGACTTCTTGTTTTAACTGTAATCTTTTCAAGCGGACTGCGCAACAAATATTACTGTACGTGATCTGAAAAAAAGTAATTGTCTCACTTCTCCAGATAATAAAATTCCTGCTCAACTCGAACCAGTTGACTGTTGTTTCTTGTCACATATTCCTCAGTAGAATATCACATATAAACATAAACTCATACACGACTAAGTGGTTTGAATCACAAATACTCTGCCACTGTTTAAATGAACTGACTGCCTGAATTATGTCTTTGCATCACGTAACTTCAAGTGAAAAGTCGATAAAAATGTAATAATAAATATTCTTTAAACGGCAAATAGGTCCAAAGTTGACCAAGGGAAACGATTCGCTTCCGAAGTCTTTTGACGAATACCGAAAGAACATTCTTTGATAAAATCCCGTGCCTCCATATAATTCAGGCAAATAAAAATCGAATGTGTCACTCTTCAAATTCTCATCAAGGTTTGTTTTTGTTTTGTTTTTTAGGGGTTTTGGGGGGGGGGTGTTTTTTTTGTTTTTTTGTTTTTTTTGTTTTTTTTAAAATTTAATTGGGAACTCCCGGAATGTTTTGTTACCTGTGGAATTCTAAAGCAATTCTCGGTGGAGAATAAAGCAACCCTGGAACTCGCCGAAGATTAAAATATGGCAGCATTGGGAATAAAAATACCGAGATGGTTCCGCCAACCTATCACCTTTATCAGGAAATTAGAAACAACAGGTTTGATAAAGAACACCAGAAAATTATTTCAACGTCAGTAGGTCCGGAGCCAGGATCTTAAAGTTTTCCGACATGGGGTGGGGGTGGGGGGGGGTTCAATTTTCCGACAGTGTTCCAGGGTCGGGTACTTCTTTAAAACCTTTACCTAATGAATCCTCGCGCGTAATTTATAAATTAGGCATCACCACACCCCCACACACATTAGTTAGTCTCGCCTATCCGGTTCGTCGTAGGTAATTAATAACCAATATGCTAAGTAAACACGCTATAGTATGTACCATATATGCTTGTCTGTGTTGCTAATTATCCATGAGCGTTTTGCTTTTTTATTGACACTCACCGCATTTACTCCTTTTACAAATAAAGAGGGGTTTCTTTTAAAGTGAGTTCTTTTTTTAGTATTCGGAGAATTTGCAGTTTTTTTCAAATTGGAACATTTCAAAAAGAATATTTCTAGCCGGAGAAATTGGTCTACTCAACTACTTGGACTTCCCTAAGCTCCAGCGATCGCGACCTCATCTTGACTTGCAGGCTACCCACAGATCTCTTTGCCTTGCCCCCCCCCCCCCCCTCCACGCCTTCCACGCCCCATCCGTTAATTCATGCTGCAATCCGCCATGACTATTTCTCTGACGAGTTTCTTACCCTGGGTTTTGTCCACTTCTAAGTCGGAGATTTCGATCGAATAGTTCTCCATTCACTCCTTCACTTGGTCTATCCACCCTGTCTCTGTGTTTGAATTCCAAATATTCTGGAACTTTAATTTGCACCATCAGCCGTCGGAGGATTTACCAAATAGTTGAGAAATCAGAATTCCATTAAATCTATCCTGTATTTAATCTTTTACCCAACGATTCGCCCGCATCCACCCGCGTAATATGCAAATTTAGCAGGTGAAAAAATATTATTTCTCGAAAAATTTCAATAAAACCATATCATGTGACCCCTCTTTGGAACGAGCTCGTTCCAAAGAGGGGTTACATGATATGGTTTTATTGAAATATTTTGAAAAAATCTGAAAAATGATATTTAAAATAATAAATTTTGAAATCGTCTGCGTTGGGTAAAGGGTTAATCCTCATCCACAAATGCTCACCTTTTTTTGCTTCTTGTGCTGCATCATTACTCGATCCCGTTATTCGTCGGCCTGCATCGTTCTATAGGGTTTCCGAGCTCTTTAAAGCCATTTGGTTTAAAGGTATCACTTCCGTACCATATGTTATACTTGGTACACCTCCCATTTCCCAAATTGATTTCCCCACGAAGACCGTTTTTCCCTATAAGTTTCATTTGATTAAGGATTCGCTTCCCATTCACAGTTAGTTTATTCGTATGGTTTCGGTAGACGCCTCCTCTCGTACCGTTTATATTTACCCCCTAAATACTCGTAGTCACATGTCTCTCCCACACTGAGAAGTTTGCTGCTACCTTCCGGAATACAGAACTATCCCACTCTCCACCTTCGAGTAGGTTCCACTCTACGACCCACGGGTATAACCTTGCTTTTGTTTTCATTTAATTCGAGTCTTTTTTGTTCTCATATCACCCAACAATTGCCAGCATTTTCTCCATCCCAACTTAGCTTTTTGAAACAAGTACCATATCATCTGCGAAGAAAAGCCCTGTGATCTTCAAGTCCCCTACCCCGTGTATTTATAAAGTAATTTTTAATTAATATACTGTGCTTATGGGTTAATCTGGTTTGTCTCGCCTATCCGGTTGATTGTTGGTAATGAATGTTGATAATGAACACGAACTGAGTTAACCCTTCACCGAACACGAAAAGCAACGACCCTTGCAATTAAAATACTTGAATAATTAATTTTTTTTCATTTTCATCACAAATATATAGCTTGTGACCCCTCATTGGAACGAGCTCACCGAGCTCGTTCCAATGAGGGGTCATAAGCAATGTTTTTGTGATAAAAAAATAATGAAAATTGGATAGTATTTTTGTGAATAACGCTGGCCGGTTTTTGCCGTTACGTTAGGTAAAGGGTTAAGCGAACAGACTTACTAGATACTGACTATAAACTGCTCTCCCTTTGATCTACCTAATTTTCACACATCGTACCGAAACAGTAGTAACCGGGTAAGTGAGACGACCCCATTAGAATGAGCAACTCGAGGTCATTTCAATGAGGGGCACACTATATAGTTTCAAAAAAATTTAAATTATTGACAAAAAAAATTTAAATTAAAAAAATTTGGTATAGTGTGCCGTGGGCAAATGGTTAAAATGGTAAATTATTTTTTTTAAATGAGTGACGTCTGGAGAAAATGTTGGTATTCGAACCTCCAGCAATTATTCCAATCAACAACAACATTTTCCGTCAGACATTGTTCCAGCACCCCCACTAGCTTCGAACTTAAACCTGAGTCGAAAACATGGAAACTAAAAAAGTCATGTTCCATCGGAATGTATACCTTCCACTTCAGGTGGTAAAGTCGAAAGGCACAGGGAGATTTTGAATCTTGATAAACTGCATCGCTGTCTGTTATCGTCATTCATCAAAACGACTTTCGTTCAAGTTATTTCCATTGACATTTTTAGACACGAGAGGAAAATCCAATTATGAAATAAGTAATTTTTGAGAAAGAATCTTTGACATAAGTTGAAGCTTTAAAGACAAGTTTCCTTTTGTTACTTATAATCGATGAAATCAACAGAAAGCAAATGTAAAAAGCCAGATTCTGTATATGTTACTGCTGCACAGACAATGCCTCAATTTTCACATCGGTGATACAAATTCTCAAACAATTCGAAATTTGAACTAAAATTCCCCAAAGCTTAGTGTTAAATCTACTGACAGCATTGGGAAATTAAGGGGAGCTAACGTTCGAGTAAGTCTCCCCCAATTAAGGCAATTGTCAGCCATATAATGTTTGTGGGTTTTTTAACAAATAACGACAGTGTTGTACACATACATTTGAGTCCGTCTTTTGTAGTTTTAATATTTATAATAATGTTGGAAATAGACTGACAGGAAATGATTCGACTGGAATCTATACAAATTATAATTGATAGACAGTTTGCAGTTTATATTAATTTTGATAATAAATTGACGCTCGTAAGTTTACAAATTGATTGAGTAATGTTCAATGCCTACATTTTCTTTTCATGATCTCTTCATGTAAGGACAATTTTCTGACACGGTGGCGGATATTTTTACTCGCCATCTAATTTAGTAGCCATCTAGCTTACAACGTCGCAAATATCTTTTCTTTTCAAGCAAATGTAGTTAAACCGCAGTCTGTAACTTATAGACGCATAAAATAAATATGCATAAGGCCACACAAAATAAATTAATTGATTGTCATGCAATTTTCTTTTCAAATCAGTGGGGAGGGGGTGGGGGTATTTTTTATTTTTATTTTTCTTTTGCAAAAACTGAGCAAACATGCAGAGGATTTCGGCTGTCCTTTTACACACAGAAATATAGAAAGTGCATATTTATACAAATAAATTCACTTTTAATTTGAAAAATAAAACATTCATCTAAACACAAACTGTAGGTACTGCAATTCAAAAGCTTCATATTCTTTCGATGCTCTTCATATTATCTTTTAATTAAATGTATATAATCTATGGGGATTTGCCTTGTTTCAATTTTTGGGAGAGTGCCTGTAGGCACTCTCCCAAAAGTTTTAACAAGGCAAACCTATTGGAGACGCAACTAAATAAATACGCATCAATCAAAACTGTAAAAAATTTCGGGTTTTCCTGAGTTTGTGCTAATATTGGAAGACACCGAAAGACAATAAGCGAGCAAACATGGGGAGGATTTCGGTTGTCCTTTTAAACACAGAAATACAGAAAGTGCATATTTATACAAATAAATTCATTTTTAATTTGAAAAATGAAACTTTCCTCTAAAAACAAACTGTAGGTACAACAATTCAAAGGCTTCATATTCTTTCGATGCTCTTCATATTATCTTTGAAATAAAAGTATTTAATCTATGGGGATTTGCCTCGTTACATTTTTTTTGAGATTGCCTATAGGCACTCTCCCATAAACTGTAACAAGGCAAACATACTGGAGACGCAACTATATAAATATGCATCAATCAAACAATGTAAAAAAATTCGGGTTTTCCTGAGTTAGAACTAGTATTGAAAGACCATGAAAGGTAATAAAAATGTTCAATGAGGGGGTTCAAATTCAATGAGGGATTTTCCTGACAATCAAAACAGATTTTTTAGCCTAAAAGTAGTGTTCACTCTGTCCAGTGCCAATGGTCACTACAACAATCGTTTGGCACCAGAAATGTATCATTTGGCACCAAAATGTGGCACACAAATATACTTCTGTTAAGTCTCAAAGACTTTCTGGTGTATTATTGCAGTGAGCCGTTTTCGATAAAATCTCTGTCTATTGACACAGGCGAGACAGCGTTCACACCTGCCAAGTAATTTAACGGTAACAGCCCTAATCATGACTCTTTGTTGTGGACCAACTGAATCAACAGTTTTCAATTTAATCTGATTCTTAACAAAACAATTCTTTTTTACTTAATCCTTTTTATCTTGCTTAAACTTTTTATGAGCCTTCTGGAAGATAATAAATCACTTACCAGTAGCCTATTTGGAGTGAATAAACAGTGAGTAAATATTAATTATGAAATTATTTTGTAAACGTTAATAAAAAGCGTTGTTTTATTTATTTATTTATTATTTATATAGTTAGTTAGTTAGCTAGTTGGTTAGTTAGTTCAAGATTGGAGTGGAGTGGGGTTGTTGGCTTCTAAAGTACTTAAAAGAGACAGATTTCGGATTGAAACGACATTAACTCAAGAACTCAGGACTGGTGTTATACGTTGACTGATTCTTTATTAATTCTTAATCTACAAAATATTTTTGTTGCATTTTATCAATCAAGGTTTGGCTGCCGTACAGCAGCCATCACTTCATTTGATAAAAAAATAAATAGAACCTTTTCAAAAAATCAAAGATGAGAGTCAGAAAAAATTTTTATTAATACGTTTTGTTAATAATAGACCACTCTTATACCACCAATAGACTATTTTCGTGCATGACAGGAATATTCGACCGCATCAGTCAAAGATTAAAGACGTGTGATTGCCAGGATAAAGACAGCCTGATTTATCTTGTTATGAACCATCGACTTTTGATAATGTTTTCTCCCTTTGAAATAATTATTAGACTGGCGAGGACGGTCCAATTAAGAAGCATGTAATTGTTGAGAAAACACCCATGACATCAGTTGAAAATTAAGCCAAGTTTCCTCTTGTTACCTGTAATAAACGAAAACAACAGACAGCTCTCTGAGCTGTCTGTTGTTCTCGTTTATTAAAAGTTATAAAATGAAACTTGGCTTTCCATGTCCAGCTAATTAGAAGCAACTTAGTAACAGTCAATTTTGTCTTTTTGTTTAGCGAATGTGTTTTTGCAGTAATTTGCAAGTTTTTGAATAAAAAATAGCAAATGTTACCTCCTAAACTTTTATATTTTTAGTAGAAAGGACAGTGTCTGTATTATATTTCACCATGCACACACAGTTATATAATGGACGGGAAAAGGGGTCAAAGAAAATTAAAAGATTGTGAAATCGCCGTTTTTTTTTTATTTTAAATGGGTTTAAACAGATAATAATATTCAAACGTTCAAACTGATTGGGAAAAAATTGTAAAAAAACCAGCTTTCTGATGTCTGTGCAATAATGCGCATATCGATGATACAACTTCGCTAACATGTCGAAATTTCATTTTTTATATGAGATTCCCATACCCTTGGTGTTAAAATTACAGACAAGTTTAGAATATTAAAGGGAGCTAACTTTCCTGAAAATCTCTTTCGATGATGAAAATTATTAGCCATGGTTCGTATTGTCTGCCGAGCTTTAATAATGAGACAGAAACCGATAAAACTTTGAGGTTTATTTTTTTGTGTTCTTGCAATCTATTGTGTGCAGACTACGGGCGCTCTTTCATGAACTGCAGCAAATACACCGAACGACACGCGTGTGTGAATTGGTTAATCAATATGGGATCAGTGCAAACGCGGAAGTATAGAACGAGAAGCCACAGGCCTCTAGTTTTATCCTTCCGCGATGGTGCAAGAGCCATATCGATTAACCCATTCACACACGCGTGTCGTTCTGTGTTTATTACACGCCTTCACGTCTATAAAACATTATTAGAAGGACACTCAGCAATTCATTTGCAGTGGCGTCATGCCAACAGTGCACGGGGGGGGGGGGGGGGAGCAAATATTTTCGGTGAAGGCCTGGGAAGTGCCATTACCGGCAATCTGGGAGGCATTTTTGCCAAAATTTTGGGGCACGCTACGCGCCAACCGATGGTGGCGCTCCGCTTAGATGATGTTACCGATCCGCCCCCCCCCCCCCCCCCCCCCCAGATTTTCCCCTAGTATAACGCCCCTGTTCATTTAACAACTATCAACAAAAAGAACACATTTTATTGCCAACCAAATCTGTGAGGGGAACCCGTGTTACCATTTTATCCCCTGAGATCCAATGTGTTCTATGTGCCTACTGGCACATAGAACACATTGGTACTCAGGGGATGATTTTCATCTATCGCTAGCGATTCAAAATATACTTGCATTGCAGGATCTGTAGAGAATTCCAGTAGAAGTTTGCTTCTATTTAAAAATAGCCCGTCAACGATTTCCGTTCCGCACATGTGTGCGGAACAGATTTTCATTTTCCGCACGATTCAGTGTGGCTGTAGCTGGAGCTTACATAGAACAGGCGTGTAATAAAACATTTTATGTTCATGGAAGTCCTGACTGCCGAAACATTTAGCACGACACCTTGTAATACTCACTTCACACATCGCTGAGTGTTCTGGTCATAAGCTTCTTCTCCTAAACATTCGACATACTCTACCTGGCCATTGCTGCAAGCTTCGTATGCTTTACAGCCCCATCTATAGACGCCGTTTGGTTGCTGGTTGCAGTTCAGTGGAGGAACAGTTTTCTGTGCCGTAACAAGAGTGACTAAAAATGAAAAACAAACCTTGATAACGTTTACAAGTTAAAGTTGTAATTAACTTTGGAAATAACAACAGCGATAATGAACAGACGAATATACACAACTTCTCTGCATATTTATTTATCGAACAATCGTTTATTAAACTTGTCAAGACATTAGGCAAAAGCAGAGTATTCTTTACCTCCTTCCAACGTAACGAGACTGATGGAGAATATCTCGACTGTGGGATTGATTGATGGTAATGCACTGTTGGACAGTACAACGCTTGATCTAATCAAAGCAAATGTATTTTGGAAATCGGTACAGGGATAAAATTTCAAGGAAAGGCTTTCTGGGAAAACAGTGAATCGCGTTTATGACTGCCACCCGAATAGGACAAGGGCGACTTTACGAGCTGATGTGACCGCCAACCATTTACTGCTCAAAAGACGAGGACTCCAATGTTTCAATGTCTGATCAATAGAAAACCCAACTAACCTGTTTAATCACGAGCAAACAGCTTACTATGAACAGAATGACCCAATGAGCGTCTAAAATTTTTGCCACAGCTAAATGGTTTCCCCTTTATTACATCATGACCCTGATAATTTGGTTTACTGTACTGTAATCACAAAATTGTCTTCCTTGTGTCGACCAAATCACGATCGCAACGTTAAACACTTTTAATACTTTCCAAAGTGTGATTCACTGGGATTTCCGGGTTTGATTATAAACGATAATTTCACAAGTGAATTATGCAATCAACAATTGTGTCATGTATCCGTGTGCGCAAACGAAGACGCTTTGCCGTGGGTGTAATGGGGACTTCATTGGGGTTTTTTTTGTTTTTTAACCCTTTACCTAATATGAAAAGCAGACGACACTTGCAAAATACATTCTTGAATAGCTATTATTTTCATTGTTTGTCTCAAAAACATAGGTTATGACCCCCTCATTGGAACGAGCTCGATGAGCTCGTTCCGATGAGGGGTCATAACCTATGTTTTTGAGACAAAAAATGAAAAAATAACGAAAATTAATTGGCGATTTTTGAGAATAGCGCTGGCCGTTACGTTAGGTAAAGGGTTAAATAATATAATTATCGTTAACAATGAAAAGTAATAAACAGAGTAATCGCTTGACTGGACTGATTACGTGAAATAATTCATTCGAGGCGAGGGAATATATTGTATATATATTCGCGCATTCGTGTTTGTACAACGTCCCTCACCTCTCATGAATTATTTCACGTAACAAGTCCAGTCAAGCGATTACTCTCTATAGACACCATGGATCGGGATTTCGTATTTATTTATTTATTGGGATTTAACGGTACTTTCGACAGCCAGGGTTACCGCGTCGGATAGCTTTACAGGTGGCGAAAGTCGGGATACCCGGAGAAAACGACCGAGCAGCGGTGAGCAACCGTCAGACTCAGGTAGATATAAACTCCGCACAGGCAGAGTTAGCATTGGTTGAAGGTAATTTAACCGTCGACGTGCAGCACGCCTTAGTACACAGCGCCACCGTTCCCACACGTGGGCAATCGAGATTAAGTGCATTGCCCATGGACACAACACATCTACCGCTGGTTACGATCGAACCATGGACCTTTCGGCTTGAAGTACAATGCTCTAACTACTGAGTCTACGAGCTCTGTGAGATTTCTTAAATAAAAGATAGAGAAATCAAGATCGATTTTAGAACAAACAAAAGAAAATGGCATTTAAGAGTAAATATTAGTTTTCCCCATGGTGAGATTCTATTGTGCACTATGGGACAAAATCAGAAAGATAATTTCGAACCGCTCGTGACTTTTTAATTTGCCGAACATATTAACCAGTACTTTTGGGGGCGCGGTGGCGTCGCGGTAACCGGTTCTCGTCAGATCACCGAAGTTAAGTAACGTCGAGCGCGGTTAGTAGTTGGATGGGTGACCATTTCAGCGACTGTTTCGTGCTCCCGCGTTGTGTCCCTGGGCAAGGCACTTAACCCCGATTGCATACATAGGGGCGCGATGACGCTGTGTACTAAGGCGTACTGCACGTCGATGGCGCGCATGTCTTCAACCAATCTAACCCTGCCTATATCGCGGTGCAGAGTTCAGAGTTACGATGTTGGAGAGCTGACAGTTGCTCGTCATTGCTCGGTGGTTCTCTCCGGGTACTCCGGCTTCCTCCACCCGTAAAATTGTCACAGACATGATATGTCCCTGGCTGTTAATGTGTCGTTAAACCCTAATAAAAAAATGCTTTTAGAGAACATTTATTAATATTGCCATATCATATCGTCGCGTGAGAACCATGGGGTTCTATCTTTTAATAGAGGATAGAACCTTATGGTTGTCACGCGGCGATATCATTTCCTGTTCTCCTTCGCTGGAACTAACTCGAATTCATCATTGAGATGCTCGGATGCATGATATGGCATGGTAAGTAACGGTAAAATGACATTTCATTGAGGTATAATTGGTATGAGCTAAAACAATTTGTTGGTTGAGGGGATAAACACATCGCTCGAAAGTTAATCTCTTTCTCATGGATTACAAATCTCCCTTTCTGCGCAACAAGGCGCCATCTGCAATGGTTTACATTTGCAAATGGTTCCATGCTGCACTCAAGGGTCGAAATAGCCCAAACCCCGCATAGCAATGCACATAAAGATATGCAGAGTTTTATTTTTGTATGTGTTGAATTTCGCTTCCCGAGCATCATTTAAGTCGCCTCATTGTAACGAGCTCATTGAGACCCTTTCGAGGGTAGATAATAAGCTAGATTATGAACGCATACATCCTGGCTCCTTTGTCTTTTCGGGGTTAGTTAGCAACTTGAAATATTCGATAGATCAATGAACCGAGTGTTCAAGTCACGTAACTTTAGTACCTCTCGTGTACTGAGTATACGCGAGTCCATGCGTTTTATTGGTTGAATAAAAGAAATGGTGCAGGGTCAGCTACCAACTTAGCTGTCGGTGTTCGGGAATTCGGGAACAACCTTTCAGCGTGGTGTTACACTCGTCGCTACGCGGCACGGCGTCACTCATTGGGTGTGTTCTCAAAACGTCGAAAAACTTAAATTTCCACCACGGTAAGTTTGTTTTGATAGTAAATATAGTTTATATCTAATTAGTGGTCACTCATGAGATGTTCTGCGTTCAGAGATCAGTAAAAGATTCAGACGGTGGGTTTTCTGTGTTAGGTGAACAGAGTTTGTTGTGTTGTATACAATACATGGAGAGTGGACTGTAACTAAATCATCCGGAGAGTAGAGTTATCACTCAAAACATCACATTCAAATGCTGCACATGTGAGAAAAATACAAGCAATGTTTCAGCCAATGGACCTCCGGATATAACCCGGAGGTCCAATGGCTGGAACTTTGCTTGTGCTTGTTGTGCTTTGCAACAAATTTGAAATTATTGCTTCCGTGGAATCGTCATTCTGCGGGGGATTTAGTGATAATACACTCCCCACGTACTGTATATACGTGCAAGTCTTTGGTATCAATATCAATTTTCTAAAGATAATCATAGTTTAAAATTGGGGAGCAAACAATGACGCGCTTCTCAAGCTTTACAAATCATTCATACGTCAGAGAGAATTACACAACAGACATCCATGGCTATTCCCCGCGGCTATAGACCCTTCCTACAAAATACCCGACCCTAATTAGATATAGACTATAGCCTTAAGCCTATTGTTCTCTTGTATAAACACACCGGTACAGATTTTCATTTGTTCGACGTTTTGAGGTACAGCCACTCACTGCACGCTATCGGGTTGTTCAAATCTCACCCCTAGACGTTATATTTAATGGAAATGACGACAGTGTCTGTATTATATATCACAATGCGCACGCTGTATATATATAATGAACAGAAAAAGAGTTACTGTAAAAACATATTCGGTGAACTTTGGGCCCAAGTGGACACTTAGTGTTGGGACAAGGAAAACTGATAGATATTCTTAACGACGGATTATCTGTGAACAAGTTGCTTCTAATTAGCTTGTCATAAAACCCGTGGATTTCTTTTGTTACTTTTAATAAACGAAAACAGCAGACAGCTCCAAGAGCTCCAAGAGCTGTCTGCTGCTTCCGTTTAATAAAAGTAACAAAGGGAAACTTGACTTTATTTTCTAATTATGTCAAGTGCTTTTTCTCAACAACTGCTTGCTTCTTAATGTGGACCTTCCTCGCGCGTCTAAAAAATTCAAAGGGGACAACTTTATCGAAAGTCAATTATCATGACGATATACATCAAGGATGGAGAACAACATTAGAACAAAAAATAATTCAACAGCCGTCTAATAGAAAACAGAGAAAATGAATCATTAAAAACAATAATCAGTCGACCATTGTCTCCTCATTCCCTCGCTATATTTTAGCTACCGTCTCAGTAATATATAGTAATGAATTATTTTGTGTACAACGCTCATAAATTGGGTTTAGAGATAAAAATGACTGAGTAATTTAGTTAATACTAAACCTCCCAACACTATATGGATTTGTCAAATTACTGTAGCCAATGTTGTACCCAACATTATCCTCGGGAACTCGGATTGAATTGATTAATAAAAAGCATTGACTGTCCGGCCAATGGTATTGGGAAGTATAAGACAAAGGAACACATTTCGAAATGACCATATATGCTGAAAATGATGTCACGCTAATAACATATAGAGGATATGGAATGAGTGCTTTTCTCATATAATATTTATGAAACGAGTCTAAGAATTTTCCATTTGGGCGAGTCTAAGAATTTTCCATTTGGGCGAGCCTTTGGCGAGCCCAAACGGAAATTCGGACGAGTTTCAGAAATATTATATGAGAAAGACACTCATTTTATATTCTATTTATCATATGACACACACACGCACAAATTAGCCACTTAGTATGACTTTTTAACCCATCACCTAACTTGAGTTGCAGACGGCACTTGGAAAAAACATCCTCGTATAACTAAAAATTTTCATTTTTTGCTTCCAGAACATAGGTTATGACCCCTCATTGGAACGAGCTCGTCGAGCTCGTTCCAATGATGGGTCATAACCTATGTTTTGGAAGCAAAAAGTGAAAATATAAAAAAAAATGAATGGCGTTTTTCTTGTAGGTAAAAGATTAATACAATATAACCCAGCCAAAATAGGACAGATACGTAAATTCTCCCTACTGAAATTATGCAAATGTCCCCCAGTTGTATTTTGTTTAGCCAATCAAATTGTCCAGTTTTGAAATTGACCAATGAAAGCTCCCAACTCTAGTTGTGCAAATTATGAAAATGTGGCCCAGTTGTATTTTGTTCAGCCAATCAAATTGTCTAGTTTTGAAATTGAATAATGAAATTGATGGAAGGCTTTATTTATCACTGATTAATAGGAAAACAAAATATCAAATGTTTTAAAGTGAACTCAACGGACGAGTCATATGATAAATATGTATATATATATAAAATAGAATTAAGTGCTTAGATGCAACTATCTGATGAATATATAAAATAACAATATGGAAAAAAAGACTTCTACTTTTATTCTACAGTTAAAACTAGAAGTCCTGTCATGAAATGCGCGCTTATCTTGACACAATTTCGCACAGGAATTGCGCGCAATTGTCTATTGAAAATACTCAAATTACCACGGAGTCTTGCCATTACTCACAGCAAACACAAGCAATGTTTCAGCCAATGGACCTCCGGGTGAAACCCGGAGGTCCATTGGCTGAACCATTGCTTGTGCACAGGCTGCTTAGAGAATTTGATAGCCTTTCTATATGACCTAACGCGCCGATAAACGCGCTAAATGGCGAGGTGTTTGCGCGCAATTGATGGCAGGACTTCTAGTTTTAACTGTATTGAATGAGAAGGCATTGCACAGACAGGGCCATGTTCCTACTCTTCTAAACAAAATGTCACGGGCTATATTAAAATACCTAGGATATCTTGATATTAATATCTAATTCATTAATACAATAGTTTATCAATTTACGTCATTTTGAAATTTGGTCAAGAAATATGAAACGGTATAATGTAGAATCGGGTGTGCTTAAAAATTACCACTGGACGTTTGACCTCGGAATCAATTAGGAAGTCTGAAAAACGGTATTATTAAACCTAATACTAACAGAAGGTATTATTGTATTACACCCGCTTATGTCGTTATCCTGCTGCTTACGGATGAAAAACCAAAATAGATTTCAAGAAACAAATATTACCCAGTAATTCAAGTCGGAATTTAACCATTTCAATATTGTTTGACAGAGCTATGTGAGATCTGTCAAACAATATTGATGTGATTATATCACTAGTTGTATTTGTGGCAAATATTTATAGATTGAAAATTTGATATGTCGACAAAAGGATAAAATGTAGATGAATAAAATGACGAGCTCGTTCCAACGAGGGGTCACATGATATGGTTTTGTTGAAATTTTTCGAAAAATGATATTTTTTCAGCTACTGAATTTGCATATAATAATAATAATAATAATAATGTAGTTTATAGCCGAGTCTCCACACAAGGTGCTCACGGGCTTCACAAACAATGTTATATATACAAATAAAGAAATGCATACAAATATATAACGCGGGCGGATGCGGGAGATTCGTTGGGTAAAGGGTTAACATATTTCCAATACCTAGAAATATTTGTTCTTTGCTTCATCTCGTTCGAAAAACACTTGAAAACAGAAATACATTCCCTTTAACTGCTGGCCATTGCCAAAGAGGTTCATCATTTACAAATTTCTGAATATACAAGGAGAACGATATTATTAATTCAGTGAATCAGCCAGTGTGATAAAAGAAGGCAGATATTTTGGTTAGAAGTAAATTGTGTTGGATAAAGAGTGTGTCAAGTGTTCTTTCGTGAAGACAGATGATTATCAAATGTTTAATATTTTTTTTTTTTTTTTTGGGGGGGGGGGGGGGGCTTGAGGGGTTATATTCCAGGTTTTGTAGCAATTCGGAAAACCGAACCGTAAGACCCAACAAAGGTCGGGCGGTTTTACCTTGTTTGCGCATGAACTGATAAAACTATTCCACTGGGAAGGGGCTGGACTAATAGCAAAGGGCAGTTAGAGTGAAGACCACCGAGACACTTACAGACAGATCATTTTTTGTGACGTGTAGTGCCGTGCAAACTATTGGACCTTTTTGAATGTTAAGGCGCCTGAAGTGGAGTTTGCTATATTTATTACTTTCCAAAGTGTGATTAACTGGGATTTCGGGTTTGATTATAAACGACAACTTGAATTATGCAATCAACAATTGTGTCATGTATCCGTGCGCGTAAGCGAAGACGCTTTGCCGTGGGTGTAATGGGAACTTCATTGTTTTTGTTTTTGTTGGCTTTTTTCGAACCATTTACCTAACAAGAAAAGCAGACGACACTTGCAAAAAAAATTCTTGAATAACTATTATTTTCATTGACTCAAAAACATAGGTTATGACCCCTCATTGGAACGAGCTCGACGAGCTCGTTCCAATGAGGGGTCATAACCTATGTTTTAGAGATAAAAAATGAAAAAAATAATGAAAATTAATTGGCGACTTTTTTCGTGAGAATAGCGCTGCCCGTAACGTTGGGTAAAGGGTTAAATAATAAAATTAACGTTAATAATGAAAAGTAATAAACAGATTTATCGCTTGACTGGACTGGTTACCTGAAATAATTCATTCGAGGTGAGGGACTATATTGTACAACACTCGTGCGCATTCGCGCACTCGTGTTTGTACAACGTCCCTCACCTCTCATGAATTATTTCACGTAACCAGTCCAATCAAACGATTACGCTCTGTGTAACACAAAGATAAACTGAACCAAAACCGAGTTTTGTTTTCATTAAACCAAACCGAAACTGAAAGCAAATCTCACCATTCAAAACTACCCAGCTCTATTCGAGACAAACATTTGTGAGAGAAAGAACCCATAAAAATGTTCGACCGTTTTATTGAATTATCGTCTGTGGAAGTTCGGGTAAGTTCATGTAGGGGATATCCCGAATTACAAATTCTAATTGTTCTAGATAATTACTGCTGACCATCTACGGAAACATTTACAGTACAGCCGCAGTGGACAAGTCACTTTCCACGGGTGATAGATATTCTCAGTAAAGGATTATCTGTAAAGTATTTGCTTCTAATTAGCTTGCCATAAAAAACAAGTTTCCTTTCGTAACTTGTAATGAACGAAAACAACATACAGATTCGAGAACTGTGTGTTGTTTTCGGTTAATAAAAATAACAAAAAGAAACTTGACTTTAATTTCTACTGATATCAAATTTACTTGCTTCTCAATTGGAACTTACTCGCTCGTCCAATAATTTCAAAGGAGATAATTTTATCGAAAATTGATTTTCATGACAACGTAAGACAGAGATGAATATATAATTAGAACAAGTTATTACTTACGGGGTCGAGCCCCATTCCATCACTCCCGTTTCCGCCACCAATGTTACATATAAAACTTACAGAACCCTATAATTGTGCGTTTGAATTATCTGTAACACAGTCAGGGGCGCCGGAACCACGGGAGCGAGGCAAACTTCATCCGTTGCACCACTAACACGTAGAAAGCGGGACTGGTACTTTTTCAGTCACTGGCACAGGTAAGGCATTTTGTGTTCCTTGCATTTCTCGTTGTATAGAGAGCATTATTCCACGCACGCAATAATATTAGATTCCAAACACTGATTACAAGAGTAATAGTCAAAAATTTAATTAATAAGACACCGGGTACTACCCGGTTCTTCATTAATTAAAATTTTGTTGATGATGATTTTTATTACCTTGTAAAAGCATGCGTGGACATCACTGCCCACGCATGGATTATGACCTGTCCACGGCGACTTTACTGTATTCAACTGAAAGATATATCAATATTTGCACTTCAAAATAATTCAAAATTTCTAACCAAATGTTAGTTGTCTATTTCTAGGTACTTACCTATAAATAGAGAAAGTACAGGAAAAAGCATATTTGTGCCGTGTGATGTATCTCGTCTTTCAAATGTTCACCTGTAACTTTCGTTATTCCTTAGAAGACTGATGAATGAACAGCTTACCATTTTTATATATTCTATGGTGTAACGCGTGACAATATTCACAGATTTAGTGTCAGGTAGCCGACACTTACAGGGCGTAATTATTAATACGGGGAAAAGCCGGAGAAAAACCGAGCAACTACAAAACGGCACGAGCAAACATAATTCTAGACAAAACAAATATTGCATAACGAGGGAATGTTAATTAACATTAAGCAAAAATTAACTTTACGAGCCCACCATCGGACAGGCTACTTTGAAAATGAACAAACACGTTTTTAGTCGCCATCCATAATTACCTCATCTCATTTCATGACAAATACAACTGTTTGTCAGCCATTTACCGGAGGAGTGGACCGTTTTTACTGCAAATGGCGGAGACCAAACATTGTCCGACAGAAATCACCGATAGAAGATGCGACTGTACTGGTAATCACTAATTTTACTCGGAAACACGTGTGGTCCCGGCTACCCTTCTATTGAGAGTAAACGTCCCAGTTAATAACTTGAAATACTCAAAAATGACATTTGCTTGACTCTTCTTCCAATCATGGCTCACCATTTTCGACTAGAGCTGAAACGGTTAACTGATTAATCGATTAATCAATGATCAACATCTTGATCGATCCAAAAAGTAATTGATTGATTAAGAGTTACTTTTGAACTACTGTGTTATACGGGTTAACAAAGGAACAAACTTGCTCCAAAACAGGCAAACATTGTCACACTGACTCACATCAATTATATGAGACAGAGTAAAGCATGCAAGTTACTTGCTGACATGCTTGTTTACTTGCATGATCATCATACTGTATCAGTAGCTGGAAATGGTCATTCTTAACCCTTTACCCATTGCGGGTAGCAGACGATACTTGCAAAATAAATTCACTCAAAAACACAGCTTATGACCTCTCATTGGAACGAGCTCAACGAGCTCGTTCAAATGAGGGTTCATAAGCTATGTTTTTGAGACAAAAATTGGAAACATAATAAATTTGAATTGAGATTTTTGTATGTAGGCCTAGACGGTTTTGTTTGTTACGTTGGGTAAAGGGTTCATGCTGTAAATCATCAACGGTATGGCAGTTATTTAGATATCTATTTAATTAATAATTAATCGGTTAACCAATGTTAATCCACTTGATTGATCGATCAAGAAAACCCCTTAACCGATTCAGCAAAATGTGCGGCATTGGAAGTGGTTAACAGGAAGGTTAGCTCCCCTTAGTTTTCGAAAGCTGCCAGTAAATTAAACACAAAAGGTATGGGGATTTCATAAAAAAAATAGCGCATCATTGCACGAGAGAGGATGAGCATAACATATTTTTCACGCGTGAAGAGATATCATTTCTCATCAAAAATGAATTTATTTCTTATTCACCCAAAATGCGTAGATTTTTGTTACATACTTTTGAAATTGCATATCTGTAGATAACGAAAATGCCCCATGGCTTTCACAATTTACGTCATTTTTTTACATTTTCTGGAGAGTTAGCTCCGTTCAATTTCCTGAGGCTATTTGTAAATTTAACACAAAGCGTATGGGAATTTCATACAAAGATTAAATTTCGAAATGTTATGTATCATCATTTCACAAACTTTAGGAATTTTCCTGTAGAGTATACAGAAGGTGTTTTTTTACAGTTTTCCCCCCAATCCGTTTGAACGTTTGACTTTTGCATGTATTCTCTGTTGATACTCATTTCAAAATTAGAAAATGGCGTTTTTCACCATCTTTTGATGTTCTGTAACTTTTCGTTTCTTCATTATATCAACTATGTTCCAATAAGAGTAAAAAATACTCCTCGCCCTCTGATTGGATGAGAGCTGGCGTACTTTCTATTATGTTTACGGCTCCAGTATCAAATGTCACCGTCTGACTCCACAAGGCGAAATATTTGAAATGACGTCGGCCGTTTCGCAATTGCTTCATGAACGGAGTGACTAGCTAGCCGCTTCATTTTTTCTGGATTTTTCAAACGTACAGCAGGTGGTGTTCCGGATGAAGTGTTGTTTAAATTATAAACCGATTAACGATTTGAACTGAGATGGAATGAGTTTATCTGGTTCATTGATTATTTATCCAGTGCCGTCGCGACCTACACGACAGATTTATTTACTAAACCCCTGATCGTTAAAAGTTGCCTTGAACAAGGCAACTTTTAGCGATCACAAGTTTAGTAAATAAGCCTCTCGTGTTTCACGATGTTGGTTTTGGGCTATGGATATAGATACTGTATTATTGGAACATATACGTTATTGTGATGAATTGACGGTAACATGGGCTGAGGTCTGCTGCTTGGAGCGTATGTTCAACCTCGACGCTTCGCGTCTCGGTAGAACATAAGCTCCGAGCCGCAAACCTCAGACCATGTTACCGTCAATTCATCGCAATAACTTATAATGTACGCATCGTGACCTATAATACAGGCAGTGTTCTTGTGATTAATATAAAAGTCTAAGGGATGAGATTTACTATATTTTCTTGGAAAGACGAAAAACTTGCACATTACTGTAAAAACACATTCGCTAACAAAGAACCAAAGTAGTTAGTCACTTAGTGTTGGTAGGTGTGATACTGATAGATACTTGTTGTTGGTAGGTGTGATACTGATAGATACTTAGCGTTGGTAGGTGTGATACTGATAGATACTTGGTGTTGGTAGGTGTGATACTGATAGATACTTGGTGTTGGTAGGTGTGATACTGATAGATACTTAGTGTTGGTAGGTGTGATACTGACAGATACTTAGTGCTGGTAGGTGTGATACTGGTAGATACTTAGTGTTGGTAGGTGTGATACTGGTAGATACTTAGTGTTGGTAGGTGTGATATTGATAGATACTTGGTGTTGGTAGGTGTGATATTGATAGATACTTAGTGTTGGTAGGTGTGATACTGATAGATACTTGGTGTTGGTAGGTGTGATACTGATAGATACTTGGTGTTGGTAGGTGTGATACTGATAGATACTTAGTGTTGGTAGGTGTGATACTGATAGATACTTAGTGTTGATAGGTGTGATATTGATAGATACTTAGTGTTGGTAGGTGTGATACTGATAGATACTTAGTGTTGGTAGGTGTGATACTGATAGATACTTAGTGTTGGTAGGTGTGATATTGATAGATACTTGGTGTTGGTAGGTGTGATATTGATAGATACTTAGTGTTGGTAGGTGTGATACTGATAGATACTTGGTGTTGGTAGGTGTGATACTGATAGATACTTGGTGTTGGTAGGTGTGATACTGATAGATACTTAGTGTTGGTAGGTGTGATATTGATAGATACTTGGTGTTGGTAGGTGTGATATTGATAGATACTTAGTGTTGGTAGGTGTGATACTGATAGATACTTGGTGTTGGTAGGTGTGATACTGATAGATACTTGGTGTTGGTAGGTGTGATACTGATAGATACTTAGTGTTGGTAGGTGTGATACTGATAGATACTTAGTGTTGATAGGTGTGATATTGATAGATACTTAGTGTTGGTAGGTGTGATACTGATAGATACTTAGTGTTGGTAGGTGTGATACTGATAGATACTTAGTGTTGGTAGGTGTGATATTGATAGATACTTGGTGTTGGTAGGTGTGATATTGATAGATACTTAGTGTTGGTAGGTGTGATACTGATAGATACTTGGTGTTGGTAGGTGTGATACTGATAGATACTTGGTGTTGGTAGGTGTGATACTGATAGATACTTAGTGTTGGTAGGTGTGATATTGATAGATACTTGGTGTTGGTAGGTGTGATATTGATAGATACTTAGTGTTGGTAGGTGTGATACTGATAGATACTTGGTGTTGGTAGGTGTGATACTGATAGATACTTGGTGTTGGTAGGTGTGATACTGATAGATACTTAGTGTTGGTAGGTGTGATACTGACAGATACTTAGTGCTGGTAGGTGTGATACTGGTAGATACTTAGTGTTGGTAGGTGTGATACTGGTAGATACTTAGTGTTGGTAGGTGTGATATTGATAGATACTTGGTGTTGGTAGGTGTGATATTGATAGATACTTAGTGTTGGTAGGTGTGATACTGATAGATACTTGGTGTTGGTAGGTGTGATACTGATAGATACTTGGTGTTGGTAGGTGTGATACTGATAGATACTTGGTGTTGGTAGGTGTGATACTGATAGATACTTAGTGTTGGTAGGTGTGATATTGATAGATACTTGTTGTTGGTAGGTGTGATACTGATAGATACTTAGTGTTGGTAGGTGTGATACTGATAGATACTTGGTGTTGGTAGGTGTGATACTGATAGATACTTGGTGTTGGTAGGTGTGATACTGATAGATACTTAGTGTTGGTAGGTGTGATACTGACAGATACTTAGTGCTGGTAGGTGTGATACTGGTAGATACTTAGTGTTGGTAGGTGTGATACTGGTAGATACTTAGTGTTGGTAGGTGTGATATTGATAGATACTTGGTGTTGGTAGGTGTGATATTGATAGATACTTAGTGTTGGTAGGTGTGATACTGATAGATACTTGGTGTTGGTAGGTGTGATACTGATAGATACTTAGTGTTGATAGGTGTGGTACTGATAGATACTTGGTGTTCGTAGGTGTGATACTGATAGATACTTAGTGTTGATAGGTGTGATATTGATAGATACTTGGTGTTGGTAGGTGTGATACTGGTAGATACTTAGTGTTGGTAGGTGTGATATTGATAGATACTTGGTGTTGGTAGGTGTGATACTGATAGATACTTAGTGTTGGTAGGTGTGATACTGATAGATACTTAGTGTTGGTAGGTGTGATATTGATAGATACTTGGTGTTGGTAGGTGTGATACTGGTAGATACTTAGTGTTGGTAGGTGTGATATTGATAGATACTTGGTGTTGGTAGGTGTGATACTGATAGATACTTAGTGTTGGTAGGTGTGATACTGATAGATACTTGGTGTTCGTAGGTGTGATACTGATAGATACTTGGTGTTGGTAGGTGTGATACTGATAGATACTTGGTGTTGGTAGGTGTGATACTGATAGATACTTGGTGTTGGTAGGTGTGATACTGATAGATACTTAGTGTTGGTAGGTGTGATACTGATAGATACTTGGTGTTGATAGGTGTGATACTGATAGATACTTGGTGTTGGTAGGTGTGATACTGATAGATACTTGGTGTTGATAGGTGTGATACTGATAGATACTTGGTGTTGGTAGGTGTGATACTGATAGATACTTGGTGTTGGTAGGTGTGATACTGATAGATACTTAGTGTTGGTAGGTGTGATACTGATAGATACCTAGTGTTGGTAGGTGTGATACTGATAGATACTTGGTGTTGGTAGGTGTGATACTGATAGATACCTAGTGTTGGTAGGTGTGATACTGATAGATACTTAGTGTTGGTAGGTGTGATACTGATAGATACCTAGTGTTGGTAGGTGTGATACTGATAGATACTTGGTGTTGGTAGGTGTGATACTGATAGATACTTGGTGTTGGTAGGTGTGATACTGATAGATACTTAGTGTTGGTAGGTGTGATACTGATAGATACTTAGTGTTGGTAGGTGTGATACTGATAGATACTTGGTGTTGATAGGTGTGATACTGATAGATACTTGGTGTTGGTAGGTGTGATACTGATAGATACTTGGTGTTGATAGGTGTGATACTGATAGATACTTGGTGTTGGTAGGTGTGATACTGATAGATACTTGGTGTTGGTAGGTGTGATACTGATAGATACTTAGTGTTGGTAGGTGTGATACTGATAGATACCTAGTGTTGGTAGGTGTGATACTGATAGATACTTGGTGTTGGTAGGTGTGATACTGATAGATACCTAGTGTTGGTAGGTGTGATACTGATAGATACTTAGTGTTGGTAGGTGTGATACTGATAGATACCTAGTGTTGGTAGGTGTGATACTGATAGATACTTGGTGTTGGTAGGTGTGATACTGATAGATACTTGGTGTTGGTAGGTGTGATACTGATAGATACTTAGTGTTGGTAGGTGTGATACTGATAGATACTTGGTGTTGATAGGTGTGATACTGATAGATACTTGGTGTTGGTAGGTGTGATACTGATAGATACTTGGTGTTGGTAGGTGTGATACTGATAGATACTTAGTGTTGGTAGGTGTGATACTGATAAATACTTGGTGTTGATAGGTGTGATACTGATGGATACTTGGTGTTGGTAGGTGTGATACTGATAGATACTTAGTGTTGGTAGGTGTGATAACTGATAGATACTTGGTGTTGATAGGTGTGATACTGATAGATACTTGGTGTTGGTAGGTGTGATACTGATAGATACTTAGTGTTGGTAGGTGTGATACTGATAGATACTTGGTGTTGATAGGTGTGATACTGATAGATACTTAGTGGTGGTAGGTGTGATACTGATAGATACTTAGTGTTGGTAGGTGTGATAACTGATGGATACTTGGTGTTGATAGGTGTGATACTGATAGATACTTGGTGTTGGTAGGTGTGATACTGATAGATACTTAGTGTTGGTAGGTGTGATACTGATAGATACTTGGTGTTGATAGGTGTGATACTGATAGGTACTTGGTGTTGGTTGGTGTGATACTGATAGATACTTAGTGTTGGTAGGTGTGATACTGATAGATACTTTGTGTTGATAGGTGTGATACTGATAGATACTTAGTGTTGGTAGGTGTGATACTGATAGATACTTAGTGTTGGTAGGTGTGATACTGATAGATATTTAGTGTTGGTAGGTGTGATAACTGATAGATACTTAGTGTTGGTAGGTGTGATACTGATAGATACTTAGTGTTGGTAGGTGTGATACTGATAGATACTTGGTGTTGATAGGTGTGCTACTGATAGATACTTAGAGTTGGTAGGTGTGCTACTGATAGATACTTAGTGTTGGTAGGTGTGATACTGATAGATACTTGGTGTCGGTAGGTGTGATACTGATAGATACTTGGTGTTGATAGGTGTGATACTGATAGATACTTGGTGTTGGTAGTTGTGATACTGATAGATACTTAGTGTTGGTAGGTGTGATACTGGTAGATACTTAGTGTTGGTAGGTGTGATACTGATAGATACTTAGTGTTGGTAGGTGTGATACTGGTAGATACTTAGTGTTGGTAGGTGTGATACTGATAGATACTTGGTGTTGGTAGGTGCGACACTGATAGATAGTTAGATAGTTAGTGCTGGTAGGTGTGATACTGATAGATACGTAATGTTGGTAGGTGTGATACTGATAGATACTTAGTGTTGGTATGTGTGATACGGATAGATATTCTCAATAAAGGATTATCTGTGAAGTATTTGCTTCTAATTAGTTTGCCATAAAAAAACAAGTTTTTCTTTCGTAACTTGTAATAAACGAAAACAACATACAGATCCGAGAACTGTGTGTTGTTTTCGTTTAATAAAAATAACAAAAAGAAACTTGACCTTAATTTCTACTGATGTCAAATTTACTTGCTTCTCAGTTGGAACTTACTCGCTATTCTAATAATTTCAAAGGAGATAATTTTATCGAAAATTGCTTTTCATGACGATGTTAGACAGGGATGAATATATAATCAAAACAAGTTATTGCTTACGGGGTCGTGCCCCATTCCATCACTCCCGTTTCCGCCACCAATGTTACATATAAAACTCACAGAACCCTATAATTGTGCGTATGAACTATCTGTAACACAGTCAGGGGCGCCGGGACCATGGGCGCGAGGCTAGTTTCTTCCGTTGCACCACTAACACGTAGCAAGCGGGACTGGTACTTTCTCAGTCACTGGCACAGGTAAGGCATTTTGTGTCCCTTGCATATCTCGTTGTATAGATGTGCCCAACACACTTACTATGCTACTCTTATCATCGAAACGTGATGTGGCACTGAATATATTCGTTGGCAGATTTGTCGACAACACATTATACTTTGGTATATATTTAATAAAGGGGCACCGGAAGTACTTCAGGGCAGGGGGTCAGACCCTGGGAAACTACATTTACTCGCACTAGCAGCTCCTCCTCCATGACATTCGAGCAATGCATTTCTTCAAGGCTCAATGCCATGGATGGGGAGTTTGAGAGGAGATGTCCCCTCCTACCGAAAGCTCCCTGGGCGGATTTGGTGTGTATTTTAGCTTTATTTCGAGAATAAGTCATTGAAAAAATGAGTGACGAACCTGGGAAGGGCATTGTCTGCTCCCTCTCGCTCCCGTGGCCCGAAGGCAGGGAGGTGAGCTGTCCCGTGTATCTGGCATCCCTGATTGAACCAACAGTAAGGTTGTTCATTTTTTGTTCAAATCAGAATTCCGCCTTTAATAAATACGTTTTCGTGTCAGAACAGCAGCGTAGCCTATTGTGGTAGTGACAACAGGGTCTATATGCAAATCCCATTGAGATTCTGTTGTAACACACCATTCGTCACGTCGCCAAATTCCCTAGAAATGGGGATTTGCGACCGAGACGAGGATTTGAATCTTTTCGATCTCAAAAATCATCGTGGGGCTCGTGAGTCCCGCACCGTTGAAATTCTCTCGTTATATGACACTACTCACAGATGCAAAGATTTGGTGCCTTTTCTGGTCGACAAATCTATTATTTTTTCTCTCTCACGAGACTGATCCATCGCCGGCGCCTGGGTTCGCGTCATCGAAATTCTCTAACATCCGGCGTCAATAGGCTAAATGTTTCAGATGCGAATTCTGTGTCTTTATAATAATCTTATTCCACTACTGGAGTGCTGCAAATAAGCAGCAAGGTGTTCATTACCAGTCTTAAGCAAAATAATTAATTACTTGGTGCAAGAAGAAACAAAACATATTTAATTTTATTTTCTGGACTATTTCTGTTTTTCAAAACTAGGGAAAGCCGAAAATGAAAATAAAAATGATTAATAACGCGTTGCTCCAAACAATGGCATGAAATTAGAGAAATTTTGAACAATGTATCAAATACAATTTTATATGAAGGAAGTGCCATTTTATCTGAACATCCCTCGTTGCCGAAAGGTAGCTGCGCCCCCCTTGCACACTAAAGTTCGTGTTATGTATATCAGACTGCGCACAAGTTGCAATATTTTTTTGGCATTTAAAAACACGCTGAATACATGTAATGTTACATCTTTCAACAACGCCTTTTTGCATTACAACCACAAGATCTGGAAATATGCAGCGTACAATATGAAAATCCTTATCATCTCTGACTGGCACATCAAGATTATTAGAACAGGCGATTGATTTGGCCGCCGAGTTGACAAAAGCTTAAGCCAATACTATAAAACTTTTACAATTGTATTTTCTAGAATTGTATTTTCAACCTATTAATATAACTGGCTAAAATGAATCATTATCATTTCGAAAGATATGGCAATTTGCCAACTGGCAAATTGCCATGTCTTTGAAAATGCTAATGGTTCATTTCAATTCATTTAAAGCCACAACTAGAAAATACAATTCTAGAAAATACAATTATAAAAGTTATATAGTACTGGGCCTTGTTGATCAGCCAGATCAAATAGGACGCCGAAGATGTCACTTTATCTGACTGATATGGTATCATATTGAGAGGGAAAATGGAAACGAGATTGATCGGCTGTTGTAATGTTTGATTCGTCTGCAACGCAGATTCACTGAATAATTATTTACTTTATGAATTCTGGTCGTATCACTATCTTGGATTACAAAATTGCCTTTCAGGTTCAAAGGTTTAAAAATAGAATTCTACACTTGACGCATGCTGTAACCCACCATCAGAAACAGGGAACAAACGTCCCATTTGTTGAATGGACCCTAAGTTTGGGGCAGCGTGGCGTGGTGCAGTAGTGTGCTACTGCACGTCGATGGTGCGTGCGTCTTCGACTGATTCAAAAACAGATTGTGCTGGTTACTAAGATGATGGGTCCGAAAGTTTCTCACCGTTGCGTGGTAGTTCTCCTAGGGTACTTCGTATACCTCCACCCATAAAGATGACCGCCATGATATGTCACTGATGTTGAAAGTTCTACTTTTCGTTTCCCAACCTTCGTATCACGCCCAATTGTAGCTATTTAATTATACGTTTATCGCAACGAAATCATATCGTAATTATTTTCTTTCATTACGTACATTGGCCGCGGGATATTCAAGAATTACATTTATTTTACACTAAGGGAAAGATTACACTCACTATCCCTTATCGAAATTGAAAACGGGGAAGAAATTTAATTTATTCCTTTACTTACATTGTGACAAACTCATAAAATGTCTCGAAAACCTGAAAGAAGGCACCGTACAACAAAGCAGCTCTCGGTCATTTTCTTTCTGCTTACGTCAAGAGTATAAAAGAGACGATGTTTCAGCCATTTACTACAAAGGATGTTCGACTGAACCTCATCATAAAAATAATACTTTATCAATTTCTTTCTCCTTATTTGCAACGAGCCAGGTGAGTAATTTAAAAATATACATTTTAATTAACCCTTTGAACCCGATCGGCCACTTTCCGGTAAGGAACATGATACATCATAACGTTATTAAATGGGGTGACTAGACCATTCAATATTTTCAACGTGCAGCCCCGAAGCTGCTCGTTGAAAATATTGATTGGTCTACCCCAAAAGATGGATATGGACTCTTCTAATTGCTGCCAATGAACTGGCATGGACGATACCACCAGAGTTCAAATGGTTAAACCTAGTCATGGCAAACCGGAAAACCGAATCGCAAGACACAGCAAGGACCGACCGAATGGTTTTCCTGTGGTTGTGCACAGACTGGTCAAACTATGTTGGCGGATGGAACTGGACTAGTTGCCCATGTTTTTGCCTGTCCTGTCACGTAGTCTATCGTGCAAAGGGGCGAATGCGCCTGGTTCTCATTGTCACATTATGCTAGAGGTCCCGAGTTCGATCCCCATCCGGGACGACCCACGTTGTGTCCTTGCGCAAGACACTTTATGTCGGTTGCCTACATGGGAGCCCGATAACGCCGTGTACTAAGGCGTACTGCACAGTGATGGTGCACATGTCTTCAAGCGCTGTAACCCTGCTTCGGTGGAGCTTGAACAGAGTTTGAATGTTGAGGAGCCGACAGTTGCTCGTTGATGCTCGGTGGTTCTCCCCGGGTACTCCGGCTTCCTTCGCCTGTAAAACTGTAAAGGTCACGATTACCCATTGTGCATAAGTATGTGACCTTAAACATCAATAAATCAATAACATTGTCACATTTTCTCATTTATTCACTCGCCCATTGGATGAGTCAGTAAGAGAGAAATATAATATGATACTGAGAACACAACATGTAAAAGATTGACTTCATTTATTTGTTACCCTAATATATATTTTTCTGACACTATAGGCTGCTTATCAACTGATCTCCTAGAATCGCCAAGATAAAAAATATTTTGAAAACTCAACTCAGGAAATCATTGGTCAAAGTATGGAAGTAGTTCACTACTTCTTTAAAATAAAAATTCGTGACTGTACGACCAGGGTGCGACGAAGTTTACGCTGCGAAAACACAGTGGATTTGAATGTATGAATAAACGGCTGGAGTGTGGGCCAAATTGTCTAACAAGGAGACATGATTTTACAACGTCATTGTATAGGCTACATGTCTTTTGATGATAGATCTATTGTGGTGTAACATACTGGGCTTCCAGTAAACTCATAATTCACTTTAATCTGTTGTTAAACTTTGTTCATTTACATTCTATTTGATGTTGTCACTACCGTTCCAAGGATCGCCAACGACGAAACACCTGTTCCATACACGGTGTCTTAATGGCTTATTTGTATTTACCATGCACTTAATAAATGTTGCAAATGACAGCGTTTGATTGAAGTCAAACCGCGGAGACATTACGCAACATAATCGCCATAATATTGCCGAGGTGCAAATAAGAAAAAGGCATGTACCTTTGAGAGAAAAGCTTTTGAAATCGTTCTAATATAGTTACTGTAGCCATTATTACCTCAGCGATAATTTGTTAGTTGACCTTTATATATATATATGCCCATGTGTACTTTCAGTAGGACAGGACAAGTGGATATGAGGTGGATAGGAGCAAGACATGTCTGTACCCAGGGCAAGAGATGGATTGTTTGTTTTTTCCGGGGGGGGGGGGGGGGCGGTTTGGTTCTATTTTTTGCGGCAAATTGTAAAATCGAATCGCAACCCCAGCAAAACCGACCGAATGGTTATACTGTAGTTGTATATAGACTGATCAAACTATCTTAGTGGGAGGGAACTGGTCTAGTTGTCACTATGGACTCTCGTTACTTGGGCAAAAAGGAGAATACGCCGTGTACTGGCTGTCACATTTTCTCCCTTATTGACTCGTCCACCGGATTCCACCGGATTCCACCGGACTCCACCGGACGAGTCAATAAGGGAGAAAATATGACACTGAGAACAGAACATTGTTTGCATAAACTACTACTACTACTGCTACTGGAACAGATGAATTTTGTTCATTTGTCAGGGCTGTTGTGAAGTCATCAATTAATATGAGGGGGTTCGACTTGATGGGGTTTTGACCGAGGGGGGTTTGACTGAGGGAGTTTTCACCGAGGGGGTTTTGACATGGTGTTATTTTTCCCTTAACTGTTTTCAGTTGACTACGTTGGAGTGTAACCCCTCATAATTCCCACAACATCTATCCCAGTAAGCATGTTCCGAAATTAAGAATCGAGCAATTCTTAATTTCATAACGATAGGGAATTTGGCTTGAACATTTTTCACCTCTTCAGTTATATTATTCATTTTCCCTGCTAGCAATAGCAAAAAAAGAAAAGTTCATACATACACATACTGGCTACGAAGCTTTCGATTTAATGAAATATTGCAAAAGTAATGGAAAAGTAATTAATTACATTTCATGAAGTAATTGTAATTAATTACTTTGAAATTAAAAGTAATTGTAATTGTAATTAATTACATTAACATGTAATTGAAACCAGCCCTGTCATTTGTTACCCTAATTTTTGTTGTTGCTGACTCAATGGACTTATCAACTGATCCCATAGAAACACTAAGAATGACCAAAGGCAAGTCTCTCTGAACCCAATGGAGATACATACAGACAGGGATTTTGTGTTGCATGGTGTCATATAAACTATTATAGATTTCTTTTCAAGTTACGGACCCTGAAGTGTTGTTTACTTTATCTTTGTAACACATAGAAAAACTGACCTGAAACTGAGCTTTCTCCTGAAACCAAACCGAAACCGAATCTAAAAAATCAAAACCGTCCATGTCCCTACGAAACCTCGAAATTCGATTCGATACGAAATCGTCGTGATGATTCAATTCGATTCGAGTCGCCCCGTTTCGGAAAGTTTCGAATCGTGGAGATTGTCCCGATCTCCTACTCATTTCCTCCGTTCGAACTATTCTTTTGTCATCAGGTTTCTTGTACAAGAAGAATTCAGGGAGGTCCTGCTTCCGAAACCACATTAATTCCCTTTTGTAATTTTCCGTGTTTTATTCTGATTTGCACAAACAGATGAGTCGAGGTTGTATATACTTTAGAGGGAACTGACAATATATTTACGGTTGTAAGACGATGTTACATGTACAATTTGAAGAGCCTTAACAAATTTGAATCTAAATACTCTGCCTAATTCGTGTCGGTATTCTATTCGACCCGAAATTTATTATTTGCAAGGCCCCAGCCTACTGTCCCCTAAAAAGCTCATTTTAACAGATTCGGCAAATTGTCGATGGAATTTTTAATGTGGTAATCATGCATTATCGTAGGCTAAAAAACGGTGTTTTGATTCTTAGGCAATCCCTCATTGAATTTTATTACACACCTGTTCTATGAAATCCCCATCTACAGCAACACTAAATAAAAATCTGTTCCGCACATATGTGCGGAACGGAAATCATTGACGAACTATTTTTAAACAGAAGCGAAATTTCACTGGAATTTTCTACAAATCGTGCGACGCAATTACAATTTGAATCGCTGGCGATAGCTGAAAATCGTCCCCTGAGCTCCAATGTGTTCTATGTGCCAATAGGCACATAGAACACATTGCAACTCAGGGGACGAAATATTAACACGGGTTCCCCTCGCAAATTTGGTTGGCGATAAAACGTGTTGTCTGTGTTGATAGTTGTCAAATGAATTGCCGAGTGTCCTTCTAATAATTGTTTTTTGACCTGAGGGCGTGTAATAAACTTGTGCCATCGTGGAAGGACAAAACACTAGGCCTACGGCCTCTCGTTCTATCCTTCCGCGCTGGCACTCGTGCCATATCGATTAAGCCATTCACACGCGTGTGTCGTTCTGTGTATTGAACCCCCTCATTGGATATTATTATTGCCTTTCAATGTCTTCCAATAATTAGTACAAACTCAGGAAGACCCGAACTTTCTTACATTTTTATTGATGCATTGTTCCAACCCTGATTGGAATACGACACTAAGTGTAATAAATGTATTACAGATGGGCATGGGATGCATCTTGCATCTCAACGCTAAATATAATAAATTTAATGCAGTTTGCATCACAACACTAAATTTAATAAACTTGGAACTCACACCGATGTCGGCTGATGAGGACTTTGTATTCAATATAGCTTATCTACAGAGCTCGTACTATTTTCGCGACCTGGTAAAAAAGATTGTGAAAACGGATGAATCGATTTCCTCTGCTGTGTTTGGGGTATTTTATACTTCCACGACAATTGTAATAAACTTTTTACCGTTAGGATTTGAATACATCTTGCATCTCAACACCAAATGAAATAAGTCCATCATTCTCATCAACGGTAGCCGTTCAGGACTTGGTATTCAATTCAGTTTACTGGTTTGTTTGTGCTCGGCAAAATTTCGCGATCGGGCAGGAAAAGATTACCGAAACTGGTGAACATATCTCTTTAGTGTTTTGAAAATAGATGCACTGACGCTTACTACAACATGCAAAAGTATGACTAAAGCGGAGGACAAAGTGATTAGCGCAAAAATTCAAAGTCGGAGCTAATCGAAGTGGGCAGGCCAATAACAGACTAGAGGAGCCTCTTCCCATATCCAAATTTTTGGGGAACATTACAATTCCGAAATAATCCCAGCGAAATTCGTGTAACCAGATTACCAATATACTAGTGTACCAGTATGTTAATGCAAACCTCGTACAGATTCGGCGGTTAAAATTTAACAAACCACAATGAACACCACAGCCCACCAGTGCTAAGGACATAGAACTTGAGACCCCTCCAGCCTCTTCCCAGAGGTTAAGGACCCCAATCAAAGCATTTGAGATGGTTTAGATCAATCCCTACTAGTGACAATGCGACCGACCACTAGCAATTTTGTTCACCACAATCCCTCACAGACTGAGAAGTATGGGGCTTGTGAAGAAGGTTGCTGGCCCTATCAGGATTGTTACTTATGCTGGGTTCGTGTCAGGATCATGAAGCCTTCGTTGGAGAACAATTTCGAGGTTGGTTAGGTTATAGGGTTAGGTTGCTATTTTTGATGGACAGACTGGGCAGTTAAGCCACAAAAAGGATGGTTACTGTTGTTGTTACTGTTCTCTCCGATCATTCATTCTTCCTCCCAGCCTATATGGTGCATCTGTTTTACAATCCTCTACAGGGTGCCTCTGTTCTGGATGTTTTGTTTGCTGGAACTTTTTCTAGAACCAGCCCCCCCCCCCCCCCCCCCGCGTCACTTGTATGTTGTCTCTGTCTGAGATGTGACCCGTTGCGTCTCCGGACAAGGGGCAGGGGTGCGCTGGGGAGTGGCTATTAGTTGGATTCGCCATTTTGCGCGAGCATATTAAAATCGGTCAGTCGTACACCAGTCATACAGATTCGCTCGTAGATAGGTGGCAGTGGTTCGAGAAGGGATGGCCCTGGTAAGTCATCCTGAGGTTGTGTCAGGGACATGAATACCTGAGTCAGATGGCAGTTTCCAGGGTTGGTGGTGCAATTGGTATGATTAGCGGTTAAATTGGTTGGACAGACTGGCGAGATGGATACGAAACGGGGTGGTTACTGCTTTTTGTCGGGTTTGTGTTCTGTGATCTTTGGTTCTTCCTACCGACACAAATGTTTTATCTAAGTCCAGTTAAATTGTGAAGCTTGATTAATCAACCCACCTTCCAGCAACACAAGCTAGTCACAATGCTTTTCATTATTAACTTTTTTTTGAATAAAGTGTAAA